>OX375877.1:113584558-114184558 GCA_947359465.1 Metellina segmentata | reverse complement strand
AATTGCAGTGCCTCATTGCATTTATGTATCGGAACCTATTCTACCATTTGTTAGTGAGTTAATACGCACCTTGCTGCATAAACCAGCTTGCGATATTATAAGAATTCCATTGAGTAATAATACAGTACAAAGAAGGATTGACAAAATGGCTCAGTGCGTAGAAAATTCTTTATACGAGTGCTTAAAACATATAAATTCACTATACAGCTTGACCAGTCAACTTTGCTAGGAAACAAAGTTTTACTTTTAGCTTGTATGAGATTTGTAAAAGAAAATTTCCCCAGAATTGTTATTTGCCAAATGTTTGGAAACTGATACAAAAGATGAAACAATATTTATTGAATCACAAAGATTTTTCTATTTAAAAGCTATACACTTGAGTAATATGCTCTTCTTTGCAACTAACGGTGTTCCGGCAATGGTAGGACTACACTTAACACAAGCTATACGGAATGCATTATCTGTACATTGTGTCATTCATCGACAAAATTTAGTCGCCAAAAATCTTAGTGGACGCTTGTATGGCTCACTAGATTATGTCATTAGAGCAGTTAATAAAATCAAAGGAATGCCTTAAATGAGGGATTATTTGCTCTACTTTGATTGGAAAATAATGGAGATTGTAATCGTTTACTACTTAACACGAAATTTTGTTGGTTATCTAAAAATGCATGTTTGGATCGTTCTTATGTACCCTTTAATTCAGTGTTGAAATTCCTGGAAAGTAAAGACAATGATTTGCAGCTCAATTTAATTAATTCAAAAAATGTAAAAATTATATAGCTATTTGCCAAACTACAAGGAAACCAATTTGAAGCTACAAGGTGATCAATTAAATTTAATCAAAACTAAAAGTATAATATAAATAATAATAACTAAAAGTATAATACAAATAATAATAACTAAAAGTATAATATAAATAATAATAACTAAAAGTATTATATAATCAATAATAACTAAAAGTATAATATAAATAATAATAACTAAAAGTATAATGTAAATAATAATAACAAAAAGTATAATATAAATAATAATAGCTAAAAGTATACAAAACTTTTCTATACAAACAAAATTTGTGGGTAAAAAAATGCTCTGAGTTTCCAAATCTTTCAAAATTACAAAAACGAGATGAAGATATGCTTGCTTATTGTCAACACTTAACGACTCTTCATTCTGACCTCAGCCAAAGATTTGAAGACATTCTTCACTTATTTTTGGACCCTTTTGCAAGTAGAAACCCACAAACTCAGATGAATCCATACTAATAAAGGAGCAATTTATTAAATTATCAACAAATGAGGAGCTGAAACCAATGTTTGATCAAGGATGACACAAATACTGGTTACAAAATCAGATACCAATTTTAGATCCTGCATTATGGGTCACTGTACAGAAGCTATTAACTGCCTTCCCGTCCTCCTATTTAGTAGAACAGGGATTTAGTGCAGTTATGCCTCATCACGAAATAAAGAAACCGACCAAAAATTAGTGACCGTGGAGACTTACAAATGTTATTCACATAGAGCCGAATATAAATAATAACATATCGTCCTATCAGATTCACTCATCTCATTGGGAAAAAAAAATGTGTTTTTGTATTTCAAAAGAAAAATTATAATCTCAATAAATACTATTTGAAATATCAAAATAGTTCATTTGTATTTTATTTTTACGTCACCATTTACCATTCAAGACATCGAAGTTAAATTTGTAGTTTGTCTATTATGTAGTTATGTAGAGTTATTTCACTTGGGGGTTCATGGTCAGGTATTTGTTCTTTTAAAGGGTCTATGGGCATAGTAAGTTCGGGAACCACTGCACTAAAAGACATGAAATACATAGTCATATTGCAGTGCGTTTAAAAAATGCATTAGAAACAAATGAGTGTAATTTTTGTTTTTTACCTTCAAAGCTAATGGTTAGTCTTTAAACAGCTATACAATAAAGAGTCAATTTTAATAGTCAATGAATTTCTGCTCAAATTACATTGCTTGTTTATTTTCATTTATTTTACTTCATAACACTTGTTCTTAAATACCCTGTTTATGCTGTTTCGTTGATTGAATCTAAAGATTATAATACCTCCACTACGATTTTCGATATTTTTTATCTTCCCGTCCTTCTAATAAAAAATTAACACATAGCAAAATTGAAATTTTAAAATTTCTCTACAAAAATGCTTAAAATCAACGTAGAGTTTGTCAATCATATACAAATATATTTATAATCTAATTTTAAATCCAAAACCATCACAAAACCCAAATTGCAAAATTGACAGAGATTAGAAAACCATTATATATCGTCCATACTATTTTTTTCCACTACTAAAAGTCCACTTCAAAAATTCGTTTCAAAAGGAACTTCAGAAAACCTCCATTATCTCTCGACAGCATCTCATTTTCGCTCCGTTTCACACACTACTATCTCGACATTAGAAAGAAAGCCTTCGAAACATCTCTTTCATCAATTCAAAGCATCCTCGTTCCAACCCCCAATCTACATCCGCTACAATCTCCAGGAATTTCCAGACATCAAACCCAACATCCAAGGATAAGATAAGCAGATAATCCATTCCGCTACCTCTTTTACCCCGAACAATAAGACGACACACAACTCTGATAGCAAGACCCCTCGCTCTAAAGGGTCATTCCATTATTTACCTTACCTGAGAAGAGACACATAAGTCTTGTCAACCTCATACGTCTCCCTCTCTCATGAAAGGAACCACAATCTAAAGTTAGGTGTAGAAGAGTAATGATTTCCCCATGCGATCCCAATTCCTCTGGTGACAGTCACTTCCAATCTACCCCATGTGGGGGAAGAGTCAACTAACAGCCACTCCTTGTTGCATCTGGTCGAAAAGGGTTGATAGTCCCTGTCTTGCCATCGGGGGTTGTCCGAGCTGTTGAAAAGAATCTTAACTGCACGGGAACTCACAAAAGCTGTAGATTTCACAAAAGATGCAGTGAAGGTATTCACAAAGTCGTCCAGTAAAGGGCGCCTGACGTTCAGTCATGTGGCACGTGTAGTCCTTTATTTGCAGTGTCATGAATCTTCTTGGGACGGTAACAGGTGTAACCCCTTTAGCGCTGGCTATACTTGGACTTGAAATTGGACGTGCAAAGGTGTCAAACTGTAAATGGCTTTTGGGAAAGTTAATCATGTTTATGTCAAGCGAATCCGGGAATGCGGAAGTAGAGGGAGAGAAACGCAGGGTCCACACTTGGGGGAATCAGGACTAGGTGATCTGGCGGGCCCCTTAGAAAATGCAAAGATACATTCCTAGCTTCACGTAGTGCTTAGCTTGTATTAAAAGTTATCTGTATGTTTATAAAGTTTTTTCTTAGGAGAGATGTAAGCTTTTATGAGCACAATAGACATATCTATAATTGTAGGATTCGCACATGGAATCTGTGTTATGGAATGTCCTCAACCATCCAACTGGTATCGATGAGATATCTCGTCCATTGAGATCTGACCAATTTTGCTAGTGACGAGATATCTGGTTCAAGATATGGTCAATTTTGCGAGGGACAAGATATGTGACCAATGTTGGTAATTTCGATTTATCAGATCCAAGACATCTGTCCAATTTTGCTAATGACGTTATGTCTCGTCCAAGATTTGAACAATTTTGAGTGGCAAGATATCTGGGGTTTAATATCTGACCAAATTTTGATAATGACGAGATATCTGGTTTAAGGAGCAAAACGAGATCTCTCGCCATTAGTAGAATTAGCGATTTGGATGAACGAGATATCTCGTCATTAGTAGAGTTGGTAAAGTTTGGATAGACGAGATCTCTAATCATTAGTAGAATTAGCAATTTGGATGAACGAGATATCTCGTCATTAGTAGAGTTGGTAAGGTTTGGATGGACGAGATATCTCGTCATTAGTAGAATTGGTAAGATTTGGATGAACGAGATCTCTCGTCATCCAAACGAGAACGAGATCTCTCGTCATTAGTAGAATCAGCAAGATTTGTACGGACGATATATCTCATCATTAGTAGAGTTGCTAAAATTTGGATGAACGACATAACTCGTTATTAGAAGAATTGGTAAGATTCATGGTAATATATGGATGAACGAGATATATCTAGTCATTAGAAAAATTGGTAAGATTTGGATGAACGAAATATCTCGTCATTATTAGAATTGGTAAGATTTGTATGGACGAGATATCTCGTCATCAGAAGAATTGGTAAGATTTGGATAGAGGAGATGTCTCGTCATTAGTAGAATTAGTAAGATTTGGATTGACAGATATCTCATTGAAACCACTTGGAGGTTTATGAGAGTATCTGTTCACAAATATTTTTTTTTTGAGTAAAATGTTATAAAATGCCTTTTTTAGGGGAATTTTGAACACCGGTTTTCTGTTTATTTTCCCTTAAAACTAGTATAATTTTTTTGTCGTCTCACAAATGTACAACTGATCAAATGCCTTGTCTACACGCAAATTGAAATATGTTTCACGTTGCGTGCATTTTGATGTTCAGAAATATCAAAATATTCAGAAATATGCTTTTAAATAATAGAATTTTCATGTTATAGAATATTATAAGAAATTCTAGCTACTAATTATCTGCATCTATAGATCCGCATTTGCTACCTAATTTCATAAGTTAAAATGAAAGTTATATTACTTCTTGTGGAAATAAAATGTTGTTTCCATCATGCAAAAACATTAATCTTGAAAGTTTTTTGCAGATATAATGCCAAAAGAATTCCATTTTAACAAATAATTATTTGGCAATGCGACTAGAACCTTGATGACAACTATAGATTAAAATAATCTGTAGTTGTAGTTCTGAAATTTCTCTCTAGATGGCGCAGTATTCCTACAATCTGAATTGTTTGTCACGGTTCAGGGCTTTGAAAATTTGCTGGAATACATATTCCATATGGCGTAAGAATAATTTGTCTCCACTTCGTAATTTGGAGGTGACAACATGTTCAACATTCGACTTCTGTTCTATGATTTTGTGAAATGAAAACAGTAACAATAGTAGGTGTAAGAAAATGTACAAATTCTTAATAAATACAAAATGGGGTGTTCTTACAATGAATATTTTTTCCCTATTTAAAATTATCTATCCCTTTTGGATCATTCATATACAAAATTAGTGGTTTCCACATTTGGTGTCTGTCTCGCTCAAAAGAGACAGTGTATTTGGATGTGTTCGGCCGTACTACGTCGAAACGATAGATATATTTTCATCAAACTTTGCATACTTTGAGTACTTACAGTCATTTAGTGATTGAATTTTGTTGTGTGTGTGTCTCAGTCTGTTTGTCTACAAACAAGCAGATTGAGACATAGACAAAACGAAGACACAAACCCCAAAACAGACATAAAACAGAAACACAAAAACAGACGTAAAACAGGCACAAACACAGACATAAAACAGAGACACAAAAACAGGCAAAAAACGGGAAGACAGTGTCTGTTGTTGTATTTATGTCAGCATTACATAAATTTATTCAATTTTGAAACACTGTTTAATGTTTTATAGAACATATTAAAACTTAATGAATACATTATTTAATTTTTTTTTTTATTCTCTCTCTCCTATTTAAATTTCTCTCAAACACAAAACATATAAATTTGGCAGTTTAGAAGAAGCTGGAAGGTATATCAAGCATTGAATTTCTCATATTAATTTTCCAGTACTGCTGAAAAACAATTCTTTTTAGAAAGTTTAAACTATAATAATTCACTTATTTTGAAATTTTTTTTTTCGAAATATAAATAATTTCCAAATACTCGAGACGGTTGATACAAATGGAATAAAACAAGTCAAATTTGAACTAGAACAAGGTAGAAATTAATAATTTTGGGTCCCAATAGCTAAAGGCGTCTAAATTTTCTGAATGGCATGTGTACCGACCAACTTTCTTCAAACGTCCTTGATCGAACAGATGTGGTCGTAAAATACATTTTTGAAAGAAAAAAAACGAGACTGGTTGTAATTGAATTATTTCAAACTATTTTAAGATACTTTTTCGCTATTAGCCGCCACAAGTCAACTTTATCGCCAATTTGGCGCATTTTCTTATTTCTTGGCGCTTGCATTTAGCACAACAGATAACATTTCCTCCTTACAATATAACCGACGCCACATAAATTCAGGGTACAGCTGCAGTCCACGTTTAAAGTGGTGGCAACTGCCTTGGCGCTTTTTTTTTTTTGGCGTAATTCTAGTAGCGAGTTATGCAGGTTAAGGCAACCCATCTGTGCAGTTATTACGTTTTTAATGGCAACCTCAACAAGTGGTAAGATTAAATTTTCTAATCGAATATTCTAGAAAGTTCTTTTAAATCCCATTAGGACTGTCGTTTGATTTCATTAGTTCATTTGAAACTTTTTCTTTGATTACATAGGTTATTTAAATTTTAAACTATCATTACTTTCCGTTTATTACTTATTGTGAACGTTTTAAAAAATATATTTTTAAGACGTTCACAGTTGTGTTTCTGAAGCTTATTACTCTCCGTTGTAAAAAGAAAAATAATTTTGAAATAATTTTTTCCTTGGCGACTTTAGTAGAGCGCCAAAATAAAGCACCAGAGCCGTTGACACCGATATAAACGTGGATTACAGTTGTACCAAATTTAGATACATAAGAGTTTAAATTTTGGTACCTCTTTTGCGTTTATTGCGCCATTTTGCACTACCCCACAAACGCTCAAAAGTTAGGGTATGGCTCTTTTTGGTACAGCTACACTCTACGTTCATGAGCGGTGGCAACGGCCTTGGCGATTTTTTTTTTGTAGCGAGTTAAGGTAGATTATGGCAACCCATCTGCCTTTACTGTTATTGTGGTTTTGATGGCAATTTCGGCAAACGGTGACTTTCAATTTTCATTTTGAATATTCTAGAAAGTTTTTCCAAAATCCGTTAAAGTCGTTTGATTTCATTGGTTCGTTTCAAATGGTTTTTTTTGCTTCCATCGGTTATTTCAATTTTAAAATATCATTTGATTACATTGGTCCTTTAAAATTTTTTTTCTTTGATACCATTGGTTCATTTATTTGTATTTCTACAGTTGTGGAATTTTATTTTATTATAATATTTTGCACGAAACGTTTCTTAATTTTGTTTTCTTAGCCATTTGCGAAATTTTTGTTTTTTTTAATTTTTTTGACGTATCAGGTTTTATTATTTCTTGCTTTTTTTTTCTTTTAAAAATGTTTTTATGTTACCCAACATTCGCAGCTTAGTTTTTCTGCTGGTTCACAAATGTGTTTAAGCTTACTACTTTTTTAAAGTTTTTTTAAATATAGTTTTCAAAACGCTCTCAAATGTGTTTTCAAGCTTTCATTAACCGTTGTAAAAATAAAAATATTTCTGAAAGAAAAGGAGTTTTGAAATAATTCTTGACTTAGCAACTTTAGAAGTGCGCCAAAAAAAATCGCCAAGGCCGTTGCCACCGCTATAAAAATAGACTGGAGTTGTACCCTTTTTTTCTACTCGGCATTTTTCTTCATAACCACTTCGAGTCGCATGTGAATTTCATTAGCAGGTTATTGGAACACAATCTTTGTGACTATTTCTTTCTTGAGAATATAGCACTGCTGTTTGTTCATCTCTTGGCAAATCTCATATCATGAAAACCATTCCATTAACAAAGGAAAAATCTAAAATGAAGCCACAAAACAAAAAGCTGCTTTGGAAGCAAATAGCACAGAAAAATAAACAAATATGCCCCTAATTGTCGGCGACGTTTATTGCTATGATGGAAAAGTACCTTTTTTACGTTTTCCTTTACAAAACGACATTAAACTCATTAAAACTTGAATTTTTTCCTACGTTTGAAACAAAATTACTTGGTTCTATTGTGTGTGTGTGAAAGCTGCACTCAATAGGAAAATAAAACTATTACTCTCTTTGAACAGAATCGTGGTTTAAATTCAAATTGAATATTTGAATTGAAAAAAGTGCGGATTGGATTAATTAAGCGGACACTGTTTTAATCAAGCGAGGATATGAAAACAGAAAAAGAGCTTAGAATTTAAAGAGGGTTAGAATTTATAGAGGGTTAGACTTTAAAGAGGGTTAGAATTTATAGAGGGTTAGAATTTAAAGAGGGTTAGAGTTTAAGTTTATAAACTTTTTTTTTTTTTAGAGCCTTAAAATCTTTCATTTCAACCGTGTACCTATTGGTCCGGGAAAATATGCATAGCCTAAATCTTCTGAAAACTTTAGTTAAGTTATAGGTATAATACTTTTTTTCAGAAGTTAGATCAACCAGTCAATCTCATTTTTGTCTTTCTCATTCGTTTTTTTATATCCCTTTTTTCCCTCTTGAAAACCATTCGTATATTTAATGTACTGTAAAACAATGTTGCACTCTAAGCGCATCGGTATTGTGTTTTTGAAACACCCGACAGCTAGCAAAAACAATTTCTTCAAGCTTCAGCAGTCAAACACGCATTTGAGCTGAATTAATTTCTCATCTCCTATGATCTTTTAATTGGAGGTACAGTTGGACGATGTTGCCACCTAAGAAGGTTTGCCGAATTATTTATCTCGTGTTTTCTGACCTTTCCCCCTTACCGTGTTTCTCAATCTGTTTTTTAACACTCATCAAAATCAGGTTAACTGTTTCTGACTAATCGCGTCCAGTGATAGAGGGGGATTCTTAATTCTTAATAGATATAGATAGATCGATAGATAGATAGTGGGTAGAGATATTTATACAGATATAGATATTTATATAGATAGATAGATATAGGTGGTTGAGATATTTATATACAGATATAGATATTTATATAGATAGATAGATAGGTGGTAGAGATATTTATATACAGATATAGATATTTATATAGATAGATATCTATGTCTGTGATACATAGAAAAAGAGAGATTATAAGGTTTAGCTCCTTGTAAAGGATCGCTCAGGGTGATAGTGAATTTTCCAAGGGATGCCAGTTTCGAAATTTAGGCACTACACCGTGGCAACCATGAAGAAAAAAGTTGTGTCGGAATCTGTGATTGCGAATGTAGTGAAAATCTCATTAAAAAATCATTTAGTTTCTATAATTTTTAAATTTTAATTTCGTGATTTTATATTCAAGCAGCACAGTTTGTGCTTAGTCAATTCATTTTGTATCTAAGTAACTGAAATTGCCACTAATACGGATTCAAGAGGAGACCCTTTAGGCCACTATTTTAAAGCATTCATGCTACTAGTGTGCTCATATTCACAAGCGCTTTGAATTTGGCAGCCCGTTTGTGGTTAGCCAGTCGTAATGTATGTAGTGAGAGAAGAAACAATACCTCACGGAAATCTTGGGACTTTCAGAGGGTTAATATAAAATCTCGTATAGAAACATAGATTAACTATTTAGAATCAGTGATCAATGTGAAACTTTTTTTTCTAATTCGATCATGTGATCGAAACTAATAGTCACGTGACCCTTAGATTACTTTCGTCTGCGAATGAAAACGATCATACATTTTCTGATTGGTCCAGGGGACGACATAAAACTATGGACATTGATTCGACATCTGATTTGTCCATGCGACAGAGTAATAGAGTTTGGCGGTTTCATTATTTTGCCGCCTCTACCGAAATTCCCACACATCTGTCATAAAATGTTTAATCGCCAAATGAAGCGATAAGATGCCAAATCGACCAAGTCTACTTACCACGGAGCAATAACGTGCCTACTACTCAACATGTTGACAAGTCACACATTGTGAAGCTCCTCTCAATAGCAATGTTCAGTCTAGTTCTATTTCACGTCTGTGCATGGAATCCCGAAGATTGAATTCGCTAATATAAAATATAATACTTTGACTTATTACACACTTTTCTCTCAATTGCAACGTTAACAAAACTGCCATGTACTGACACTTCTGTCATGACAAATTCACTATGAACTAGTCGATTTTTTTCAACTGTCTGGGAGTCGGATTCAGATAACGTCGAGCAACGTTATTTGTGTGACAATCTCCGGACCCATTTAGTTCTGCTACTTAAGTTCTCTCTTGCCACCTGCGATGCTAGAGTATCTCCAGGCTATATCTAGCTTCCGATGGTTTGGGAAATTCGCTTCCATGTCTTATATATTCGTGTACGTTTTTTGATAGCTCTCCAATTTGTAGAAGGTATTTGTGGTGAGGAAAATTGAAGGGTCTTAGTGGGTCATGACCCTCCACTTATTTCATTGTGCATCACGTCCAACTGGCAAGATATCATTCAAACCTCAATTTTTAGTCTTCTCATAAAAAATATCACGACACACTACCCTACACTAACAGACCGGACAGAAAGATGTGATGGTATAAGGGAAAGAATACATGCTTTAATAGGGGTATGGTCCCCCACTTGCTGCAATTACACTAACAACCCTTCTGGGAAAACTTTCAACAAGGTTTTGATACGCAGCTATGGGTATTTGTGTCCATTCCTGCTGCAAGAATGTCGCCAGCTCAGCTGTAGATTTCGGACGGGTTCCCTTCTCCGTAAGCGTCGCTCTAACTCATCCCGCAAGTGTTCTATAGGGTTTAGATCGGGACTCTGAGCAGGCCAGGTAAGACGTTTTCCATCCATATCTTGATACCACTGCTTGACAGAGGCTGCAAAATGGCATGGAGCGTTGTCGTCCACTGGAAGTAACACTCGCCCATTCCATAAAATTGCCAGAGCGTAGGAAGAACCTGATTGTTCAAAATGTTTATGTAGGCGTCGGTGTTCAATTGATCTTAAACAACATACAAAGGTCCCAGGCCATACCACGAAAAACATCCCCAAATAAGCAGTCGGATTGTATGCAAATCCGCTTGCGTCCATCCATTGTTGCAGGGTAGTGTATATCTGGAAAAAGAACCATAAAGAGACCCAAATTGCACTTTTCCAGTGGTCCTTTAAGAGCCGAGGTAGCCGAGCTCGAAGAGCATCGGATTAGTAACCTGAGGGTTGCATACTCGGGAAACTAAGTCGAGCCAAATACTACCGTGTGCACGTTAAATATGTCATGGCCTCAAATGTCCTCACGTTGGCGTAGTGTGGAAGTTTGGTGTGTAGGGTGCCAGCCCAGGGGTGACCTCGTCATCCGATGACGGTTCAAAATTAGGTGGTGTTGTCCTCGGGACTTTACCTTCGGGATGTATCCTGGACCTTTGCCACTAGCCCAGTGTGTTGCTCCAGTGCGAAGTTAACTATTTACCTAGCAAAGTGGTATTTTGTTTTGAAAATTGCGCTGTGAAATCTAAAAGAGATTACCACGATCTCTGCTGGATTATGTCTAAAATATGCCTTTCTATAGTTACTTCCTCATGTATCTTCGTTTTTGTAATTGTTTCTTCTCTTTAAATTTTTAAATTAGTTATTTCTTCATTAAATTTTAATCCGGTAGTCATAAGTGTAACTGCTCAAGAATCTCGTACTTTCTACTGATTCTAATTATAATATGCGTCAGCAGAATGTTTATCTTTATTCGTTATCCTTGGTGGAAAACATAATGGAAATAAATTGTCTGTCAAGGTCGCGCGTAATCTCCTTTCCATCATAATTAGGATGGCAAAGACTATGTGCTAATCATGTTTAACCAGCAAAATTATAAGAACGTAGTAAACTGATGGATAAGTGAAAATGATGTATACTTACACATTCTGTTTTTCATTGAGAATTAATAAAGATTGAAGTCTTAGAATGAAACGGATTTTCTCATTTGGTTTTCTAATATTTCTTTCCACCCAACAAGGTTGCAAACATATTTATTGAAAAGAAAAGTGATGCAAAAATGTAAGTGTGTATATTGCATAAAGGCATCGTTACATTTCATGAGGGCATAAGGGCTTACATACGGGAATATGTTGAATAAGTTCATAATGATCATTCTATGTTGAACTACTTTAAGCTTGAAGATTTTTATTATTCACTATCCATGTTTAGTTCTTAGGTAATTGTTGTAGTCGCATGTTTCTAAAACTCAAATGGTGGATACGGCAGTTTAATGGACTTTCTAAACAGTCTAGACACGAAAGAAAAATATTACAATGCAACCTCCTCTCCAACTGTTAGCGACTCCAGCTTTGATATCAAATTCTTAACTATACGGGAGCGTTATTGATTTGCGTTTAACAAGGAAATGTATCGCGTGATCTGCTAGCAGCGGCATATATAGCTGTTTTCATTGGTTGCTAAGTAAGAAAGAATGAATAAAGCAGTGTAAAATAGCTGAGTTATATTGAATTGCTTCAGTGGTATAGTTTCTTTTTATAAATTCTATTTTAAGTCAATTTATTTTCAATGCTTACTTCTCCATCTGATCTAGACCTCAGTATCCCATCAGCTAAAGGACACAAAAGGAAATTATTAAATATCCTATGCACTGACCAGTTTGTTCGAATGTTTAATGTTTGTTCTCATCTTTTCCTTCCCACAACTTTACGCCTTTGATGTATTCCTTCTCTTTTGTATCATTAAACTATCATCATGTCTATATGCCCACCTACTTATTTCGCTTGCTGCAGCTTGGCCAAATTATGATCATAAAACCAAATCCAGTCAAACATTTTCTTGCCGTTGTATGTCTTGTTTGGTGTGGCTTGGGCATATATAACCTTTGTGCCATAAAACCCAATCATCCATTTATTTGACATTGTCTAATTTAATGTAGCTTTGTCAAATAAGGACCCTTGCGCTATAAAAAACAATACAACCAAACATTTATTGACGCTGTCTTGCTTTGCGCTTCCTGGCGAAATAAATGAACTCAATTGTTTGGCCTGGGATATAAAACCCAAACATTGACAGAATATTGACTGTCTTGATTTACGCTGCTTGGTCAAATAAGGATCCGTTTGGGCTTTAAAAACCAACCCCAGTAACCTTTTACTTGGCATTGTATTTGACCTAGATTGGTCAATTATAGCCCTTGCGCCATCATACCCAATTCAACAATCCGACCACTTGTTTCATTTTGCCTGCTTTGTTTTGCACATCTTGACGAAACATGTCCCTATCGCCATAGAAACCAACCAACCATTTATCTGATGTTGTCTGTCTTGTTTGACACAACTTTGCCAAACATAATTTACTTGGTGATTACTTGGTGTTTGACTTGTGGTGTGCAACATAGCCAATTATGGCATTTGCGTCTGAAAGCCCGATTCAACCAGCGAACCACATGTTTGAGTTTGTCTGCCTTGTTTGGCACTTGTCCAAATATGGCCCTAGTGCCATTAAAACCAACCCAAGCAGGCTACCATTTTCTTGAATTTATACATAATATTTGGCGCAGTTTGAACAAATATGTAACCCTTGCACATTTAAGTACAGCGATCCTTGAAACAACTCCTGTACACATTTTATTAACAGCAATTCTAAGACATGACTTTTGAACACAGAAAACAGACTACATAAAGCATAGATGCTTAAACATTTCCAGGAACCCCCTTCAAATCTGGGCAAGGGTACCATGGTACCTCCTCCCTTTCTCTTGTGAGTGCCCTATCAAAACAGATAAAAATCAGTCATCAATAGAATAAAAGAAAGATCTCCATTAGTATGGAGTGTCACTGTCTTCCCTTCCCTAAATTCCTCCTCTCAGCAACCCACAAAATTGTTGGTTATTTCCTCGAAAGATATCGGCACATCTGGAGCAAGGGTACCATGGTACCTTCTCTCCTTCCCTTGTGAGTACCCTATCAAAACATAAAAATCACTGCCATCAATAGAATAAAAGAAAGATCTCCATCAGTATGGAGTGTCCTTGTCTTCCCTTCCCTAAATTCCACCACTCAGCAACCCACGAAATCGTTGGTTATTTCCTCGAAAGATATCGGCACATCTGGAGCAAGGGTACCATGGTACCTTCTCTCCTTCCCTTGTGAGTACCCTATCAAAACATAAAAATCACTGCCATCAATAGAATAAAAGAAAGATCTCCATCAGTATGGAGTGTCCTTGTCTTCCCTTCCCTAAATTCCACCACTCAGCAACCCACGAAATGGTTGGTTATTTCCACGAAAGATGTCAGCGGTTAATTCGGTAAAGCACATATCCGTAGCCACAAACGACGAGAGGAACATGCCAATGATCAACCGCAGAGACCGAAAAGCGGTAGCATCAAAAGGCAATCGGTCCGGCAGGAAAACGTCTCGTCACTCGAGTTGAGAAGCCACCAGGTAGAGTGAAAACATAATAATAATAATGACGGGCCACTGGAGGCAGAAGAAACCAACACACACAAAAAAAAATCGCCGTTGGCGACGCTTTGTCTCAGGGGGGCGTGGTCGGCGGTTTGGCTCTTTTCTCATTTGTTCGTGCCGACGACCACGCCTTCCCAGCTATAAAATGACATCATCAATCGCTCACCGACGTCGTCAAACAACTTTCACGCTGTTTTAGTCGGACATTGTCTCCCGTTTCGCGGAGGCTTTCCTCATGTTTATTTAGTTCATTTCTTTCCATAAGGTATTTGTTATTGGGGTATTTCTCTCTGGTCTCAAAATGAGAGAGAGAGAGAGAGAGAGAGAGAGAGAGAGAGAGAGGACTAGACGTTAAATGAAAATTTTATTTTAGAGGGGAGGATGTTGAGTTGTATTTGGGGGACCCCAAAAAAAGTCACGTCAAAAATTTTGCATTCACAACTAGCTATAGTTTATAGAACAGCGACCGGAAGAACAACGGATTAGCAACCGGGGCATTGTCAGTTCCAACCAAACTCGGTCCAGCTAATGACCGTATTCTCGGAGCTGGTGCAGGTTAAATCTGCCGTGACCTCAAATGTCCTGATGTTGTCATGGTGTGCAAGTATGAAGAGTGGAATGCCAACTCAGGTGTCGTTCTCATCATCCAACCATGGTTCAAAATGACGTATATTGGGCTCGGATCTTTCCCTTCGGGATTGATCCCGGACTCTCACCAATAGCCCTTTATGTTGTTCCAGTGCGATGTTAATTAACTACCTACCTATCTACTTTTCAATTTAGAGTTTTGAATTCAGGGGTAGCTGAAAGAAAGGACAACACCACGCAATTTTGCACCATAGTCGGGTGACGAGGTCACATCTGAGCTGGAACCCCACTCTCCGAACTTCCACACCACGTCTAAGTAAGGAGATATGAGGCCACGACACATTTAACGTGCACCAGACCCCTTTGTACACGACGGTCTTGAATGGTTGAATTCGAACTCGATCGAACCAAAACCATCGTGTAAACTGGGGCTGGTGTAAAATTATTTTTGCTATTCACAGAATTTTGTTCGAATCCGGGTCCGGGCATGGATGTTTGTAAGCGTATGGTGTAGAGGCGGCTGTTGCACCTAAAATCTGTCGTGGCTGAAAGTCCTCACGTTGGGTTGGCGTGGAAGTTTAGAGAGTGGGGTGCCAGCTCAGGTGTTGCTTCGTCATCTGACCGTGGTTCAAAATTACGAGGTGTTGTCCTCGAATCTCTCCCTTAAGGGACTGATTCCGGACCGTCGTCAATAGCCCGTTGTGTTGCTCTAGTACGACGTTAACTAAAATTACCATTACCATTACCATTACCACAGAATTTGGTATCAATTTTTAACGCTAAATTTTAAAAATGTTTTTTTTTTTTTTTTAATCAATTCTGGTGATTTTAAAATCCTACTCTAGTAATCTACCTGTTCACATTTATCACCATCGTTGTTCCAATGAAAGATTATGAAAGAGAAAATAGAACTACGCATGTAACTACTTTTTTATGCGATTTATTCTGATATAATAATTTCCCCTGTGTGTTGTTCATTTTCAAAACAACACAAATACGCATTGAACAAATTTTTACTACTCAATGCATGTTTGGTTTTAAATAATTTGTCTAATGTCGGGGTATTATGGCACTACAATGTATTAATTGGAGCCTCCTGGTATTCACCTTGTGTACCGCAAGAGTGGGTTTCACGTTACATCTCGCATAATTACTCAGAAAAATCCGTCATAGAAAGATCGCGCATTCAGTTTAGACGGAGACACATCCATGCTTAATCCCCAGATTAAAAACAAGAACTTTTCTATCCAGGAGCCAGAATTCTGACCACTAGACGCCTAGGTCGCCTTGGTAATCAATATATCCCGAACAAATATTATTTTGCTTGACAAATGTACCCTACAATAATTGACCGAACGCCAGCGGATTTGCGTAATCTTGCATACTTGTTTGAGGGTGTTGTTTTTGGTATGTCCTGGGACCTTTGCATGTTGTTCCTGGTCAATTGAACGCCGACGCCTACATGAACATTTTGGACCATCAGGTTCTTCCTACGCTCTGGCAATTTTATGGAATGGACGAATGTTACAACCAGGACGACAGCGCTCCATGTCATGTTGCAGCCTGTGTCAAGTAGTGGTATCAAGACATGGATGTAAAACGTCTTCCCTGGCCTGCTCCGAGTCCCGACCTAAACCCCATAGAATACTTGTGGGACGTGTTAGAGTGACGCTTACGAACCAGGGAACCACGTCTGAAATCTACAGCCGAGATGGCGACATTCTTGCAGCAGGAATGGAATACAAATACCCATAGCTGTGAATCAAAACCTTGATGAAAGTATGCCCAGAAGTGTTGCTAGTGTAATTGCAGCACGTGGGGGACATCCCCCAATTAAAGCATGTATTCTTCCCTTATACCATCACATCTTCCTGTTCGGTCCGTTATTGTAGGGTATTGTATGTTAACACCTGCAAACTAGAAATCCATATTTTTACTCACGCATTGAAATGTTGGTTCATATCATATAGAGCCATTTCATATTATTTATATTCATTATGTAGGTAAAATTATTAGCAATCTTCATTTAAATTTCAGTAGACAACTACACGTGATTGTTATTTGGGTTTCCAGAGTCTACTATCGTTCTCGGGGCCCCGTCAACCTGGTTCAAAGAGTAACGGAATAGCAACAGGTGGGCTGTGAATTCAAATCCAGCCAAAGACGGTCGTGTACAAAGGGTCTGGTGCACGTTAAATCAGTCGTGGCCTCAAGGTCTTCACATTGGCGTGCTATGGAAGTTTGGAGAGTGGGTGGCCAGCACAGGTGTTTACACTTATATGACCGTAGCTCAAAATTGATTGATTCCGGACTGTCGCCAATAGCCCGTTACGTTGCACCAATTTGACGTTAATTAAAACACCTACCTTCCGATCTAGGTGGTAATTTTAGTTAATGTCGTACTAGAGCAACACAACGGGCTATTGACGACGGTCCGGGATCAGTCCCCTCAAGGGAAAGATCCGAGGACAACACTTCGTAATTTTGAACCACGGTCAGATGACGAAACAACACCTGAGCTGGCACCCCACTCTCCAAACTTCCACGCCAACCCAACGTGAGGACCTTTCGGCCACGACAGATTTAAGGTGCACCAGCCGCCTCTACACCATACGTTTACAAACATCCATGCCCGGACCCGGATTCGAACCAGGAACCTTCCGATCTAGAGGCTAACACCTTAACCACTATACCGGTCCGATCTAGGTGGATATATAGTTGTATTAATGTCGCACTGGGGCAACACAACTGGTTATTTGCAGCGGTCCGGGATCCATAACGTAAGAAAGATCCGAGGACAACACCTCGTCATTTTGAACTACGGTCAGAAGACCATTTTTACTGTACACACATATATGCATACACATGACCAAGAGGCTCGTGTCTGGCAAAGACAGCATAAACAATTAGAAATTTATTTATACTTGTTTGATACTTCGAATTAACCAGCTTCGTTCAAACTAACTTCTGTGTTTGTGTGTCTGACAAAGTTACTGTAACAACTGCTCCTTCATTTAAACTGTTTTCTACTTTAAATGAACTAGCTTTGGCCAAACTGATTTGTGTGTCACACAAAGAAGCAGTAACAACTATTCCTTCAATTTAACTGTTTTCTACTCCAAACTAACCAACTTGCATAAATGTATGCCTGCAATACTTAAAAAAATTGCTCCTCATTTTTTAATGCTTTCACTTTGACTTAACCATTTTGAGTACAATTACTTTTCTGAAATTACATACTTGAATGAAAGTAAATTGTGTACATGTGTCTGACGAGGGTACTATAACAATCACTTCCACATTTTAATTTATTTCAAGATAACTATCGTTGGTTAAACTAACTAATGCGTATGCAAGTCGGACGGGAAGGTGTAACAAGTACTCCCTCATTTGTAGCGTTTCTTTTCGAGCTATCTTGCTTTGGTCAAATTAACTTGTGTGTATGTGTGTCTGACAAAGGTACTGCAATAATTATTTCTTTATTTTTAATTGGTCTTCATATCGATATAACTATCTTTGGTTAAACAAACTTGTATGTTTGCAAGTCTGGCGAAAGAACTGTAGCAACCGCTCTTTTATGTTCAACTGTTTTTACTTCACGTTAACCAGCTATAGTCAAACTAACTTGTGTGCATGCTCAAAGATAATATCCTTTGTTCCTTTACTTTGATTTGTTTCTCCCTAAAAACTTTCACTGATTTAGACTGCTGCAAAATCATCAAGAACAAATCGATTTACATATAAATCCAATACAATCACTTAAACTGAGAAACATTAGATAACTATCCTTGGTTGTTAAACTAATTTGTGTATACAAGTCTGACAAATGTACTGCAACAATTACTCCTCCAGATTTCAATTTTTTTCTACTTTGAGCTAATTAGCGTAGGTCAAACTAACTACTATAGTCCAAACTAACTTGTGTGCATGCTCAAAGATAATATCCTTTGTTCCTTTACTTTGATTTGTTTCTCCCTAAAAACTTTCACTGATTTAGACTGCTGCAAAATCATCAAGAACAAAATCGATTTTACATATAAATCCAATACAATCACTTAAACTGAGAAACATTAGATAACTATCCTTGGTTGTTAAACTAATTTGTGTATACAAGTCTGACAATGTACTGCAACAATTACTCCTCCAGATTTCAATTTTTTCTACTTTGAGCTAATTAGCGTAGGTCAAACTAACTACTGTGCATGCTCAAAGATTACTGTTCTACCTACGTCTTAACTACTATTTAGCCTTAACTTCGTCACTGAATTGTTTTATCCCTCAGCAAAATTTTCCTGATTAATCTAGCCACTTCAAAAATCATCAAGAACAAGATCGATTTACATATAAATCGATCCCTATCATTCGAAATAAATAATAATAAAGCGCTCCATTTCATCAATACGATAATCGATGTCATCTCGAAAACCTTTCCACGATGCTTTCACCGTGAAGGACAACAACACCGATAGGAAAACACCCATTATAGAATCAAATCGGACACATCAACCGAGAAAAAAAACCCGGCATTGTCATCGACGAAATATTCGAATCGTTCGCATTCTGAGGACAGGCCACAACCGATCCATCCTCCTGTCAACGATAGGAACGATAGTCGGAATCCTCCTCACCCCCCCCCCCTCTGAACACTGCTGCGTTCTCATCTTCGACATCTGGAATGGCAATTACTTCTGGAAACACGGACTGCTTGGTTCTTCCTAGAAGCTAAAAATCTGCCTGTAATTACAAGTGGAAAATGCCAATTTTTCTTGCCCGGGGACAGCCCGCTTTTGTCGATTGTCATTTGTCTCAACTGGAGGAAGAAGAAAAAAAAGTATGAACAGACGCGCCAATGCATTCCAACCACTTGCTTACTGTGCAATGCATGCCCTGCTGAAAAGAGTTTTGACCCGTAGAATGGCAGATCGAGTTTAATTATAAATGTAATGAGAATCGACAAAAGAAGTGAAACTGGACCTATTACCAAACAAGTAGTTTAGTGAATTCGATTGCTTCTTTTTTATTATTTCTTTCCCGGCCTGTCGAGAATGCGCTGTGGAATGAAATTGTCCGTTTTGACGTAATTAAAAAGCTCTCGCATTTACGCAAAAATAAAGCGGATCGAAATTTGTCGTGACGAATTTACACTTGCGTGTATACCACCAGCCTTAAACGACATAGCAAAGTTCCCATTTGCATATGAAGGATCTGAGCTTGCCTCTTTTAATGGGTGAACTAAATTTGAATTGATTAAGTTATTAAGGTCTACCTTTTTGTTCCTGGCCTATGAAATGTGGAATTAAAGATGATTAATAACTAAATTACTATGTGGAAAACAACACAGACTTAAGCTATTGTTTTAGAAAATTGAGTACCTTATCATATTATGGCTACGGTTGCTGTAGCCCATTCCAAAGAGTAGAGAATTTGCAACAGGAGGGTTGAGAGTACGAATCCAACCAAAATCAAGTCGTGAACAAGGACGGCTGGTGGTAAATCTGTAAGGGCCTCAAATGTTCTTACGTTGGCGTGGTGTGGAAGTCAAGGGTAATGGTAATGGTAATGGTAATTTTTAGTTAACGTCGTACTAGAGCAACACAACGGGCTATTGACGACGGTCCGGAATTCGTCCCTTAAGGGAAAGATTCGAGGACAACACCTCGTAATTTTGAACCACGGTCAGATGACGAAGCAACACCTGAGCAGGCACCCCACTCTCCAAACTTCCACGCCAACCCAACGTGAGGACTTTCGGCCACGACAGATTTAAGGTGCACCAGCCGCCTCTACACCATACGTTTACAAACATCCATGCCCGGACCCGGATTCGAACCAGGAACCTTCCGATCTAGAGGCTAACACCTTAACCACTATACCGGTTGGTCGGCGTGGAAGTCAAGGGATAGGGGTGCCAAGTCGGACGTGGCCTCGTCATCTGACCATGGTTCAAAAATAGTGGTGCTACCCTTTGGTTGCTAATTCGATGTTAGTCCAACTGGGCTACCGCGACCCACTAATGCAGTCAGAAACCGTCGTGTACAAGTAGCGCTGGTGCACGTTAAATCTCTAGTGGTCTCAAACGCCCTCACGTTGAAGTGGTGTGGAAGTGATGACAACGCGATGCCAGCTCAGGCGTGACCTCGTGATGTGATCGTAGATCAAAATTACGTTGCGTCTCGGATCTTTCCCTTCGAGTTTGGTACAGTGTTGTCGCCAATAGCACTTTGTTGCTCCAGTGTGACGTCGATCAAAATACCTTCCTCGGCCTTTTTAATAGGATGAATCATTTTTATTCTTGTTGAACCTAACCCCCCCCCCCGATAATATAATTTAAAAATAATACTCTTCAATGCTATTTGAACGAGTCGTAATTGCTCCTCGTTCAGGTCCAAGTGAATATCATGTACTCTTTGCGTTTCCTTTAGATAACATAGTGTAACAGGCAGCAGCATAGTATTTCCTACATGCTCTTTGATGTGAGCAACTTCATTTCTGAAATTCGAAGCGCTCTACTGGTGAAACGCATCTATAAGGTGCGGTGTAGATATCCGGTTTCTCAACGTACGACGCCGCTGCGGCACCGAAGTCCAACTATGCTCACATAACCGTGGAATGACGCAAGTACTCATTTAGCGCCATTTGATTTACATATACTACCGAAGAAAAATGTTTATTTCGCTTACTTGGTGTAAAAAAAGTATATTTTGAAACACAAAATAGACGTTACTGGATGCAACTACTTATTGATTATTATTTATATTCCATTTATTCATGAAAACAATGTACTTCAGACCGGAGAAGCGTGTGCGGCGAGCTGCGGCGCCGTGGAGAATTGCGGTACAAATTTCACGCAAGTTGGCCGTGCGGCGCCTCTGCGGCGCCGGAGGCATATGTGCACTACTCCATTGGATCTAATGTATCTGAGGCCGCACTTGCGTTGAGGCAGCGGCGCCGCACGTTGAAATACCGGATGTGTGCAGCGGGCCTAAGACTCCTTAAAGCTTTTCCATCAAGTGGAAACCCTCACTTTATGTAATCAGGTACGTTTTATATCCAACTAGGGGGCCTGCCCCCTGTTCGCTGACGCTCGCCAACCCCCGGAGGATTGCTTCGCAATCCTCATTGGTTCGCTGCGCGAACCTATGCTCGCTTCGCTCGCCTCATTGAAGACATGTGTCCTAGCAGAAGGTATTGTTTACAAAATATGTTACCAAAAAAATGTTTTTCAAATCAAAATTTGCTGTATTACAGAAAAAATATGTACAGTATCTCTAAAATCAGAATTCAAATGAAAACTTTGTGCAAATTTTGACTCGAAATGTGAGCGTTGCTTTGGAAATTGAATACCCAGCATGTTGTTTGTATGTACATTTTCCCAGCACTCAAACGTCCCACACTTTTTCATTGAGTTTGTTGCCGTGCAAGCGTCTTGTTGAACTATAATTGTTGGCCCTGAAAAAGACCGTTTTTTAAATGGCCCTGAAAAGATCCTCCGCTTTTTTTTATTTCTATTATAAACTAACTGCAACAGCTCACTAAAATTTCCTTTTTGTTTTCCAATAAAATTTCATCCGATAACGCTATAAATTCAATCGATGCGCGAGACTTCGCGATAAACAAACAATCGTACAGTGTTGCCAAAACGCGATTACAAATAATGACTTTTTTGCGTGCCACGTAAGAGAATTATATATATAGATGGACACAAGCTATGAGCAGATTTTCACATCCTATTGTGAACAAAATTTAATACATATTTTTGGTGTGAAGCTCTTTATTTTACAAACAATTGTTTGGAGCTTCAGAACGCACTTACAAAACTGACCAGACCTTGATGATCGAGATGTCTCGTCATCAGAAAACCGAACGGATCTTTACCTGGCCACCATCAAAACATCGGGAATATATCGTCATCAGCAAAATTGGTCCGATCTTGATGGAAGCGATATATCGCTGCAATCATTCTGTAAAATTGACGTATCTACTCAAGCGAGTTCAAAGTTTTGATGCGTCGGGAAAAATCGAGTTACGACTCAAAGGTTGTTTTCTCATGGCAATTGGCATTTCCACTGAGAATCAAGATGATTCGCGGCCTTCTCATGGCATGAAACATGAATTGGTGACTCAAGAAATGCAGTTTGGCGAAAATCGACAGAATGCAGATTAGTACTTTTGGCGTGGTGGTAATTATTATTTTGAAGCCACTTAATGATTAATTACTTTATACAGTTTGTTTGATGTTGTAAAACCAAAATAAAAGACAAGTCATGATAGGTTTAAAGTAAATTGTATTGAAAAACTATGTATAATACAGCATATTATAAAATTTCAATCGTTATTACTAATGGGATAAAAGCTTATTATAAGGAACACCTGGTTTCGAATTTTGGTAAAAGTAGATAAATGTGTTTTTTTTTTTTTTGGAAATATACTAATACTAACGCCAAAGCCCAACAGGGCAAACTAAGATTGATATATGAATAGAAAATTCACCATGAAGATTTGGAATTATAGCAAAGAAAAGTATAAACAAAGTCTAAATCAAAGTGGCATTTAATTAATACGTTATTGTCAATAAATCTTCCTCAGCCCATATTCAACCAGTTTTCTATCTAAACAACTCAGGAAATGTTTGTTTCTCATCTACATTTACCTTTTACACAGAAAAACAACTTTTCTTGCACCAAACGTATATCTTGTTAGTGCTATATAAATATGTCGCACTTTCCAATTCTTTTTCTCGGCCAACCGGTATGGTGGTTAAGGTGTTAGCCTCTAGATCGGAAGGTTCCTGGTTTGAATCCGGGTCCGGGCATGGATGTTTGTAAGCGTATGGTGTAGAGGCGGCTGGTGCACTTTAAATCTGTCGTGGCCGAAAGTCCTGACGTTGGGTTGGTGTGGAAGTTTGGAGCGTGGGGTGCCAGCTCAGGTTTGCCTCGCCATCTGACCGTGGTTCGGTTCAAAATTACGTGGTGTTGTTCTCGAATCTTTTGCCTTAGGGGATTGATCCCGGACCGTCGTCAATAACCTGCTGTGTTACTCTAGTACAAGGTTAATTAAAATTTACCAATTACCATTACTTGTTCTGAACAAAAATAACCAGTTCTGAGACGAAATATGCTTGAGGGTTAAGAAAAACGATTGGAATAAAACATAACTGCAAGCTACTTACACAGAAGTATTTGAGAATTTGATGATTATATATTCCGATATAATTGTGTTCCATATTACGTGTACTTGCTCTTTTGATGTATTTATAATACATACTGTAATTTCATAGTGGATTTTTAACCCTTTGAGGGTTGGACACGCATATATCATTTATACAGCAAGTAGTCTTCCCTGCATGACTTCTAACTAGTTTTGAACTTGTTGAGCAATATAACCTTTCGTAGGGTTCTTCGGTGGTTAATTCAGTCATCACTGGTGTCATGGGGTAAGGACAAATACAATACCCTGAAATCTCGTGATGTTCAGAGGTTTCAACAAAAGAAATCCATAGATCCATCTCTATTGTCCACATCTGAAAGAAAAATAAATACATGACTTAGCTTTTTTATTCACTTAACCCTTCAAGTGGTTTCGACGAGATATCTCGTCCGTCAAGATCTGATCAATTTCAAAAATGACGAGATATCTCGTCGTAAAGATGTTGCCGATTATTTGATGATGACGAGACCAAGATCTGGTCAGTTTTCTTCAAATGACGAGATATCTCGTCAAAACAACCACCAGGAGGATTTAAATGTATTCCAAAATCCTTACAATCAATCAAACAATTTAAAACAGAAAATAGTAATAGATGAATTTAACATTAGTTATGAGCACGTGACATTTAGCAGCAATAATTCGGAATGAATTAAAACTAGTTTTTATCAGTTTTTCATTATAATAAATAAAAGTATCTATTTATTTATTATACAGTGTGTTCCGCTTACGATTATAGTAAAAAAAAGACCTTTACTTATCATGAATTGTTTTTCCAAAAAATTTCTCATTTACATACATAAACTCAGAATTTTTCGCACGTTTAGTACACTTAAAGAAGCGCACCATGCCTTTTTTTATCACTTGTATTTTATTTGTTTCACGTCATAATTAAATCAATTTTTAAGAAGAACTTGGAAAAAGAGCTTTCAGAAAAGAATTCCCAAAAATCCTGGTGGAAAAAAATCCCAAATATTTCTGACTGGCCTAGAATGAAAGCCATAGCAGAATTCCGCCTCGCTACTGTCCACGACTGCCTTGCAAGACATTTATATCGCATAGGCATCCTTGACGATCCACGCTGCAAGCTCTGAAACCTACAGGAACTCATGGACTCTACACACCTGCGACAATGTCCTGCGCTCTCCACTACAACTTTGTGGAAACGATACTGGGAAGCAAGGGACCGAATGGGTCCATAGATTTTCTTCTGCTGCCTTTTTTTTTACATTGCTTTTGTTCTATTTTTTGTCTTCAATTTTGTCTTTTGTACCCGCCATTGGAATTTTTAAAAAAATGTTTAAAATTTTTCTTTTATTATATTCCTCAGTGGAACGGATTTGATGCACATTAAATCTGTCGTAGCCTCAAATATTCTAACGTTGGAGTGGCGTGGAAGTTTAGAGATTGGTATGCCAGCCAATCATGTGTTGGCCTCGTCATACAACCATGGTTAAAAAGGACAACGTGCTGTTCTTGGAAATTTCCCTTCGGACTGATGCCGGACTGACTGTGCTGCTTTCCCTTATACCTAAACGTTAAAGATTAATATAGGTATTCTAAACTGAAAATATAAATTTGATGGTAGTAATGAGCATATGGCGTTAAACAGCAACAACGCGAAATAAAACAGACTAGTTTTTACCAGTTCGTCTGAGAAAGATATGTTTCTTAATTTACAACATACAAGCCCATAATGACACAAAGTAGCTTCTAAAAGACGTGTCAAAATAAAGAAGCACTTGGTACTAATGAAATTGTGTTTCTGTTACAAAGGAATAATTTTTATATCACTTTCAAAATACCTTATAAAGAGGTAAAGACGTCTGTTACTGAAGGAGAAATTACTACCATTACGCTGGCGAATGAAGATAGAAACTATACTTATTTGCGTAAACCTTGCAATCTCTGTAAGTCATTGGTTTATTATTTAAACATATTGCCACGAGCAATTATTCATTATGCAATCATCGGCAAGTTGTCCTTTCTTTCCTCCACATATCAGGGAGTGGCTCAGCGATGGACTTGTATGCACTTAACTGAAAAATTACACAAATTACATCCAAGTGGGTTGGAGAGGTCCCGAGCATAGTTGAATAAATACATAGAGAAATAGATCACGTGTTTGGGCTCAGGTGTCGAAACGCTCCTTTGTTCTTTCTACAAGTGTCCCGGTGTTGTGCCGCGATTAGAAACAAATTGCATGCTGCGTATTTTCCTTTAACTTAGTTTAATTTAGTATTGCCAATCCCTACCTACCTTGATCTAACAAAAAGCACGTTAGTGTTGGCTTATTTCCTATAATAGACAACTTAGTATTGTTCTTTACATTAGTCTACCTTAGTATTGTCCTTTACATTAGTTTACCTTAGTATTGTCCAATACCTACCTCAACAACTTCAATGCCGGTCACGTGAGGATGTGTTGATAGTTATTGCTCCGCCGTAGAAATGGGTTTTTCCCAGAAGCCATTACCAGAATAGATTGGCGAAAGCTCAGTCAACAAATTTGCAATTTCATCATCTGTTATAGGCTTATTAGATTGCATTTTTTTTGGTGGGGGGAGGGCTTGAAGGCCCTGCAGAGCTGCAGAAGGTCTCTACAACTCATATTGCAAGATTTTTTTTAACAGTTAATAAAGCTATAAATTCGAAACCACATACCTTTACATGCTTCTAACTTTTACTCCCCGCCAATACCAGCAGACACACCTTACATATAATGCCTATTGAAGCAGAGAATAAACGTCGAAGCGCAACTCTTCCCACGCGAGCGCGTCACCGGTTACTGAGACATCACTCCACACCACGCGCTGGCGCGTGATTGGTTATTTAGCTCTGACGCCACATCAAGCGCTAGCGCTAGATCGGCAGCGAAAGAGTTAATTATAAAAACCACCTTAGCATTGGCGAATTTTTTTCTATTTATTTTAATCTATAACAGACACCTATGTTTTGTGTGTCATCCATGGTTTTGAAACTTTCTACAACTGATATTTCTTGTAGGAACGAAACTTTGCAATATAATCTGATAAACAGCCGTGTGTATTTTTGTGAGTAAAATTGCAAAACTTTAAAACGTATAAGATATCTTCAAAGCCCATTTCGGTGGTAATTGGTAATTTTTTTAGTTAACGTCGTACTAGAGCAGCACAACGGGCTATTGACGACGGTCCGGGATCAGTCCCTTAAGGGAAAGATCCGAGGACAACACCTCGTAATTTTGAACCACGGTCAGATGACGAAGCAACACCTGAGCTGGCACCCCACTCTCCAAACTTCCACGCCAACCCAACGTGAGGACTTTCGGCCACGACAGATTTAAGATGCACCAGCCGCCTCTACACCATACGTTTACAAACATCCATGCCCGGGTCCGGATTCGAACCAGGAACCTTCCAATCTAGAGGCTAACACCTTAACCACTATACCGGTTGGTCGACGCCCATTTCGGTGGTGCAAGGCGTTAAACATCATCAGGAAAAAACAAGTTGCAATAGGTAGGTAGGCAGTTGAATTAACGCCACCCTTTGTCAACACAATGGGCCTTTGGCGACGGTCAGAGATTTTTCCCGAAAGGAAAGATATGTGTATTTTTTATAATGCACGATCAGATGACGAGATCAACACCTGAACTAGCACCCCTCTCAACAAATTTCCACATCACGCCAAAGTGAACATATGTGGGGTCACAACAGATTTAACGTGTACCAGTCCCCTCGTACATGCTCTTTGGTTGAAATCAACCTTTCTACAGCTAATCCGCTACTCTTCCAACCAGATTGTCGTGACCTCGAATCAAATGAGGAAAATTTGAGAGGTTCAGATGGTGCAGCCTGTTCGATTTTGGGCATTGCGCCAAAAAACCCCAACATCCTATTCTATCCTCAGAGGTTCACTCACTTATATTCGTTTTGAAACCTAGTCTTTTCTTAATTTCTAACGGTTAGTTGACGAGGTCACACCCGACCTGACACCCCACTCTCCTATCTTCCACACCATCCAAAGTGAGGACATTTGAGGCCATGACAGATTGAATACGCACCAACCTTCTTTGTACATGGGTCTTTGGTTCAATTTGAACTTGCAATTCTCCGGTTACGAGACCGTTACTCCACCAAGCGGGTTACCGTAGCCCTACAACTAAGACAGAATCGATTTAAAAAAATTTTAATTGCACCAACTGAAATCACAAGATATCCCGTTATTACCTTCTTGGCCAATGGGTTATTTACTAAGATTCTTTCACCAAATACATGTGGTAATTTAGTCGTTATGCGTTCGGGGATTTAAAAGCAATGCTACACTACTCGAAACTCTTAAAGCGTTCTGAAGGTTAATTAAGTTGTTCTAGTGTAATGTTGCAAGATCTCATTGATTTAAGTGTCCTTTACAATGTATGAACTACTCTGTATCAATCGATTGGCGTGGTCTGGAGGTTTGGAGAGTGAGGTGCCAGATCAGGTGTTGCCTCGTCATCTGACTGACGTTCAAAACTACATGGTGTTGTCCTCGGGTCTTCTGGGACTGATCACGGAAGGTCGCCAATAGCCCGCTGTGTTGTTCCAGTGCAACGTTAATCAAAATACCTACCATTTACAAATGGAAAAATCACAAAACCCCCATTTAACTCTTGCCCATATTCTTGATACTCCTCATAGCACCTAAGACTCACTGCTCAAGAATTTAACGAAGACTGCATCAGACTGCTCTGTGAAGATTCCGAAGTGGACACACAAGATACGTGGTTTTTGTGAGAGTAGTTAACTATCCACTATATCCATGCTCCACTCCAGTAACTCCTTACATATTTTAGGATATATTGGCATCTTTGTGAGAAGCTCCTAGTTCATCAGATGCTCCCTGGTTGAATTGTGCATGATTTTTTGGACTTCGTCTACATCTGTTGTCTCCAAAGTGGTTGATATTGATCACCCAGGTGTCAATAGAAAATAAAGACAGCATTGTATGGGTAATATTTAATTCAGTTAGCTTGGATAACCTCTATCCTGAATGACAAAGCAATTTAGGATGAATATATGATAAAATTCCAAGGCGATTTAAGGCTCAAAATTTACTAATTTTGAAATCAACGTTGTTAATCTTCTCAAGAGTCAGGTCATTCCCTTCACATTGGCAACGTTAGTAAATTATGTACTATGTCAATAAGAGTCTTATTTTCGTATGCATAAAAAATACTATTATTGTTATTTTGTTATCTAAATTAAATTTGATGTTTTGTAAATTATTTATCCTTCCTATCTAATATGTTATGTTAAGGACCTCAAAAATGAACACACATCCTTTTGACGTACGCCAATATAGTTGTATATACTACATTATACATATAACTCACATTATAACTATTAAATAAACAATCTAAAATCACACAGCGTCTTTTTTGCTCGTCCTGTTATAATTACGTAATATTAAAATAGAGGGGTCGATAAAAGAAGTCAAGAAACTCTTGAAGTGGTCGAGGGTAAAATAAGTTTGGTATCCCCTGTTCCAGATTATACCTCAAACAAGTTTAGCCTATGTTATATGTTATAAGATTATATATATATATATATATATATATATATATATATATACCTCAGTTACATATGAATTATGATACGAAGAAATACCATATGAATTATGATAGAAAAGTAAAACTGAAAGTAACAATGGACACTAAACGTACAAAATAACATTGAAAATTTTAGTTGCTTCTAACTAAATTTACTTTTGGTAGTTTGTGATTTCTGTTGCTGTAATTGAAACACTTTTTGTGTGATTCTGTCTTTGTTGAAAGGCCATGTTATTCTGGATGATAGAGGGACGGTCTCGTAACCGGAGAGTTGCGAGTTCGAATCCAACCAATGACTGTCATGTACAAAGAAGGCTGGTGAGCATTCAATCTGTCGTGGCCTCAAATGTCCTCACTTTGGGATTGCGTGGAATATAAAAAAGTGGGGTGCCAACTCAAGTGTGACCTCGTCATCTGACCGCAATTACGCGGTGTTGTCCTCGAATCTTTCCCTCGTTGTTTGTTCCCAGACCTTCTCCTCGTCATCTGACCGTGGTTCAAAATTACGAGGTGTTGTCCTCGGATTTTTCCTTAAAGGCTTGATCCCGGACCGTCGTCAATAGCCCGTTGTGCTGCTCTAGTACGACGTTAATTAAAAATTACCAATTACCCAGACCTTCTCCAATAGCCCATTGTCAAAGATAGATGTAATTTACAGTTTGTAATGGGCCATGTCCCATTCCCCAGCAATCTTCACAGATTCGGGTTACCTCAAACCAACCAATGCTCTTGTGGAATAGAGGGAACTCCAATGCATTATGCCTTGGATTGTCCCCTCCCAAGCTCACTTCACCTGCGTTGCCCACTACCAGGACCCGACCCCGGATGGCTAAACCTAGCACTAAAGCCTAGAAAGTGCAGAGAAAATATTTACAATATCATTGATATTCTGACAATCCGCGGTAAAGGTTTTATAGCAACGACATAAACACAGTTCCCATATGACGATTAAGAAAACGTAGTAGTAACTCTGCAAATAAGAAACTAATAAACACCCAAAGGAGACTACTAAACCGGAGAATCCTTGCAAAGATAGGTGTTGCTTCAGTGCTATGTTATTTTTATTATAGCTACCTGTCATAATACTATCGTAGTATAAAGACAGTTAAAGGAGTGCAGATATCCTTTTAGGAAATGTATATTACCTTTCTCTGGATTAAAGAAAAAGTGTTCTCTCCGTAAATATTTTTAAAAATTCGATGAAACATATGGCCTATGTGTGTGTAATCATGATCTCAAATTATCGATATCTTTTAAATTTAAAATAAAGGGTATCGAATGTTATAGCTCCATAAGAATTTTCGAATTTATCTTCCATTACGATAATGAAATTAGAGGGCAAACGTAACAGGTTTTTCAACCTGCAGTTTTTACAATTGACGAGTTTGTCACACACTCAAATACAGAAATCTATAAAAAAAGAAAACTCGAAGAAATCAAATCGTATACAGCCGCCGGAAAAGCATTAAAAGCGAACTCCGTTGCGTCAAAACCAGGTGGGAGAAAAAAACGAAAAGAAAGTTGGCGAGCAATTATCCGCTCTCAATTGGATGTCACCAAAAGCAGAGAACCCAAAGGCAAGAAGGTCTAAAACCGCTGATTTTAAACCCATTAGTAAACCACCTAGGCCGTACTTAGGGGAAAGAAATAACAACAAACGAAAAAGAAAGCACCAAACTCGGTTTCCCACCGCCAATTTACATGCCTGTAAGCACCACGCACGCCCAATGGGATAGAATACAAGAACAAAAAAATACACACAACCCCAAAAAGAAGTTTTTCCCCACCCCTCAAGGCAGAAATGTAATGAAGCGACCGCCGCCACGTTAGGCTTAGCCGACGCCAACGTCCAGATAGCTTTTTTCCCTTCCATCTTCGACCGGCGTAGTCTGTCAGTCAAAAGACGGCATATTAGGCATGCAGACATGTCAGGCGTAATTATACAGCTCAACTCCTCTCTCTCTTGCCGTTGCGTCTGTCCGAGAGTTCATTACCTACTTACTTATTTATTGTCGCCATCTTCTTCCCCCTGGCCGTGACGGGAAGAAGCGCGGTATAATGGCCCCGAGCGGTTCGAAATTTCATCAGAATCAATATCGGGGCGACCCTCCTTTTGGGGGTGGACGCAAGGGCCGACCCGAAGGACGGACGGGACGGCCTCTTTGTGTGAATGAGGCTGAACTGGAGGACTGTCGGGTCAGAAACGCAGACAAGCGTATAAGAAGGACGCTTTTTTGTGGTTTTTTTTATGAGCGTGTGCTAGTGAGCGGCCCTGACGTTACAGGTAATAAATACATATAATAAAGACATCCAACCTTGCATTTACGTGCTTATGTGTTTGTCGTATCGTGTCACCGGTGAGTTTCGGACGCATGCGAATTCAGTTTCGGTAGCTTAAGGTTAGGCTGCCGTTTTAAGAGACGAGAGTTAAATTTGCGTTTTATCCGAAGGTACTGGATGTGTCAACACCTATAATCAAGCCTCAAAAGGCAATTCATTGTTTGAGATTTGGATATTGTTTGACTTGTCTTGATTTTGTCTTAAACCTCTTGGTGGTTGTCTCGACAAAGTATCTTGTTATTAGCAAAATTACCAACATTTTAAGGAAGGAGAAAGTAGAATTTGCGTTTTATTCGAAGTTACTTGAAATGTCAACACCTTAATCAAGCCTCACAAAAGGCAATTCATTGTTTGAGGCTTGGTTTTTGTTTGGCTTGTCTTTGTTTGTATCTTAGCCCTCCTGGTGGTTATCTGAACGTGGTAAGTAGAGTCGAAGAGTCTGCGCTGAAAGATTACTCCAAACTTATTTGGACAATGAAATTAGCATTTATTAGGATTTTATTAGGACACAGACATTACAACACTTGGGTTAAAATTTAGTAAAACGAGGAAAGCATAGGTACTTAAATATGAAAATTATCCAGTTGCAGAAAGATACCTCGGATCTAGACGGAGTCCGAAAGCTAACTGTAGTTTCACACGTGGTCGTACGTTTGAGCATCCAGGGCACTTGAGAGACAGGGAACTTGTGAAATCCACTTAATCCAGACACCTGGCGCTAATTCTTTACGAGACTAAATCTTGATGGACGAGATATCTCGTCAATAGAAGAAAACTGACCAGATCTTGATCAGGCCTAAAACAATCGGGAATATTTTGATAACGAGGTATCTCGTCATTTACAAAATTCGGTAGATCTTGCTGGTCGAGATACCTTGTCGAAAATACTTCGAAGATTAAGGGTTTGGAATCTGTTTTTATGTAATATCCTGATAATTCAGCAACTAAAATCAAAATCCACAAGATAATTCCTTTTTTGGGTTTTGTTTGGTTTGGATAGTCAATATTAGCTCGTTTTTAGGTTCAGAATCTTTTGTTTCAAAAGCACTTGAAAGTCACGTAACTCAACACTTATAAATGTGGAGAAACGAATAAAATTTATTCTTTGTTTAAGGCTTAGCTTGGCTTGGCTTGTCGCTCTACACTAATTTTTTGTTACATCGGGTCCTACACTTCATTGCTTTATGCTGTTTAAAGTGTATACTGAAATTTTTTTTTATTTTGAATCAAGTTCACGGCATTTAAAAAGTAGCCTACCGAAGCTTGTCTTTCTATCGTTACTATATTTTGTTACCGAAAGCCAACTTATTTTTCGCATATTATTATAGTACTATTATATGCTTTCAGTCATACTTTTTGAAAACAATTAAATTTTAAATCGGTTAAATAAGGTTATCTTATGTTTTTGATGTAATTTTTTGATATTTTTCCTCAGAAAAATATATTTTTTAAGAAATGTTCATTTCTATAATAAAATTTTACTGTGAATATATGATTTGATATCCTTCCTCTTCTTAAAATCAATAAAGTGAATTGCTGGGCTGAAAAAAAGGCAAAAGAGAATGAAACGTTAGAGAAAAAACACGAATAAAACATGACACAGAATATAAAAGTAGATATTTTCCTATTACACAATTGATTTCTATAAGAAACAATAAAATTTTAGCCATCGTCTGTCTGATTTTATATTCACTCAGAACAAACTACAAAAAAAAAAATTGGAAAACATTTCAACGGGTATTTTATTTACGTCGCACTGGAGCAATACCACGGGCTATTTTCCACGGTCTTGCCTCATACCCGAAGGGAAGTATCCCAAGACAACACCACGTAATTTTGAGCCACGGTCAGATGACGAGGTCAGATCTGAAATGACACCCACTCTTAAAACATCCACAACGTGACCTAAACCTCCGACGTGAAGACATTTGTTGCTCTGACAAAGTTAACGTACTCCAGTCACCCTTGGTACATGACGATCTTTGGTTTGATTGGAACTCACAGCCCTGCTGTTGCTAGCTAGTCAATTAATCTTCCAACCGGGATACCACGGCCCTACATAAACGGGAAGTTCAAAACTGTCAATATATACAACGAGAGAGGATAAATATAAGTAATTTCAAAAATTATCAAATCTGATTCATTTGGACAATTCATAGAACAGGTCGAATGCTTGCCCAATTGCGCGAGGTTTCCTCAAAAATTGTTGTAAAACATAAAAGGGCATTTCGGTAACCAACAAACTTTTTAATACCATCCTCCAATACTGAAAGAAGAACATTTTTAAGTACTCCTCACATGCTTGACCATCGTAGGATCTCGACTCATTAAAGGATTAGCACATCAAAGGACCGTTCATTAAAAGATTTGCTCAAAAAGCATATTTAAGGAAGAAAAGAATAGCAATACTTATGCTCAATTTATATCGGGGAATCGTTCAGATCTTGATGAAATACACTGGATTAATTTCTTCAAGCATGAATATGTGACTCATTTTACGGAAGGCAGCATGTCAACCATATTTCCAACTGTCATTTGTGCTTCCCATTTGAAGATGGATTGGACCGGTTTCTTTATGTCCTCATGATCCATCCGAAACTGAGAATTCCAAGGTAGTGTCCTAAAATGATAGATTGAATGCAAGCACAATAAATAGTTATGTCTTAGTATTGTCCTTTACCTTAGTTTGCTTTAGATTATCCAATACATACCCACCTCAGTCTTACAAAAACACGTTAGTATTGGCGTATTTTTCTATTTATTTTAGCCTGCATATATAGTAGACACCTTAATGTTGTATACCTCAGTTTACCTTAGTATTGTCCAATACCTACCTATCAAGGTCTTACAAAAACACGTTAGCTTTGGGGCATTTTTTTCTATTTATTTTAACATAATTCAGGATTGTCAAGAACTAATGGGAACCGCCGGTGGTTAATTAGGTTTGCTCACTGCGTCAGCAACCTGCAAGTTGTAGAAAATGCAGGTTCCATTCCTCGGACTTACCCTGAGTGTATTTTTGTCTTTTGTCAGTAAAACTCTTCATTTGTGTGCATGTCTATTACTTAATCACCTTGGCGTAGTTTAGAGAGTGGAGTGCAAGCTCAGGTGTTGTTCTCGTCATCTGACCGTGGTTCATATTACTTGGTGTTATCCTCGAATCTTTCTTTTCGGTATTGATACCATACCGTCGTCAATAGCCCATTGCGTTGCACCAGTGTGACTCTAATTAAAATACCCACCTCATGAAAACTCACGAACACGGATCGACAGCTCGCATTAGCGACTAAGCTGTTCGTTGTCAAACGGCTATCTGACAGTCCTACAACGGGTTACCATATTCCACAATTATCACCAATTGGTGGTGGCAATTAATTTCCAAATGGCTATGGTACTGAGTTTTTGAGTTTGACCGATGAATCGTTCCAGTCATGGAGATCCGACAGGACATCATTTCTCCCATCTAAAAATATGCAACATCTCAATCATTTCAATCGTAAGAAATGAGGACAGCGAGAAATGTCACTGGTTGATTCCCAAATAAAATGAGATCAGCCATTAGACATAGATTTGAATCAAAAACGAAAAGAATTGTAATTCTTCCATAGCATTGAAAAAAGGTTTATGTGAATCCATAAACAAAGCTATCGAATCTCAGAGTGGAGAAAGAAACCGCAAGATTTGATGAGATATGTTGACTTGAGATGCGGAAAGAAAATTTAAATAAGCGCTGATGACGTTGAAATTTTTATTAGTTCCATTTAATTTAAAAGGGGAACTGCTTGGTTTTTTATTTTAATGACAGGTTTCTTACACGTTTGAATGGGAGAGGAATTTTAAGTATCTTAAAGTAGGAGGTTTATTTTCAATGTTTTCTTAAAACTTCATTGAAAGGAAATGCTAGCCTACTTCGCAATGCACAGCTTGAAAATTCAGAGAAATCATGAAAGCTTTTTTAATAACTAATTCTGCATTTTTCTTCGAACAGTTATATTGAAAATGATTTGTTGTATTAGTTAAATAAATAAACCCCAAAACGAGTTTCAGGTGTGGAATGTTAATGACCACCTTGAACCAAAATGTAAAGTATTTCTGAGAATGATCTTCAGAAAAGAGTAAAATAAAGCAATTGAGATATACAAAAAAAAAAAATTGTGGTTGCTTGTACTTTTTTGTTGTTGTATTAAATCTAAGATTATTATAGAAATAAAATTGGATTTTATTAGTATCACGTTTTCTAGTATCTTGTTGGAAGATAACAACACTCGAATCTGTATTGACAGTTACATTCAAAGATATATAGAGATGTTGAAAAAGTGTCATTCGCCGATTGGTCAATCAGTCTAGTGGTATATAACAATAATTATTGTTAGTTATTAGTAATTATTTATGAACTTATGAGGGGAAACATAAACGTATTTTTAATGTCCTGCAAATAAAAAATATTGGGGCATATAATTATTATGTGCCCCAATATTTGTTATTTACAGTTTGTAAAAAAAAGAAGTTTGTTATCTTTCTCCTCCTTAAGTCGACTCCTTTTTATCATCAACTGTAACTTTTTTCATCACCGTGCAACTCAGTATTTGTCAGTAATGGCGACATTCGTCCCATCAGAAAGAGTTTTATCCCTAACTCATGGGATAAAACTCTTTCTGATGGGACGAATGTCGCCATTACTGACAAATACTTAGTTGCACGGTTATTTAAAAAAAATTTACAATGGTACTTTTTTCCTTCAAAAATAAAGCATCGACAACGCAAAAATATCGACAATGTAAAAACATCGATGTTATACAAACACAGGCTCCAATAAATCGATTTTTTTTATAAAACATCTATGCTTTGAAAACATCGACATGGATGTAAAACATTGACATTGATGTCGCATCACTACCTACAAACCGACTTTCGCGGTTCATCTATTGACCGGACATTATAAAAAGATTTAAATACTCAATGAAAGCGTGAGTTATGCAAACATTTGCATTGCAAAGAATTGAATGTTTAACTGTTCTGATTAAAATTATTTTTAACTCGAAGGCGTGAAGTTAAGTTATAACATCTAAGAACAACGGAAATAAATAAATTTTTGTTTACTATTCAGTTAAAAGTTGCACCTTCTTTAGTTCATTAATCCCTATTTGTATAATTTATATACAAAAAAAAAGATATTATTTGAGTTATGAATGGACTCAGCGAAGATTTGAAACTTTATACTAGCAATATACATCGATTGTGTAAATTTAAATATATTTGAAAATTATTAGAAAAAAAATCACAAGAATAATCATTAGTGAAAGCAATATATATATATATATATATATATATATATAATTCTCTTACGTGGCACCCAAAAAAGACGTTATTTGTTATCGAGTTTTGGCAACATTGTACGATTGTTTGTTTATCACGAAGCCTCGCGCTTCAATTGAATTTATAGCGTTTTCGGATGAAATTTTATTGAAAAAAAAATTTTAGTTGAGCTGTTGCAGTTATTAATAGAAATCAAAGAAAGTGGAGGATTTTTTCAGGGCCATTTTAAAAAAGGTTCTTTTCAAGGCCAATAATTATAGTTCAACAAGACGTTTGCGCTACAACTTTCGACAACAAACTCAATGAAAAAGCGTGGGTGCCTCGAGTGCAGGGTAAATATACACACAAACAACATGCTGGGTATTCAATTTCCAAATCAGCGCTCACATTTCGAGTCAAAATTTTCTCAAAGTTTTCATTTGAATTCTGATTCCATAGGTACTAAATATATATCTTTCCTGAAAAACAGCAAAATAAATTTAGATTTGAAAAATATTATTTTGGAATATCATATTTTGTAAACTATACCTTCTGCTAGGACACATGTCTTCATTGATGCGAGCGTAGCGAGCAGAGGTCGGGCCCCCTAGTCGAAAAATAAATCATTAGTGTATCATATGAGAAATAAATTGTAAGTGAAAAAATAATGCAAATAAATCACAAGTAAAATACTTAGAAAAACAAATTATTATAAAATAGAACAAAGAAACATCAAATGCAAATGGAAATCATTTCAACATTTACAACTGACATTTTAAAATGTTTTTCCTCGAAACGATAAAAATACCCAAGTGTATAAAAGCTTACAGCTTCTTCAAAACACGATACAAAAATTTTAACAACTTCAACCGTGAATCATATCCTCTACCTTATAATTTAGAAGCCTCCCAAATGGTATGATTTCTCACCATAATAAAAAGAAAGCTCCTATTTTCAAATTGCTGAATTTCTTGCATGAGTGATCCCTGGTGATAGAAAAGAAAGCTTTTCCTTGCTTCGTCTAATAGGCCCAGAATTGTCTCTGTGACATCTTCTTTCCATTGTAAGCTCGGCTGAAAGAAGATATTCCAGAAGAAAGAAATTGACCGAAGACGTGATAATGCACAGATGATGACAAAGATTCATGCGAGGTGAAACAGGGAAATTTCTTATTTCTGTTTTGACGGGATTGATTACGTTTGGACATCCGTCCGACAATTGTGACGCTATTTTTCATATAATGCGGACACGTGAACAAAAGGTACTGGGATCAAATGGGAAATACTCGTACATTACGGCGCATATGTATTAGATCGCGCAGCTTGTTTAATTCAGAAGCGTCAAGGTCAGAAAATTTTCATCTTCGGGATTCAAATTTGGGACAAAAACACGTGAAATTACGGATCGCAATCAGGAATTAGAAAGAATATTCTTGGTAGGAAGGCAGTTAATTAACGTATTCATTAAAATTTTTATGTATAGTTGGCAATGTATCATGAAATGTATGAGTAAGAGAAACTATTCAAGCATTCCTTTAGTAACAGACGGTTCCTTTAGTAACAGACGGTTTCTTTAGTAACAGACGGTTTCTTTAGTAACAGACGGTTTCTTTAGTAACAGACGGTTCCTTTAGTAACAGACGGTTTCTTTAGTAACAGACGGTTTCTTTAGTAACAGGCGGTTCCTTTAGTAACAGGCGGTTTCTTTAGTAACAGACGGTTCCTTTAGTAACAGACGGTTCCTTTAGTAACAGACGGTTCCTTTAGTAACAGGCGGTTCCTTTAGTAACAGGCGGTTCCTTTAGTAACAGACGGTTCCTTTAGTAACAGACGGTTCCTTTAGTAACAGACAGTTCCTTTAGTAACAGACGGTTCCTTTAGTAACAGTGGGTTTCGTGGGACAAGGGTCATATTAGGCCATGCACAGAACAAACAACTTCAAGTGTTGGAAATACACAAGGAATGTCTTAGGTATTACTTACACGAAAGACAAAAAACATGTCTGAGTAGAAATCGAACCTGCAACACCCCTTACTCCAATATTGTTAACGCAGCGGCCGCTTTTAAGAACGGTCAAACCTCGCATTTTAATGAGCATACGACAGATTAGCAATGGTAATTTTTAGTTAACGTCGTACTAGAGCAACACAACGGGCAATTGACAACGGTTTGGGATGAGTCCCGTTAGGGAATGATCCGAGGACAATACCTCGTAATTTAGAACCACGATCAGATGACGAACGAAAGATTAGCACTTTCTATCAAGTTAAATAGAGGTGGTGGTTAGAGTGCTTCTACATAACTGGATTCTATACTTCTAAATGAAACAAAACTATCCAAAAATACCAAACAGCATTTAGTTTCCAACGGTGTTAATTCTTATTTCACTTCAACTAAAATCGCCATCTGACCGTTGTTCAAAATAACGTGTGGTGTCTTTCCCTTATGGGGGATTGATCCCGGACCGTTGTCAATAGCCCGTCGTGTTGCTCTAATATGACGTTAGTTAAAAAAGTTACCAAAATTACGTCAAATAAAAGGTACATCTCAGTCATGTTACTATATTTAGATTCTGAACTTCAGTTTCAACCCTTTCCCTTCTTCAAAGACGATTCTGCATTTTTGTCGTTAAAAATTATTTCCGCTCATATTTTCTCACCTACGCTGATTTTTATCTTCTAGATTTCTCATTGCTTTTTGTCATCAGATTGCTGAAGAATTTGATCAGAGTGACGAGGTTTTCCATGTAATTTTAGCAATATAATGCTGCTCCATAGATCAAATGCATGTTCAAGCAAAGTTGCTAAAGTGGCAAATCAATCCCGTAACAGTTTATTTTATGTCCTATGTAACCATTGGTGTAATTCAATAACAAGCAAAATATATAGGTTTATATAATAATTTAATAGATACGTTTTACAATGTAAAATGCATTTTATAATATATAACCATTAGTGTAATTCAATAACAAGCAAAATATATAGGCTTACATAATAATTTAATAGATACGTTTTACAATGTAAAATGCATTTTATAATTTTTATAGAACCAATTCTATACGGTTAACATCCTAAAAATATTTTTAGCCGCTGTAGCCCGTTTAAAAGGTCAGCTGATTAACAACCAAAGGGTTGTGAGCTAGAATTGGAAGGGTGCTGGTGCACGTTAAATCTGTCGGGACCTCAAATGCCCTCACGTTGGCGTGTTGTGGAAGTTTGGAGAGTGGGGTGCCAACTCGGATGTTGCTTAATCATCTCACAGTTGCTCAAAAATACGTAGTATACGCCAATAGCCCGTTGTATTGCTCCTGTGCGATGTTAATTAAATCCGTACCTAAAAATGTTTATGAAGAAACGATCTCTAAACCTATTTACTAAAATAAATATGAAACGAGGAAACATTTGGTAACACCAAACAGTATTTTCAAATGCGCATTGTAGATGAAAATGTTTTAATAATGTCATTGAAAAAAGAGTATTTAGAAAAAAAAATTTAATCCTAAACATTTCAAAGTAACATTTATTTTGGATACAAAAGAAGTTTGTAGTTTTATTACACATATTAAAAATTTAATAAAAGGGTTTAAATAGCTTTAATTCAAAATTTGCGTCTTGAACAGATCACTGTATATAAAAGGCTTTAGCATCACCTATAATATGGGGAATCATTTATACCTCCTAGCTATTAGTCGTATTAAATAATTGTTCATCAAACACTTTATTGTTACAAAATTAACCATACCAAAAATTGTCATAGACTTATTTAAAAAAAAATTTCGACGCCTTCACAAAATTTTGCGAATATAGTTAGCTTTTTCTTATTTATTTCTCCTTGTTTTCTAACAGCCCCACTTTATTCTCTCACCCCATATTCTTTATAAAAGTATTTATCCAATCATTAGTTTTATCTTTTCAGAAAATTCTTCAGTGTTCTTATCAATAACAGTTTTTTAATCTAGCCAATGTTAATCTGATTAATTTATCTTTGTGTGTGTACAGTCAGTACTTTATATTCTCTTAAAAGCAATTTTAGCATTCTCTCACCAACACTTTTCAAAGATGCGTATTCAATGTATTTTAATAGCAAATAATTCAATATTCTCATCATTAACAGTATGTTTTGAATCAAGTTTATGTAACTTGATTAATTTCTCATTGTTTTCTATCAGTACTTTATTTTCCCTTGAAAATTATTTCAGCTTTTCTCATAAACATCCTTTAAAAGCATTTATCCAGCCACCAGCCATGTCTTTTTAGCGAATCATTCAATATTCTCATCATTAAAAGTGTGTTTTCAATCAATTCAACAATAACTTGATTAAGTCCTCATTTATTAGAACTTTATTTTCGCTTTAAAATTAATTCAGCATTCCTTCAACAACATCCTATAAAAGTGTTTATATCAAATCAAAAGCCATATATTTTTAAGAAATAATTCAATAACTCCATTATTAACAGTTTGTTTTGAATATAGTTAATGTTTGTCTGATAAATTTCTCCTATAAGCATATTATTTTCTTTTAAAAACTATTTCAGCATTCTCTCACCGACATCCTTTGAAAAGACGCACCCCATATATATTTATAACAAGTAATTCAATATTTCCATCATTAACACTTTGTTTTGAAACAAGTTAATGTCAACTCGACTAGTTTTCCATTAGTACTTTACTTTCTCTCGATAGTAATTTCGAAATTTTCGCATAAACCTCATTTAAAAGAACATATTAAATTATCTTCATAGCAAATAGCTCAATATTTTCATTATTTTAACTTTTTTTAATCAAGTTAAATTGATGTCAAATTGATTAATTTCTTCTACTTTTCATTAATACTTTATTTCCTCTTTAAAATTATTTCAGCCTTCTCTCTCCAATAATCTTTACAAAGAAGTATTTTTCCAACCATCAGTTATACCCTTATTAGCAAATCAATATTCCTATCATTAACGATTTTTTCAATCATCAAACAGTTTTTAACACGTTAAAAAGTTAACTTGTTAAAAACTTTCAGTATTCCCTCATCAACGTCCTTCAAAAATTGTATCCAATATTTTCATAGCAAATAATTCAATCTTTCCAACTATAACAATTTGTTTTCAGTCAAGTTAATGTTAGTTTGTTAAAAATTATTTCAGCATTCCCTCACAAACATCCTTTATAAATACATATCCAATAGATCCACTGCAAATAATTCAATATTCCCACTCTTTTTTTTAAACAACTAAATGTTAACGTATTAATTTTTCCGTTAGTACCTTATCAACATGTAAAAATAATATCACATTCCCTCACCAACATCCTTTAAAAATGCATATTGGATCACACACACAAGCTATGTATTGTTTTGACAAATAATTCAATACCTCCATTATTAACAGTTTGTTTTTAATAAATTAATGTTAATCTGATAAATTTCTCCAATTAGCATCTTGTTTTCTCTGAAAAACTATCTCACTATTCCCTCATCCACATCTTAAAAATACGTATCCAATACATCCATAGCAAAAATAATTCAATGTTCCCATCATTAACGGTTTGTTTTGAATCCAGTTAATGCTAACTTTTTAAAAACTATTTCAGCATTCCCTCATCAACATCATCAAAAAAATACTCATCCAATGTGTACATAGCAAAAATAATTCAATGTTCCCATCATTAATGGTTTGTTTTAAACCCAGTTGAAGTTAACTTTAAAAAAACTATTTCAGCATTCCCTTATCAACATCTTCAAAAAAATACTTATCCAATAGATACATAGAAATAATCATTCAATCTCCAATTAGCATCTTATTTTCTATGAAAAACTATTTCAGTATTCCCTCATCCACATCTTAAAAAAATAGGTATCCAATACATCCATAGAAAAATTAATTCAATGTTCCCATCATTAACGGTTTGTTTTGAATCCAGTTGAAAATAACTTTTTTAAAACTACTTCAGCATTCCCTCATCAACATCTTCAAAAAAATACTTATCAATGCATACATAACAAAAATAATTCAATGTTCCCATCATAAACGGTTTGTTTTGAATCCAGTTAACGTTAACCTGCAGTAATAACACCCAGTCAGCAACGCGAAAACACGTCCCTTCCCGTACCACAACTGTTGCGCGGAGTTAATGATATCAGTTACGGCAGTTAGCGTCAACGGGCGGTCACGGTAATGGGCGGCGGGACAGTTCTGATGTGATCCGGGGACAATCCGCCGTCACTCGCGTCAATCACGGAGCCCCCATTACGCGATCAAGCCACCGAGGCGACGTCTAGCGCTGTCCGGCGAGGGCGAGACGTTTCTGCAGTGGAAAAAAACCGCTACCGTCGCTGAGTGTGAAAGGTAAAGAGGACGGATTGCTTTTTTTAATGGAAGGTTTCCGAATATTTTTTTTTCTGAAGTTTCATGAGGTTTTGAGCGTTTGCTCACCATCCTTGATTGAGCACAGTTTTTTTTTTTGTAACACTTGAAATTAAATTAATCGGAAACTGAATGGAGGAAATGCGCGAAGTGTACGTTCTGAGAGACACGATTCGCAAAATGTCTTCGGTAAGAATTCGGTAATTTGGTAATTTTTGATTAACGTCGTACTAGAGCAACACAACGGGCTATTGAAGACGGTCCGGGATCAATTCCGTAAGGGAAAGATCCGAGAACAACAACACCAGAATTCGGAAGCCTAGTTTTAGTTTTGTTTCAGCGTTTCATGGGTCTTTTTGAGCTTGTTCCTCGTCATTAATTAGGCACATATTTCTTTATTCGACGCTTAAAATTAAGTTGGAAGCTGAATAGGTGAACTGTGTGAATGAAGAAATGATTCTGAGCGACACAATTTGGCAAAATATCTTCGGTAGGAGTTCTGAAACCAGGTTATATTTTTAACATTTCATGAATTTTTTTAGTACTTGCTCATCATTCTTGATTGAGCAGATTCCTTAATTCAACACTTGAATACAAGTTGAAAGCAGATTAAGTGAACTGTGAATGTAGTATACATTCTGAGAGTCACAGTTTGCAAAATATCTTCTGTTAGAATTCTGAAACCATGTTTTGTTTTTAACGTTTCATGAGCTATTTTAGCAGTTGCTCATCATTCTTGATTGAGCACAGTTTTCTTCTAGTACTTCGAATTAAATTGGAAACGGGAGATATAAATTTTGTGGAGCATGCATTCTGAGAAAATCAATTCTCTAAATACCTTATGTAAAAATCTTGAAGCCCACCTGTTTTTTATTTTTACGTTTCATGGTTCTTTTTTAGCAATTGCCCATCCTCCTTGCTTGAGCTCAGATTTCTTTATTGAACACTAAAATTTAATTGAAAGCTGAATAAGTGAACCGTGTGAATGAAGTATGCATTCTGAGTGACACAATGTGCAAAATATCTTCGGTAAGAATTCTGAAAAACTGTTTAGTTTTTATGTTTCGTGGGGGTTTTGGTCACGATTTTGCAGATGTCTTATTACACACCTATAATTAAATAGAAAGCTTAATCAGTGAATTGTGTGAATGAACTATATGCGTTTTTCTGCTAGAGATAGTTCGCAAAATATCTCAATTAAAACTCCGAAACCCAGTTTTATATTTTGACGATTTTAGAGTTTTTTTTGTGCGTTTGCTTATCATACTCTATTTAATCAATTTATCACTGGTCACGGCGTATTTGGACAGCACCAGAAACGTTTATTCAATAAGGAAGACAAACGCGAATGTGGAGAAGGAGTTCAAAGTGTTGACCACTTAATTTACGACTGCAAACTGTGGGAAAACTTAAGAAAAGACCTATTTCCCCGTGACCACAAAAAAGTAGAAAGAAAACTACTTTGGACAAGCAAAAAGTCGAGACAAGGCCTTAAGATAATAGCCAATCGTTTTCTTGAAATAAGACTAGAAGATCTATCATAGCCCATCCCATGATAGTAAGTGTAATTGTATTGATATTGCAATATTGGAGAAACATAAGCGGCAACGCATGTGCTGTGCGGGGTTGCTCACAACCCAAAACTACACCGTATGCCTTTGGGCGGGACGGTTTTGATAAATTAAATTATCATACTCGATTGAGCATATCTTTTTTCCTACACATAAGATAAAATTTAAAACTCACTAAATGAATGGCCTGATAAGCATTCTGAGAGCTACAAGTCACAAAATATCTTCTAAAACATTCTAACTCAGTTACGTTTTCAACGTTTTTTTAATGATTCTTCATCATACATTTTTACCAACACATAGGAAATGAATTGGAAACCTAATAAATCAATTGCATAAAGTATGTGCGCACCAGAAAAACTCCTCTCTTACAAAACAATTCATAAAATACATAAAGTCAAAATTCTTAAAGTGTAGTTAATAGTTGCAGATATGATAATAATGCTAAATATTACATGCTTACCATTACATTTAACTTCTAAAACTTTCAAAACCTCCATTCCCCATCTCGTTCAAAGTTCTGAAAACAGAGAAACTCAAATTTTTACTCTGCGTAACATTAATCGAATTAACTTAAAGGATAATTTATATTAATTTAAGAGAAAATGATGCAATTATATACGAACGACTTAATCGAAAAATATTTTTCATTTATTTCTATATTATGGTTTAGTCATTATTAAATCATAAATTATATCAAAGGTCCATAAAATTTTTTTATTATTTTCATTGATATTTGATATAATTCCTTTTTAGAGAAATATAGCTCTTTTACTGTGACTTATCAATAACAATAACAATACTTATGATAAATATAATAAAGTATAGGCGTGGTGTTGTCAAAATTATTATTATTGATATAACTGCTAAATTTTGCAAAATGAAAAAAAAACTTCTAAATGCAGAGTCAGTAAATGTTTCAAGACATATTGGTTGGCCAACCAAACACATTCATATATTTTTGAATTAATATATTTTCATTATTTATGTGGCATAACATAAAATTTTATTATTATGGCATTACATAAAAACATTACTTTTTAGGTTTTTCAGACAATTACGATTATAATATGACAATACATATACGTGAAGTTTAAATATATCAGAGCAGAAACGCACTAACTGATATTTTTTTGGAGAATTAAACGTTTGTTTTCGATGGTAAAAAATATTATTGAATTGTAATATAGTTAAAAAATATATCACTATCTAAATGTGCTTATAATTCCTATTTTTTTTTACCTAAAAATTAATAGTTAACCTTGAAACTCCTGTACAGCAATATTTTATTTAAGTCAGTTAGTGAAGTTCAGCGCCAAACAACGTCAAGTAAATAGACGTGTGTCACCATTCACTATGCAAATTTCAAGCACGTTCGCACGCTGCTGTCATCTGACAGCTCTGCGCGAAACCAAGTATAGAGCGCATGTGAGCGTATTTCTCTTTCTCTCACCCACTCGAAATTCTAGAGTGGGGTGCCAGCTCAGGTGTTGCTTCGTCACCTGACCGTGGTTCAAAATTACGAGGTGTTGTCCTCGAATATTTCCCTTGAGGGACTGATCCCGGACCGTCGTCAATAGCCCGTTGTGTTGCTCTAGTACGATGTTAACTAAAATTACCAAATTACCTCGAAATTCTAATTTCTGTTTTAGACACCTTTTCTCAAGAGTCTGAATGTCAGACCTTTTAAATCTTACTAGGGGGCCTGCCCCCTGCTCGCTAACGCTCGCCAACCCCCGGAGGATTGCTTCGCTCGCCTCAATGAAGACATGTGTCCTAGCAGAAGGGATTGTTTACAAAATATGTTACCAAAAAAATGTTTTTCAAATCTAAATTTGCTGTATTGCAGAAAAAATATATACAGTATCTCTAAAATCAGAATTCAAATGAAAACTTTGTGCACATTTTGACTTGGAATGTGAGCGTTGCTTTGGAAATTGAATACCCAGCATGTGTACATTTTCCCAGCACTCAAACGACCCACACTTTTTCATTGAGTTTGTTGCCAAAAGTTGTAGTGCAAGCGTCTTCTTGAACTATAATTTTTGGCCCTGAAAAGGACTGTTTTTTAAATGGCCCTGAAAAGATCCTCCGCTTTCTTTGATTTCTATTATAAACTAACTGCAACAGCTCATTAAAATTTCCTCTTTTTTTTTCAATAAAATTTCATCCGATAACGCTATAAATTCAATCGATGCGCGAGACTTCGCGATAAACAAACAATCTTACAGTGTTGCCAAAACGCGATTACAAATAACGTCTTTTTTGCGTGCCACGTAAGAGAATTATATATATAGATTATTTGTCATTGTTATGCTTAAAGAAATAACGTTTTCCAGTTCCTGGAATGTATTCTTTGTTCAGTTGATATGTTGGAATAGCAGCGAATAATCGATTGCTGCTAGCGAGCATAAGAGATGGGGTCTTTCCAAAAGCCTGATGCGGAACCACAGAAGATGGCGACCCTAGAGACGTATACAAAAAAAGACTTACTGACATTGAAGACAGAATACAGCTAGGGAGGAATGAAATCTAATATTTTATTTGGTAAGCGTTGTAGCTGAAGGGAAGCTACCAACGCAACGATTCCGCATACCAGTGACTAATTTGAAGATATTTTATAAATATTTAATTAAAAATTGTGTGAATTTTTATTGAAGTGAATGTTTTTATGCCTCTTCGCGTCGTTATACTTCATCTTCACGTTTAAAATATTGCACCCCTTATTTATCCCCCTTCTTTTCATGTACTCATCATGTGTTTCATCATTAGCCACGAAAGAGAGGTAGATAGGTAGTCATGTATTTTAGTTAACGTCGCACTGGAACAACACAATGGGGTATTGGCGACGGTCCTGGATCTACCCCGAAGGAAAAGATCCAATGGATCCTCGAAGGGATCCCTTACTTCCATCCAAGAGACTCGTTAAAAGGAATTTTACCCTCCAAGCGGTATCGATGTGATATCTCGTCCATCAAGGTCCGACCAATTTTGCGAGTGACGAAATATCTCGTCGAGATAATCACCAGGAGGCATTGATAAGCATAAAACATGTTTTTTTGTAGTTGTTATACACAGAAAAGAACTTTAATACTATATATATTTATTTTATGATACCAGAGCTATTAACTCCTATTTCACGGTGTTTGCTATACAATTTAAAAACAAATATCACTAAACGAAAACTAGATGTCACAGTAACACTTGATTGGGGGAACACAGTCTAATCAAAAATCATCTCTTATACCGCGATACAAAATATACCACAATGTCTCCTTCAATCAAACAGGGCTTCTTCTCAATTTCACAAGACGAAACTTTTACAGATATTTTTGAGTAAGAATGTGACCACTCTGGCTGCAAAAGAGGTATTTGACCGAGTGATCATCTTAATCCTCCATATTCCGAAAATCATTAACTGACCAATTTTGATAATGACGAGTATATTTCAAGATATAGCCAATTTTTAATGATGAGGAGTTATAGATCTGGTCAGTTTTGCTAATGACGGGATACTTCTTCATGACAACCGTCAGGACGTCTAAAACATACAAGAGGTTCTTATAAATGTTTTAAAAAGTGACTTCTTGAATCCATGATATACAAGTATAGAGAAGAGAATCTCACTACATACGTCTGATTTCGTTCTTCATCCTTCTCAAACTCCTGGTGAGCAAATCTTGAGGCAAAGGAACCGACCACCACAAAGAAGACAACTTGGCCAAACTGTTTGTCAATTCATTTGCACGGTTGCCACAGTGAGCCGAAACCCACTATAATAGCCTGATAATCTGAAATTGGGATAATCGATTTCTCAAAATTTCAATTCGAAAAAAGTAGCATCAAGGGGTGTCTGTTAGTATAAACAAAGGCCTCTCTCTATGTATAGGCCTCTCTTCATTGACGGATAGATCAAACAAAATGCCAACAAACAGTCTTGTAGGTATTAGCAAACAAAAATTAATACTATGTGCAATAACTAGCGTAAGTCGATCGATAACAGCGTTTCTGTGGTGTAAGACGAATTTTCACCGGCATGCATCGTTCCACGAATTTGGAGTTTGACGTTGAAAATCCGAGCAAGGAATGGCGCCTCACGCCACAGGAACGATGTTATCGACTGACATAAACAGTGCCCTCCATCACCTAAACGCAGCATTTTCGCCACACATATTCTGTAACAAAAAAAAAGGGGCCAGTTAAGACCCCTGTGCCACTCCAGTTTAGACCTCTTTGGCCAGATGTATTCAAAACACCCTGCACTCAAAATTTTGGTAGTTATGTAGGTATTTTAATACGGTAGTTATGTAGGTATTTTAATACGGTAGAGTTATGTAGGTATTGATGTCGCACTAGAGCAGCACAGTAGACCATTGTCGACGGTCCGGGATCAAAAACGAAGGAAAAGATAAGAGGAAAACACCCCGTAATTTTGAATCACGGTCAGATGACGAGGTCACACCTGAGCTGGCATCACATTTGCCAAACCGCCACACCACGTCAACGTGGGTATTTGAGGCTACGACAAATTTAACGTTCACCAGTCCCTTTATATACGACGGTCTTTGGTATGATTCGAACTTGTAACCATCCAGTTGCTAATCAGTTGTTCTTCCAACTGGGCTACCACAGCCTGAACCGAACAGTGTATTATTTATTAACTTCGTAAATAACACCGAATTCAATTCTCGAAAATCTGAATGAAATTCGACTCTTCAACAACAAAAAATAGAGCTGAACAAAAGGCATTTCACACAATTCTCAAGATTACACTCTATCCACAATCTGTGAAAGCAATTAGGGCCAAGGCTTTGCATATTGTTCGGGTTTGACCTCGTACCCCAACCGACACAATTTCCACTTTCACGAATTCAACAATATGTATTTTATTCACCCGTCCCCATGCATTGTGAAAAAAAAATCTTTAGGAATTCTAGTTATGAATCAGCGTCTAGAATGTGGATCTCGGCTCTTTTGATACCTGATTACAATACCGACTTTGGCGTAGAGGTAATGAAAGGTTTAGTGTAGAAATCTGTGCCTAGTTCTCACACTTCTTGCGTCAAGTAAAACCGTTTAATTTCGGCTACCCTCATTAAAGTCGCGGAAGACTTTCACAGCCAGGTTTCATTTCATTCGCTCGTGTTTCATTTCGTTGATTTAGTTTTGTGGTTCTGTTAAAAGATTTTGAAACTGTTGAAATGCGGGTATTGTTTTCGTCAATTTTTATTTTAGCATACTACTTTTAATGTGTATTACAAGGCTTTATTTTCTGCATCTTCTTATTTAACCCCTTGGGTACAGATTTCTTTGGAAAAAAAGTAGTTCGGATCATCGTTTGCACATTAGTTACTGTTTCGTATTTCGTCTGTACACTAATTACTGTTTTATTTTCGTATTATCGTTTGCACACTAGTTACTGTTATATTTTCGTATAATTTCGTTTGATAAGAATGGCAACAGTATGAGAGAGATCGCACATCTTCTGATCTCCGCGTTCATTCCAAAAAAGAATGGCTGATAACGCAGCTGTGTAAATATTTATATCTTTAATCTGACTCCATAAGATAAGAACACACTTTTATTATTGAAGTTACTTTTACTTTTAATTGTGAGTGCGGGAAGTACATCAAATAAATAACGTTATTTGTCTTCTCGGAACATACAATACTTGATGTGGTGTAAATACCTCCATTGTAATCCATAACATAAGAACACACTTTTGTTATGAAAGTTACTTTTACTTTTGATTATTATTCCTTACAGAATATATGTGTGTGAATAGATGTAATTTCACCATTATTATTACAAAATAATTTTGGCAACATTATTTTTTTAAGAATATAATGGTATCCCAAGATTACATTTGATGCGTTAGAATACAGGTTCATGAAATATATAACGTTCCAAGTCTTTTGAGAATATACATATCTTTGACCTAATTGAATTCCATTGTAATCCACAGCATAAAAACGCACTTTTGTAATAGTAGGTGCATTACTTTTGATTTTGGCTCATGACAGAATCAGAATGTATGTAATCTCTTTATCGTTGTTTCAAAGTAATTTTACGTCCAGGCAACAACATTGTATTTTAAGAATGTAATGCTTTCTTGTGAATACATTTAAAGTGTTAGAATCTTACCACATAAAATAACTTTGTTAGTTTTCTGGTAATACAGATACCCTTGATCAAGTGCGAATCCTTTGAAATCCACACAAAAAACTCACTTTTAGAAGTAAATATTACTTTTGATTTTGGGTTCCTGGCAAAACACAAAGGGGAAAAATCTCTACCGTTTGTTACAAAGTAATTTGACTCCCAAGTAAAGCTTCTGAATGATATTTTTAGAATATAATGCTATCTCTGGAATACATTTAAAGTGTAAGTGTTATGACCCAAGTGCATAAAATAAATAACTTTCTAAATCATATGACAATATACATACCTTCAATCTAGTCCAAATACTTCGTAATCCACATTAAAGCAAACGCACTTTTTTTTTATAGAAGCGACTTTTACTTTTAATTTTGATAGAATACAAATGGGTATAATCTATCTACCGTACAATGCAAAGAAATTTAGCGTCCAGGAAACAATATTTTTAAAATACAAGTATACTGATGCAATGCTTCTTCAGTAATACATTTAAATGTTACAATACAAGGATATGAAATAAATAAATCTCCGTCTTCTGAGAACATACTGTTAGCGCCCATTCGCATCTGGCAATGCAGAATACAATAACGAGCTGAACTGAAGTAAATCTTCAGTACTGTACAATTATAAAATGTTCGCTGCCTTGTTATATCTCTCTTGCTCCACTGCAATGCCTTTTTACATGTCCGTTTTTGTATAATAAAATGTTTTTTAATTATATAGTCCGATTTTCTTCTCACTGACCACCATCGACGAGATACATACATTCCATTGATCTAGTCTAAATACATCGTAATCCACATTAAAAAACGCACTTTTGTAATAGAAGCGATTTTTACTTTTGATTTTGATATAATAAGATCGGGTGTAATATTTCTTCCGTACGTTTCAAAGTAATTTAGCGTTCAGGAAACTATATTTTTTTAATAAAAGTATACTAAAGTAATGTTTCTTTAGTAATACATTTAAATGTTATATTACAGGGACATAAAATAAATAACTTTCTAAGTCTTCTGAGAGCTTACATCCCATTGATCTTGTCCAAATACTTCGTAATCCACATTAAAAAACGTACTTTTGTAATATAATCGACTTTTACTTTTGGTTTTGACAGTATACGAATCGGTGTAATCTTTCTACCATACGTTGCAAAGTAATTAAGCGTCCACGAAACTATATATTTTAAGTAAAAGTATACTGATGCAATGCTTCTTCAGTAATACATTTAAATGTTACCAATACAGGACCATAAAAAAAAAACTTTCTAATCCACATTAAAAAATGTACTTTTGTAATATAAGCGACTTTTACTTTTGATTTTGACAGAATACGAATGGGTGTAATCTTTTTACCATACGTTGCAAAGTAACTTAGCGTCCAGGAAACTATATATTTTAAGTAAAAGTATACTGATGCCATGCTTCTTCAGTAATACATTTAAATGTTACCAATACTGGGCCATAAAATAAAAAACTTTCTAATCCACATTAAAAAACGTACTTTTGTAATATAATCGACTTTTACTTTTGGTTTTGACAGAATACGAATGGGTGTAATCTTTAAACCGTACGTTGCAAAGTAATTTAGCGTCCAGGAAACTATATAATTTTAGTAAAAGTATACTGATGCCATGCTTCTTCAGTAATACATTAAATGTTACCAATACAGGGACATAAAATAAAAAACTTTCTAAGTCTTCTGAGAATATACGCACCTTTGACCGAGTCCAAATACTTCGTAATCCACTTTAAGAAAATTGTAATAGAAGTGACTTCCACTTTCGATTTTGACTACCGACAGAACGCGAATGGGTGTAATCTCTCTACCATTCGCTACAAAGTAACTCTGAATCGGGGTTACTATTACCCCGATTATGCAGACTTCTTGGGTCACAAGATTCACAATGGCACCACTCCCCCAGATAAACAACCCCAGAAACAAAACAAAACCATCGCTCCATCACCGTTTCTCGTGACTTTAATTCCTACTTCTGCGTGAATTAACCATAAGTTCTCGTGCAGAAATATATGATTGGCCATTAGCAGCTTGCCCAGAGGGTCTTCCTTCCTACGGTAGAATAGCTCCAGCGCACGCCGAACACAACGACGCCATATGACAACAATGAGGTTCATTGTTATGCGGGGGTTAAATACTGCCGATTTGGTAATTTCCGACCAAAATCTGCACACCGATGGTATCGGTGAGCAGCGGGCTTTCTGAAATCGTACATCGTTTCGGGCTTCGTCGTTTGATTAGGTCATTCTGCCTGGATGGTTTCTGGACACACCTTGAAACTTTTCGTACCCTGCTACCAGACCTCGATCGCGTTTTCTTTTGTTTATAAATTATACATTGCTTCGTCTTTTTGACACTTGGACAAAAGTGCTTGGCCGGTGTTGCGAGGGGAACCGCTGCTCTGAAGTTGATCCAATCGCGATTTTGTATTGTAATTACCCGGCTCGCTGGTAACAGCTAAATAAACTCTTGAGCGATCACCTTGGTAGCTGAAAGGGTGATTTTTTTTTAAAAGTAGGGTTGGGAACTGGATCTGGGTTGATCAACGAGTTGTCTGAATTTCAGGAAGAAGAGTTGAACTAACCTCGCACTGGAGAAACACAACGGGTTATTCGAGACGAACCGAGAACAATCCCAATGGTAATCTTAATTTTAGTTAACGTCGTACTAGAGCAACACAACGGGCTATTGACGACGGTCCGGGATCAGTCCCTTAAAGGAAAGATCCGAGGACAACACCTCGTAATTTTGAACCACGGTCAGATGACGAAGCAACTCCTGAGCTGGCACCCCACTCTCCAAACTTCCACGCCAACCCAACGTGAGGACTTTCGGTCACGACAGATTTAAGGTGCACCAGCCGCCTTTACACCATACGCTTACAAATATACATGCCCGGGCCCGGATTCGAACCAGGAATCTTCCTATCTAGAGGCTAACACACTAACCACTATAACGGTTGGTCGGCGAATCGCTATGGTAATTTGGTAATTTGTAATTAACGTCGTACAGGAGCAACAAAACGGGCTATTGACGACGGTCCGAGATCAATCCCTTATGGAATAGATTCGAAAAAAACACCACGTAATTTTGAACCTCGGTCAAATGACGAGTACACATTTGAGCTGACAACCCACACTCCAAGCTTTCACGCTACGCCAATGTGTGGACATTTGAGACGACGTCAGTTTTAAATTGCTCCATCCTCCTTTGTACATGACTGTATTTGGTTGGTTTCAAACTGAGAACCCCACGGTAAGTAATCTGTTACTCTTCCAACCAGGCTACCGTGTCGTAATTCCTATGAAAAAGATCCGATGACGAAACATATCGGAATCATGGTCAGATGGCAACATCGAAAACAAAACATAAATGTTCAAAATTTTAAAATTCACTGTATTTAAACTTTTTCCCTATTTCTTAAAACTGGTTTAGCAACTAGTGATGCGACATCGGCTCCAATACCAAGTGGTTTTTTTTTTCCGATGTTTTTTTTCCAATTTTTCCGGATAATTAAGGTATTATGAACACGAAAAAAGCTTTAATTTTTCGATACTCTATACCTTCCTAATATCTTATTAAAAGGAGTAGGGATTATGAGCTTAAAATACTTATGGATTTCATGCTTTTGTTTGCTCTTTTTAAACTTTTAACCGTCTCAAATTTTAAGTATTATTAGTGTATTTTAAAGGCAATATGGCGTGAAAAATCTTTCCTCCCGCCCCCGCCCCCCCTTTGTTGACCAATTTTCGGAGATTTTGTTTTGTTGGCTTGTGAACCCCTTTTATCTGCTCTTTTTTAACTTTTTACCGGCTCAACTTGTAAACATTATTAGTTTATTCTGAAGATAATACGACGTGAAAAACTTCACCTTTCATTGGTGACGCATTTTAGCAAAAATCTTCAGATAAGAGCTTTAAAAGGAATAATTTCATTTTTCTTGATATACGATTTCCATACTTAAGGAAAATACAATTTGATGTGACTTATGAAGGTAATAAAAGGATTTATTTGTGTACTTTTCACCAATCAGCTGGCCTATTTATATAAACTCAAGTGTAAAGTGTTTAAAATAACACTATGGGGGGCACTGTGAAAAGGTTGCGAGTTCCTTTTGCTTCGTTTGAATTATATCACCATTCTTTAAGGACTTCTAACGCCTTTTCTCTCTTTGATCATGATAACCTATCGGATAGTCAAGGTCAAGCATTCTAGAGGTCCACAAACATTAGGAGAAAAATCTGATGGCCATCAAGCAGAAACCTGTCAACTGAATTTTTTCGAAAATGCGCTTTTTGACACTACATGGTTATTTTCATGATGAATAGAAATCTATTAAAAAAGATGTAAAACATACAAAAATATTTTTGACCTAAAATAAAACTATGAGTATTTAAACGCCAATTCTGAAAATAAATTATCAATTTATAAATTTCTTCTCTAAGGCGATGAAGTATTTGTGGTCCTGTTTCTCAAGTGGTCTCGGCTACAGCATAGACATATTATTATTGTGCTCGCTGACCAGCAGTTACTCTTAACCCTCTGAGGGGTTCATACGCGTAACTCTACCTTGCAGCCTGTAGTCTTTCCTGATTGTCTTCTAACCGGTTCTGACTCTTGACCAATATAATCTTTAAAAAGAATTCTATTCAAAGGAGAGGTTCAGTGTAATCTTTCCAAATGATTTTATTCTAACAAAATAACAAATTTATTCTTTTTAAATGATTATATTTTAAGGAAAATATCAAACGAATATTTTCAAATAATTTTATTCAAAGGAGGGGTTTAATGTAATCTTTCCAAATTATTTTATTCTAACAAAATAACAAATTTATTCTTTTTAAATTATTATATTTTTAGGAAAATATCAAACGAATATTTTCAAATAATTCTATTCAAAGGAGGTGTTTAATGTAATCTTTCCAAATGATTTTATTCTAAAAAATAACCAATTTATTCTTTTTAAATGATTATATTTTAAGGAAAATATCAAACGAATCTTTTCAAATAATTCTATTTCAAATAAAGGACTAATAGAATCATTCCAAAGGAATCTATGACAGTGAAAGGATCAATTTGTCCAAATTATTTTATTCTAAGGAACGGATCAATTTTAAAAATATATATAAAGCATTATATATCCAAAGGTAGGTACCCGATCACACAATCTGATGGTTAAGGTGTTAGCCTCTAGATCGGAAGGTTCCCGGTTTGAATCCAGGTCAATATATGGATGTTTGTAAGCGTATGGTGAAGAGGCAGGAATGCACCTTAAATCTGTGGTGGCTGAAAGTCTCTAGTTGGGTTGGTGTGGAAGTTTGGAGAGTAGCAGCTTAGATGTTGCTTCGTCATCTGACCGTGATTCAAAATTTCGTGATGTTGTCCTCTGATCTTTCACTTAGGGATCCCCGGATCGTCGCCAATAGCCCGTTGTGATGCTCTTGTACGGCGTTTATTAAAATTACCTTACCAAAGGTAGGTAGGTCGTTAATTAACGTCGCTCTGAAGCAGCTCAGTGGACTATTGGAGACATTCCGGGATCCATCCCGAAGGAAAAACTACGAGGACTAAACCTCATCAACTTTAATCACTGTCAGAGGACCAGATATAAATACTTGGGGTGACACCCCACTCTTCAAACTTCCGCACCATGCCAACTGAAGGTAATTTGAAGCCACAACAGATAGGTATTTTAACTTCGTACTGGGCTATTGACGATGGTCTGTGATCAATCCCGAAAGGAAAGATCTGAGGACAACACAACGTAATATTGAAGCCACAAAAGATTTAACCATAGAAGCTCCAACAGAAATAAGAGCATCAAAATCCCATGGACTCGACAATCTTCGGTTGGATTGTGTTTCTAATTTGCAATCCTCCGGTTGCAAGTTTGCGCCTCTACCATAAGGGCAACCATTGCCCCTTTTTTTGATTAACAAAACTTTTCTTGTGTGTGTCGATTTACTTGTTGTTTAGCGCTGCTTAACCAATCACGGCCTGAGCACTATAAATAATAATGAAATAGGGCATTCCTACGGATGTCAAAAAACTCAGACACAGTTGCTTTTGAGTTCAAAACCCATCGAACTCATAAGTCCATTGGCCGATAGTGTAGACGAAATCTTAATTAATGAGCACCACGAACTGTTTAATATATTTTGCTCTCGTCTTTCGGATTCCGTTGCCATTGGCAACAGACGCGAAACACGGGGACCGTTTCTCGGAAGAATGCCAGCCATCCCCACGTGGGGTATTTTGCTTAATTGCATTTCATCACGGGGCAATAAATATTCAAATCCGACAATACACCTACTGTAAGAGGGCGTTCACTTTAAGCTTCTGTTCAGCTGGGAGTCAATGGTTAGCGGCACGTGATAAAAAGGTGCGGGCCGCAATGTGCCCGTCATGCCGGACAGACAGATATGACTTGTTGAATTTGGAAATCTGAAGACAGAATTTTAAAGAATCTAAGATACGGCTGCAGAAAAGGGACGGCAAGGAAAAGGCCTATTTACAGTTGAAAGCCAATCCGAATAAACTCTCTAGCTATATTCAAATCCATGGAATGAACAAATGGCGAGAAATGGGTGATAATGGTAATTAATCAACGTCGCACAGGACGGGGTTAACGGGGTTTTGGCGACTGTCCGCGATCAATCCCCGAGTGAAGACATCAGAGGACAACACCTCGTCATTTTTAAGTACGGTAAGATGACGAGTACAATACTTTGAGCCGGCAACCTCACTCTCCAAACTTCCACGCCAAGTCAACATTTGAGAACATTACAAACTTCACGTGCCCGTATAATGACGGTTTGGGGTTGGATCGAGTTTCGAACTCGTAGCCCTCCGGCTGCTAATCCGCTACACTTCCAACTGAGCTACGGTAGCTCTTTAACACATTTGCTGCTGGTCACGTTTGGATACATTTGTGTTATTGCCCCTCCGCAGTGGGAGTGGGGTGCCAGCTCAGATGCTGCTTTGTCATCTGACCGTGGTTCAAAATTACGAGGCGTTGTCCTCGGATCTTTCCCTTAAGGGACTGATCCTGGTCCGTCGTCAATAGCCCGTTGTGTTGATCTAGTACGACGTTAATTAAAATTACCATTACCATTACCATTACCCGCCACAGAAATGGGTTTTTCTCAGAAGTCTACTTACTTCTTATAACAAATATGATTGAAAAGTGCGCCAATAGCGCGCCAATACCAGAATTGATTGGCGAAAGCTCAACCAACAAATTTTAATTTCACCATCTGCTAAAGGCTTATTGGATTGCATTTTTCTTTTCTTGGTGCGTGAAGGCCTTATAGAATTATCGTCTCTACAACTCATATTACACAATTTTTTAAAAGCTGATAAAGCTATAAATTTGAAACCACATACCCTTACAACTAGCTTCTAACCTTTCCTTCACGTCAATACCCCGCCAACACCAAATATATAATGCTAATTGAAGCGGAGAATAAAGATTGAGGCGCAGCTCTTCCCGCGCGAGCGCGTGACTGGATACCTCCACACCACGCGCTATCGCGTGATTGACTCTTTAGCGTTGACACAATATCACGCCCTGGCGCTAGATTGGCAGCGAACGTGAAACATAAGTTCAAGTGTATTCGCTTAGTTATCAACACTGGCTACACACCGTCTGGGACCTTATAGCTCATCAACTACGCAAAGAAAACATCGCAGGAACATTAAAACACAATTTATTCAAATTTAACTGTTGATAAATAATAGAATCAAGTGTATTCGCTTAGTTATCAACACTGGCTACACACCGTCTGGGACCTTATAGCTCATCAACTACGCAAAGAAAACATCGCAGGAACATTAAAACACAATTTATTCAAATTTAACTGTTGATAAATAATAGAATCAATTGTATTCGCTTAGTTATCAACACTGGCTACACACCGTCTGGGACCTTATAGCTCATCAACTACGCAAAGAAAACATCGCAGGAACATTAAAACACAATTTATTCAAATTTAACTGCTGATAAATAATAGAATCAAGTGTATTCGCTTAGTTATCAACACTGGCTACACACCGTCTGGGACCTTATAGCTCATCAACTACGCAAAGAAAACATCGCAGGAACATTAAAACACAATTTATTCAAATTTAACTGTTGATAAATAATAGAATTCAAAAGGTCTGACATTGAGACTCATGAGAAAAGATATCTAGAACATAAATTACATTTTTAAGTGGGTGAGTATAAGAAAAATAGCATACACACACGGTGCGACTTTATACTTGGTTTGTGCGCAGAGCTGTCAGATGACAGCAGCGTGCGAACGTGCATGAAATTTGCCTAGGGATTGTTGCCTTCAAAAATACGTGGTATCGATTTCGAATCTTTCTTTTCAGAGGTGGATCCCGATCACCAATAGCCCATTGTGTTGCTCCAGTGTGACGTGAATTATGAATACCAATACCAATATCATATCAAATGAAACTTCAAAACCGGTAAATTCTCATAAAGATAGACAAGGGGCCCTTAGATAATATATAACCTGTGTGTCTAATCGTATAATCTGTAATATTTATTTCTCATGTTCGGATGGGTGGGCCTCAACCGTTCAACCATAAATAGATTAGGAGGCTCCTAGAGGGTCGGGCTACTGAAACCTGACGCCACCAGTGTCAGTGTTTGGTTGAAACTGCTCATTGGGGATATTTTTACACTTGTTCCTCTTGTATAGGTGTACTTCTGTGAAATTATTGAATAGTCTATGGGGATCTCTCTGAAGTTGTTGGGCGTCCGCTAGCACGGCAATTATATAAGGGCATATAGGTAGGTATTTTACTTAACATTTCACTACAGTCGTTGGTGAAGATACCGGATCAATCCGAAAGGGAAGGATCGAGGACAACACCACGTTACTTTGCACCAGGCCAAATAGCGAGGTTTACAACTGAGCTGACACCCCACTCTCAAAACTAGCCCGAGTATTCACGGCATAAACATGGTTTGCGTTCTACAACCTACCAAATTTTTTTTTATGGTTTCTCACAAAATTATTTACCAATACGTTTTTTTTTCACACATAACTGTTACAAAACGCTCAGACCTGCTATTTACACTTCAAGAGTAATCAATTAACTTTCACCACTATGCGCTTAAAGCTATTGGCCTTCTAACTGTCCACTGTACCCTGAATAGGCACCTCAACATTATGGGTGTTATAGATGATCTATTATGTAGAGGTTGTCGGATGGTAGATGAGAGTCCTATCCACGTTCTATGTGAATGTGACCATTACTCTGCACAACGATTTGAATTTCTGGGATACCACTGTATCGAACTCTGGTAACTGTCAAACATTCCAATCAGGTATTTGCTGAAATTTATTTCGGCAATCGGTCTTTAGTGCATCAGCAGGGGTCTCAGTACAATAGACTATCCGTCATGGTGCTGGCATTCTTCGGAGTCACTTCAACAAGTCATAAGTCATGCGCCTAAAGTTGTTTTTTCACCAAACCACACCAATGTGAGGACATTTGAGGCCACGACAGATTTGTGCACCAGTCCCCAATATACATATCGGTCTGTCGATGGATTCATAACTTCCAACTCTCCGGCAGCTAGTCCGTTACTCTTCCAATCGGGATACAGCGGCCGTGACGAACCAGATTTTACCAAAGATTTTTTATCGGAAATGTTAAGATGGTAATGGTAATGGTAATTTTAGTTAACGTCGTACTAGAGCAACACAACGGGCTATTGACGACGGTCCGGAATCAGTCCCTTAAGGGAAAGATTCGAGGACAACACCTCGTAATTTTGAACCACGGTCAGATGACGAAGCAACACCTGAGCTGTCACCCCACTCTCCAAACTTCCACGCCAACCCAACGTGAGGACTTTCGGCCACGACAGATTTAAGGTGCACCAGCCGCCTCTACACCATACGTTTACAAACACCCATGCCCGTACCCGGATTCGAACCAGGAACCTTCCGATCTAGAGGCTAACACCTTAACCACTACACCGGTTGGTCGGCGGGAAATGTTAAGAAATGATCCATTTTAAAGGTAGGTATTTAATTAACGTCGCACTGGAACAACACAGTGTGCTATTGTATAGGTCTGGGTACAATCCCCTAACTCTTTCGATGTAGACAAGACATGGTTAAATTCTCAAATCTAAAAGTGTTATTTTAACACAATTGCTACCAGAAAGTTTTTGCTATTAGGGATTGAAATATGATCAGCAATAACAGCAACTTAAGCTGATACTAATTTATACCTGCCGACCAACCGGTATTGTGGTTAAGGTGTTCTCCTCTAGATCGGAAGGTTCCTGGTTCGAATCCGGGTCCGGATGTTTGTAAGCGTATGGTGTAGAGGCGGCTGGTGCACCTTAAATCTGTCGTGGTCGAAAGTCCTCACGTTGGGTTGGCGTGGAAGTTTGGAGAGTGGGGTGCCAGCTCAGCTGTTGCTTCGTCATCTGACCGTGGTTCAAAATTACGAGGTGTTGTCCTCGGATCTTTCCCTTAAGGGACTGATCCCGGACCGTCGTCAATAGCCCGTTGTGTTGCTCTAGTGCGACGTTAACTAAAATTACCATTACTAATTTATACCTAGGTCGTTACAAGAAATTATCTGTTAAATCCTACTTGAAATCGTAGGTAGGTATTTTAAGTAACGTCGTATTGGAGCAACACAACGAGCTATTGGCGACGGTCCGGAAAATCAATCCCAAATGCAAAGATTCCATGACAACACTACGAAATTTTGAGATACGGTCCGATGACGAGGCAACACCTGAGCCTCGGTCCACGCCCATTTATAAGACTTCCACACCATGCCAATGTGAGGATATTTGAGTCCACGGCAGATTTTACTTGCATCAGCCCCCTTTGTACACGACGGTCTTTGGTCGTGAAATCGATAAGTACCTCTATCCGCTATGTGAATCCCAAAAACAATTTTTATCTGAAACACTTCTGAGCTGATTAACAATGTTTCCCAGTTTAAGCTAACTCCTATGTTTTGTGTCCAATACCTTCCTTCAGAATTTCGTTGAACCCTATAGATATCTAAACTTGGCATCTAAAGGAATTTTAAACTTTTATCCAACCAATACTTTTAATACTTTCGACTGGAATACTTCTTTGGAAACAGAATAATTCTAGAATCACATGCAGGAAAAATAGAGCATTACATAAAAAAGTTTCAACGGTTTTGTCTTGGTTTCAGACTAAGAAACATTCAAAAGATAAATATTGCGTTGTGTGGACGAAGAATATTTATACCAGACACGACTTTTGGACAGAGTTCGCCTCTGAAAATGGGATGGGGTCCGCAAATATCGAAATTCTACGCTGTTGAGATAGCTTTGGGCCAGTGTGACTTTGAATTCCGTGGAGTGAGGATTGCGTAAGTGACGCCATTTGAAAGTTACTTAACTAAGCTAAAAAATCAAAAACCTTTTAATCAATAAAATTATACTTCAATATTAACCAAATTACACTTGAATCGTTCAAATAGTAGCCGACCAACCGGTATAGTGGTTAAGGTGTTAGCCTCTCGATCGGAAGGTTCCTGGTTCGAATCCGGGTCCGGGCATGGATGTTTGTAAGCGTATGGTGTAGGGGCGGCTGGTGCACCTTAAATCTGTCGTGGCCGAAAGTCCTCCCGTTGGGTTGGCGTGGAAGTTTGGAGAGTGGGGTGCCAGCTCAGGTGTTGCTTCGTCATCTGACCGTGGTTCAAAATTACGAGGTGTTGTCCTCAGATATTTCCCTTAAGGGACTGATCCCGGACCGTCGTCAAAAGCCCGTTGTGTTGCTGTTGTACGACGTTAACTAAAATTAACACTACCATTACCATTACGTTCAAATAGTAAATGAATTTTGAATATTTTCAATAAACAATTGATCAATCTTCCTATGTCTGCTGCATTCATTCCACAATCCAACATTAAGCCCGAGTATCCACGTCATAAGTAAGTACGGTTTACATCCTACTACCTACCAATTTTTTAAAAGGTTTCTCATCAAATTACTTACCAATAAGTTTTTCGTCTCACATGACTGTTACCAAATGCTCAAACCTGCTGTTTACGCTTCAAGAATAATCGATTAACTTCCATCACACTATGCACTTAAGTTGTTTTTTTTACGTATTCTAATCTTGCAGCAGGTGATAAGAAACAGAAGCTAAGACTTGTGTATTTGGTAAATAAGTTGTCCTTAAACAATGGACATTTTCTCTTTCACCTACTCAACCACAGCAATTTTTCTTGTAGACTAAATTCACTGGAGTCCCTAGTAATGATAAGTTTGCGTGATTTTGGTCTTTGACTGGATGTTATCATTAGGGGGGTTTAAAAAAAATCTTATACTTAGGCCAACCTAAAGGCAGCGTTTGAAGCGATTCATTCTGCATAGTGAAAGAAATCGGAAAGAATCTGTTAAGCTAAACGTAACCAGAGGTATTTGGTAATTTTTTGTTTACGTCGTACTAGAGCAACACAACGGGCTATTGACGACGGTCCGGGATCAGTCCAAAGATCCGAGGACAACACCTCGTAATTTTGAACCACGGTCAGATGACGAAGCAACACCTGAGCTGACACCCCACTCTCCAAACTTCCACGCAAACCCAACGGGAGGACTTTCGGCCACGACAGATTTAAGGTGCACCAGCCGCCTCTACACCTTACGCTTACAAACATCCATGCCCGCACCCGGATTCGAACCAGGAACCTACCGATCTAGAGGCTAACACCTTAACCACTATACCGGTTGGTCGGCAAACGTAACCAGAGAGTTACTTCTCTGAATTTTTGTCGAGTTTTTGCCAAGCGGGTTTATATGGTAATTTGGTAATTTTAGTTAACGTCGTACTAGAGCAACACAACGGGCTATTGACGATGGTCCGGGATCAGTCCTTTAAGGTAAAGATCCGAGGACAACACCTCGTAATTTTGAACCACGGTCAGATGACGAAGCAACACCTGAGCTGGCACCCCACTCTCCAAACTTCCACGCAAACCCAACGGGAGGACTTTCGGCCACGACAGATTTAAGGTGCACCAGCCGCCTCTACACCATACGCTTACAAACATCCATGCCCGCACCCGGATTCGAACCAGGAACCTTCCGATCTAGAGGCTAACACCTTAACCACTATACCGGTTGGTCGGCAAACGTAACCAGAGAGTTACTTCTCTGAATTTTTTTCGAGTTTTTGCCAAGCGGGTTTATATGAATATAAAAAATAAGTTTTCACTTTTTATCACTCAAAGTTTTCAGGTATTTAGTATATGGTTGACAGTATTAAGTTTAAAAAAGTGGTCAGTAAAGCTCATTCAAGCCTGTATGATCTGGTTGGTATGACTTGATAGTGTCCTCCATAATATCTCGTAATACAAAAAAAAAATTACCTTTTAATTTAAAAACATTACGATCTAATACTAGCATTTTTATTATATATTTCTTTAGAGTGTGAAAGGTGAATTTAGCACATTCTAAAAAAGGCAATGTTGACGTGGTGCGGAAGTTTGGAAAGTGGGGTACCAGCTCAGGTGTGACCTCGTCATCTGACCGTGGTTTAAAATTGCGCGGTGTTGTGCTTGGATATTTCCCTTCGGGTTTGACCTCGAATCATCGCCAATAGCCCGTTATGTTACTTCAGTGTGATGTTAAGTAAAATACCTACCTATCTTCAGTACTTTGCCAAATAATTTTTACTATTATCGTCTCCAAAACTTTGGATCTTATAACCAAAACGTATTTTATTATTCCTTCGAACCGGCCAATTTGAACAAGACTGCTGCACGTTAAATCCATCGTGGCCTCAAATATCCTCACGTTGGCACTATGGGGAAGTTTGGAGAATAGGGTGCCAGCTCAGATGCCGACCTCGACATCTAACCGTGGTTCAAAATAACGAGGTGCTGTCCTCAGATCTTTTCCTTCGGCATTGATTCTGGACCGTCGCCAATAGCCCAATGTGTTGCTCCAGTTCGATGTAGATCCAGTATCCTACCTAGCTATCTACGATAATTATTATACTGACATATATTAGCCTACTTTTTTTTATTACTTTTATACTTTAATGTATATTACTTTTCTTCAAGAGTGCTTTTAAATTCTCTAAGTATGTCCAAAATAAAAACTGGGCTGGTGTGGAAGTTTGGAGAGTGGGGTGCCAGCTCACAAATGTTACCTCGTCATCTGACCGTGGTTCTAAAATACGTGGTGTTTTTCTCGGATCTTTCCCTTAGTAGACCGAACCGTCGTCAATAGCTTTGTGTTGCTCTGGCACGTCGTTTATTAAAATTACCAATTACTAAATTAACAATATCTTTAATGTTTTTAATTTTAATTTTATGTTAATTCGTAAATGTTCATTAAAATGTACTTGTAAATTCTATTTCGTATATTGATATTTCATTTTTGACTATAAGCTTTCTATCAGCTAGTGTAGAAGAATATTTGCAATGCATTTTCAATATCGAACTATAATACCATTTGCATTTTAACTTCGATAATCTTCTAAATTTATGCATAGATTACAGTTATATATAAACTTATTGCATCCGATATTAACTTTTTCACATCTGATATACACTTTCATCCGATGCTTTGTTGCGTTGTGTTGCTCAAATATGACGTTGATTAAAAAAATAGCAAAATAAATACTTTGCCTAAAAAAATGCCTTTGTTAAAAATATATATAAGCGAAAGATTGTGGAGAAATTTTCTGCAATCGTGTAGCTTTCGAAATCTCTAAAAAACAAGGTGCTTTGTTTCTAAAATAAAACTAACACGAAACAAGATGGGAATTGGTCCAAATTTGGAAACCTATCATAAGCATATGATGACGCAGCATATTTTACCTTATAAATTGTGTAGAAATCTTTAATAACTACGAAACATTATTTATAACAAATGCACATACAATTATTTCTATACAATGTAAAAGTAGTTGGCAGAGAACTCTTGCTCATAAACTATTAGTGATACTAATTTATATATTACCTGAATTCCAAAATATATAAGTCACGTTACAGTTAAATTTAGGTAGTGACATTTTGATTTATAATGCAATAATTGTTTAAAAAATGTTCCTAATGGATAAATGACATCTTTACAAAACCTTGATTTACTTGTGTGTTTATATTTGGCACTGAAAACGACTGTATTTGTATATTGAATAATCGCAACAAATATATAAACAGCATAAATTCAACTAAGAAATTTGCCGCTTGTTATAAGTATGCTTGATTTGAGCTTTAGATCCTGCACAATATTATTAAAACTCAACGTACGAGATCATCAATCTGATGGAATTCCTTAACTCTCCGATAACAGAAGGCAATAAGAAATCGAAGATAGAAATCAGCGTAGAAAAAAAAAATGATAGAACGCGTGGATATATATTTTTGATGTTTAAAAATACCGAATCTATGGTGAATGGGATGCAATTGAAGTGGATATTTAGATAGGTATTCTAAAGCCACATTGGAGCAACACAACGGTTAATTGGCGGCGATCCATAATCAATCCCATATGGTTATTTAGAAGCCAATTGTTGTGACATCTGAGGCCAATTTTCGTCTTTCTCTTCATTGAAAGTAAGAATAAGTATGACCTGTAAAAGTACAATAAGTGCTAATATAATTTTGATGATTTTCATTTCATATGGAGGTATGAAATGCTTTTTTATTAACTGTAAATGAATTTAAACGCGGCATTAAAATAAATACACTATCCTCAATAAACACGAACAGTTGAAAAACTAGCACAAATACCATGAACCAATGTGCTAGTTTCAATAAAATTAAACTATTTATAACTGCTACATTTAGAAACATACAATCCGAATGACTAGAAGTGCATGCTGCGCATGTTGCAGTGTATTAGGCGTGCAAATAGATACAGGTTTGTGTGAGTGCGTAAGTTGGTTGGTTGCTTGGGAATTTTATGGCGCAAAGGCCATGTTTGGCCAAGCTGCGCCAAACACAAGAAAAAATTTTACATTGGAACTTATGAATCCAATGACTATACGTGCATGGTGCGTATGTTGAAGTGTATTAGACTTGCAAAGATGCAAGTCTGTGATTGCGTAAGTTGGTTGGTATCTTAAGGTGCACGTACACACTAGAAGTTTATTTTTTTTTAATTTTAGCTTTAAAAATCCAGTTTTTTCACAGTAGTTCATTGGCTTATGCTTAAAACTATTTCAGTTAGAAAATATCATATTCAACTAATTATTAACTAGCTAATTAAGATATAATGAGATAATTAGTATGTTTTTTGCACATTGGTATATCAAATTCAAGTTTCTTGAAACAAAAGATTTTCTGTTACAACTTTTTTCGCCAAGAATGCATAAAAAAATCACGATTTTTTCTTGAAATTCATGATTTAAAAATCCATTAAAAATTTATTTCTTAACTAATAACTCTGATTGAGGTTCAAAACATCCACTGTGTTATGTAGATTATAATGATACAAAAATATAATTATAATAGATTCATTTATTGTTGAGTTATCATTGTTAGAACAAAGCATCTTATTGCAAAAACTTGTTTCTTCAGAAATCGAGTTTAAAGTTTTGGAAACTCGTCTGTTCATGGTGACAGTACCTAATGAAAACTCTTGTGACTATATAGCCTGTTGTGTTGCTCTAGTACGACGTTAAGGCTACACAGTACCCTAAAAATGACAAAAATATCGAAAAAAAAATTTCGATGGCCCATACAGTTAAGAAGCTTGCCTCAAAATTCTAGATCTGATATCCAATTAGTTTTAAATATATTTGAAGTTTTCTGAGTGTTGTCAGTGTCAAAATTTGACAGCATAAAGGAGGGGGCGTGGTTAAATTCGTTTTTTTTAATGTAATTTTACATTCTTATAACTAATTAAAAATATTTTTGAATAAAATCAATTCCTTTGGTAAAATGGCTATTATTTTCAACTTTCACTACTAAAATCGTATCTGTCAGTTTATGTTCTGCGTTCTCTTCTGAGTCTCATTACTAGCTAAGCAATATTGATAAAAATATCTTTTTTAAAACCAATATTTGGTTACGATTGTTATATATAACATATTATAATCAAAATTTGGTAAATATTTGGTATGAAAATATTTTGTTAGGATTTATATAAATAATTTGTCGCTGCCGTAACAAATGTTTTTCATCATAGGTAAACATAATATTTTTAATTAAAAAAAATATATTCAATCACATTGAGTTAAATTAGTGTTTTAGTGCATTTTATAAGTTGGTTAATAACATATTAAAAAATTAGAGGTCTACAAGCATTATTAGTTTTTGTTTTATGACTTCAAAAACTTTAAATGCCTTTTTCTCACACTTCTATTTTTGTGGATGCAAGTGTTTTCAATTCCCTAAGGCTTTTTTTCTGTTCAAGATATAGTCTCGATATTTTTTGTAGATACTTTCATATATATTTACTATAAAAGCTAGTATAGATTAAGGTCTGAGAGTTTTAGTAATTTTTTTAAAAAATGTCAAAGTTAAAATGTTTAGAATTTTCATGTTTTTTTTAGGTTTAGCCACAAAAATAATTATTAAAATTCAACATTAAGACTGATGGTCAATTCCATACTAGCTTTTGTTCCCAATTATCCAAGAAATATAAATCACTTAAAATAACTAAAAAATATTAAAAATAGAATATTTTATAAGAGTTTAAAAAAACTTCAAAAATTTCACTTTTTATTAAATTTTAAAATGATGGCTAGTGCTAAATTGACTTTTTTTATTGCATTCAGTTTAATAATATAAGCTGAAAAAAAGGCATTAATTATTTTTAATGTTACTGTCTGTAGAAAATTTTTTTGAAAAAGGTTACTGTGTAGAACTAAAATTACCATTACCTTACCATATTTACCCTTGTGACTAGAAAACTATTTCGAATATTTTCAAAATCTTGGAATCGTTTGAAAGCTAAGAAATTGAAGACTATTTTGAAGCAATAAGAAAAATTAGACTTTCTGTTGGATTTTCAGGTTTTCTAATGTGTACATACACTTTAAGAGTTTTATGGTGCAAAGGTCATATTTGTCCCTGTTGTGCCAAGCACAAGGCAAATTTGTAACATTGATACGTATGATTGGAATGACTAAAAGTGCATGGTGCGTCTGTTGAAGTGTATTAGACCTGTAAAACTACAGGTCTGTGAGTGCGTAAGTTGGTTGGTAGCTTAAGAGTTTTATGGCGCAATGGCCATATTTAGCCAAACTGCGCCAAACACAAGAAATATTTGTAACATTGGAAAGTATGATTCAAATAACTAAAAGTGCATGGTGCGTCTATTGAAGTGTACTAGACTTGCAAAGCTACAAGTCTGTGAGTGCGTAAGTTGGTTGGTAGCTTAAGAGTTTTATGGTGCAAAGGCCATATTTGGCTAAGCTGCGCCAAACATAAGAAAAATTTGTAACATTGGAAAGTATTATTAGACATGTCTGTTTGTGTAAGTTGGTTGGTAGCTTAAGAGTTTTATGGCGCAAAGACCATATTTGGACAATTTGAGCCAAACACAATGTCAAGTAAAAATAGCATCTCGAATGCGAAAAAGAGGGATTGTGGAATGTAGTAGTAGGAAGATAGCAAAATAAGATCGCTTGGGAATCCCAGAAGTTCGAAAATTGTGTTTACTAAAAACAATAAACCCTCATAGGAGCAGAAAAGATCCTAAGAGTACCTTAGATCCTTGAAGTCTGTACACTCTTTTGGAAATAAATCATTGTATATAAGTAAAGAAAATATGATACTTTCTTTTGTAATAATCCTAAGTGGAACTCCCTGTATACAATGCACACAAATTATAACACTCAAAATAAATTCCCAAACGAATCTCATTTACTCACAGTATGGAACACACAAGAATGTAATGCACACTTTTCATTATTTTCTGACTTGCCTATGATTACTGTAATTTCCCTTCCTACCAAGTAAAACTGGAGTTGAAATATAAAGTAACTCAAAGAACTCACGTGAGATGGCTGTTTTTCCACTCCCAAAGTCCGTTCCGCATTCCAAATTTAATACACAAGCTCCTTTTTTTTTCCTTAGTAAAAACGAGACGGCGTTTGTTTGAAAAATTTTTGAGGTGACTTACACCACTTCCCCTCACAGCCGCTCGGGAAGGAAAATTGTTCGCTGTCGCCTATGTGTCGTGCCCGGCGTACCGTGAAGCGAGAGAAGGTACCGAAACACAAGTTCTCAAAAAGCAAAATAAAACAAAATTTCGAGATAAAGAGAGGCCAAAAAATGGTCTTGTAGCATTCATATCAGGCAGTCGTAATTACAGGACCAATGCAATGGACGTGTTTTTTTTTGTTTTTTTGTTTTTGCGTCTTCTGGATTCATATAAATGGTCAGTAACACTCACAAAAGGCCTCCGACTGTTTGACTTCGAGGTATTCTACCGGCAAGATGTAAACAATGTGGATGGGGAATTATGTATAAAACTGTTTTAATTCGCGGATTTGTTTATCCTCAGGTTTTGAGACTGAACTGGATTTCAATCAGGGTGCCGCGGCACGCTACAGTGGCAATTTAATAATACTGGGAAATATGGGGTTGTGCCGTGGTTAGGTGCTTATTTAATGCGTTTTCTCGAAGGAAATGCGGTTAATCAACGGTGGAACACCCACTGTGCACACGACTATGTTTATTATTTTAATATAAACACCGCCGAACGGAAACGCAGTTGTTTTATCGGAAAATTTTCAAAGAAGTAGAAAATATATTACATTTTCTCCTGCTGGTTGTTTGGATGAATCGCAGATACTATTACCCGAGACTTGGACAAAGAACCGGATGCATTCTCTTTCTAGTTTGATCTACCGCATTTCGGCCTTTGTTCAGAGGAAGGTGGACAGTTCTTGAACTCCATCAAGTTGCATTTTAATGAGTTATATACACTACCCTACAATAATGGACCGGGCAGCAAGATGTGAGGTTATGAAGGAACGAATACATGCTTTAATAGGGGGGATGGTCTCCCACGTGCTGCAATTACACTAGCAACCCTTCTGGACATATTTTCAAGAAGGTTTTGATGCACAGCTATGAGTATTTGTGTCCATTCCTACTGCAAGAATGTCGCCAACGCAGCTGTAGACTTCGCACGTGGTTCCCTGATCCGTAAACGTCTCTCTAACTCGACCCAGAAATGTTCTATGGGGTTTAGGTCGGGACTCTGAGCAAGCCAGATAAGACTTTTACATCCATATCTCGATACCACTGCTCTACAGAGGCTGCAACATGACATGGAGCGTGTTCGTCCTGGAAGCAACATTGGTCCATTCCATAAAATTGCCAGAGCGTAGGAAGAACCTGATTGTAAAAAATGTTCATGTAGGCGTTGGCGTTCAATTGACCAGAAACAACATGCAAAGGTCCAAGGCTATACCACGAAAACACCCCCGAACAAGTCAACTGATTTTATACAAATCCGCTGGCACCCGGTCCGTTATTGTAGGGTATTGTAGGTAGGTGTTTTATGTTGCGTCTCACTGGATCAGCGCAAAGGGCTATTGGTCGGATGACGAGGTAGCAGCTGAGCTGGCATCCCACTCTCCAAACTATCACACCACGCCTACGTGAGGACATTGGAGACCACGACAGATTTAACGTGCACCATCCCTGCCTTTGTAAACGACGGTCTTTGGGTGGTTTCGAGCTCACAATCCATCGGTTGGTAATCCGTCACTCTTCCATCGGGCTTCCGTGGCCAGTGTTGCAATGAAGTCTGAAAAAATGATCGAAGTCAAGGCAGTTGGTTACAAAGTTATCTTGGATTCGATTCCTACATGAGTGTATTTCTCCATTTTGCGTCAGTAAAAGTTTCCTTGTATGTGTATATCCATTATGTGGCGTAATTTGTCTTGTGGTTGGCCCAGCTTGGCCAAATATGCCCAAGCTCCATCAGACAGAAATCAACCAACCTAATTTTGTATCCATACATAGGCTGTCCCATGACTATGGTCTTAAACTGACGATCCGCCACTAAAGCATACACAGCTTTACAACAATTATTTGCCTATTTATGTTTTGATATTAGGTATAAGTTAATATATAACTTATATACTATTTTTTAAATAATAACATTGACTGCATAATAATATCTGAGACTAAACTAATAGCATCAAGGCGAAGTATGACCCAGACAATACAAAGCTGTTTTCTATGCATGAGCAGCAAGAATATTATAAATTGCTCATACTTCTCCCAAAACATCACTGACAACGACAAAATAAAAGCAATGTAACCATTTTAACACGAAAAATTGACTCAGTACTCAAGAAAAACAAATCATAAAAACAGCGTAGAATTGAAATAGAATCAAAAGATCAGGCATACTACGCTGAGCTGTTCCATCCCACATGAAAGGCTAATTTACATGAGATTTCTCCTTGAAAAACATACAGTGTGTAGAATATCCCCTTTGTTCCTCAGAACTGTATCAAGGCAACGAAAGTGTGGATATTTTTTGCATCCTTAAATACAAAAGACTAGGGGGCCCGCCCCCTGCTCGCTAACGCTCGCCAACCCCCGGAGGATTGCTTCGCAATCCTCATTGGTTCGCTGCGCGAACATATGCTCGCTTCACTCGCATCAATGAAGACATGTGTCCTAGCATAAGAGAATGTTTACAAAATATGATATTCCAAAAAAATATTTTTCAAATCTAAATTTTTTTGCTGTTTTTCAGAAAATATATATACAGTACCTATGGAATCCGAATTCAAATGAATACTTTGATCAAATTTGGCTCGAAATGTGAGGGCTGATTTGGAAATTTCATGTTATTTGTGTGTACATTTACCCCTGAACTCGAGCCACCCACGCCTTTTTGTTGAGTTTGTTGTCGAAAGTTGTAGTGCAAGCGTCTTGTGGAACTATAATTGTTGGCACTGAAAAGGACCTTTTTTTTAAATGGCCCTGAAAAGATCCTACGCTTTCTTTGATTTCTAATATTAACTGCAACAGCTCGACTAAAATTAATTTTTTTTTCAATAAAATTTCATCCGATAACGCTATAAATTCAATGGAAGCGCGAGGCTTCGGGATAAACAAACAATCATACAATGTTGCCAAAACGCGATTACAAATAACGTCTTTATTGCGTGCCACGTAAGAGAATTATATATATAGATACGTAGATTCAGAAGATAGTGAAAAGGTAGAAACATAAAAGTGATACATAGATTAGGAATAAGGAATCTATTAACTAAATTCATTGAAATGCTATCAACACGTTGCTTAATTAACTGTTAGTAGTCCATTTCCTAATCATTGAGATGTAGCCAAGCCATGCCAGATAAAATTATCGAAAATTAGTACAGATTACAGTAATTTTAGTACTTTCCTTTCCCTTTTTTTGAGAGTTCTTTTAAAGCGCAAAGAAAAAATTCGTTATGATAAAAACTAAAGTTTATTCAGTCTGGCTCCATGGAATATCGGTTTTTCAATAACGTCACACCATAGATAATCACAATAAAAGTATTATTCTATGAACAATTGATAATTTAAGTAAATTGAAAGCTTAAAAAGTATTAAAATGATAAAATTGCAATTATATCGCATCGTTTGAAATTGAAATCTTCCCAGAACTATGAGTTTTTGCTTGTAAGCCGACAATGTATTCAATAATTCTCTATATCTGACTCAAACGAGGTGATAAAGAAATGGATTACCTATAAAACACTACTTTGAAAATTTAGAATCCTGAGATAAGGGTTCAGTTGCTCAAAAATCGTCTTTTGTATTCATGTTCCCATAAGCCACACGGGTTTCAGATTTCTCTCATAGATGGCGCTAGCGGTTTCGATATCGAGAATCCTGGTTGCTGTAGAAACGCGGGAAAACATAAATGTTTTGGAAGGAAAAAATAATTTAGGAGAGTAAATTCTTTGGGGGAATATGAATTTTCTTTTGACATGATTTATTGCCGTCAGGGAGATAAGAGTCCTTGAAATGTTGGACAGACAAGGTGATGAATTGGAGTATTTCTGCGTGAGTTGGATAAAATATTATCTACAACAAAAAATAGAAGCAATGGAGGAAAAATATGAAAACTATATCCCTTCTTGAAAACAATCTCGAGGATGTATTATTCGTATGGAAGCCAAAGTTTCTGATCCAGTATGTAAATGAAAAATGAGGACTTTTACAGTAAATATTTCGTCATGGGCAAATATGCCATTTGAACACCTCAATAACACGTTTCAAGCAACAAGCAAAAACAAAATGAATCTTTGGAAAACCTTAAAGATACTGACTCAATCGAAAACTTTTTTATACTATCCATTTCAAAAAATATTTGAATTGCATAACACATATAGAAAAAGTGTTTTTGAAGCTCCAAGATTAATTTCATAAACAAACATACAAGTTTGGGAAATCATTGCAGGTCATAATAATTTTACTAAAACAAATTGAAAATTATTGTCTATATTAGTATAAAGAAGTGACAAGAAAAACGTGCGTATTAAAAGAAATTCAATACGTTTTGGGGCGGTAAAACTAATAAATAAGATTATACCATTTTTTATATGCGCATAGTTAATATACTAATTACTGCAAATATACACTTTCGAAATTTAAGAATGTTGCCTGAAATGTATAGTATGAACCGAAAGGTAAATGCTGAGTTCAACTTTGTAGTACGTAGCTTTCAGTTTAATATTCTAGAATTATCTATTGATTGATATTAAATCGTAACTAGATTGTTAATTAATTATTGCATCAATTAATGTGAAAAAGTGACTTGTTTTGGCTTAAATATCCGAAAATTTACGGACTCTATATCAGATTGTTTTCTATGTTAAATATCAATACAATTATTTGTTTTGATGGAATAAATTTTATTTTTGAAACTTCAAAAATTAACTGCTATTAAAAAATACGAAACATTTTCACTTAGTAAGAAATTATTTCCTCGTCTTTTAAAACACCCCTAGAAGGTTTTCAATAACTTTTAAAATCATATTTTCAAAGTCGTGCGTTTCGCAGTTTTTGGTTAAAAACAATAAAGCATCATATAAATCAAATATTATGCTCACTTTGGAGTTTTATCTTTTCTACTCATGGAGTTTTATGTTGTTCCATCTTTTAATAAATTATACTGTTTTATACTTGTTACAGATATGATGCAATCAAAGGCTAGTTGAATATTTCCAATGAGATGATTTGTAAAACATTGTATAATTTAGTTCAAATGAAAATTATAGTGTGTATAAATGGAAACGATACACTGCAAGATTAAATTGCAAAGTTTTGAACTATTGAAGATGCATTGCCATTACTTAATTTCTACGCTTAATAGAATTAAACGTCACCAAAAAAATTCTATATTTTATAAGTCTTAATTTTAAAATGTATGTTGAAATAAACAAAATGTTTTATTTAATGCAATATTCTCAGGGTATTCAATATTTATATCAACTAGAATAATTTATTGTGTGTGTGGTCGTCTTTATTTAAATAGTTGACACAAACATTGTACAAAACTTTAAAAAACTATGATCTTCGAAATAAATTTAAAATATAACTCTAAGGGTATAAATATGTACTAAAATTAAAATTTTTGATAAATAATCATTACAACTGAAATAATTACGTTGGATATTCTCAGATAATTTTATCTAAATAGCAGATATTTATTTATGCCAGTAAAAATGTTAAACACAATGTTAGTTAATCAATTAGTTAAATAATGTTAGAAAAATGTTAGTTTCAAACAACTGCTTAATTCGTCTAGATATAGTCTAGTTTTCAAGCTAACTTTATCTGTCATTAACTTACCTCATAATTTATTATCTCATCAATAATATCCCAAAGAGCTTATCTGTATCTTAACGAATCCTTTCATTTTTATCATGCATATTTAATCGCATCGCACAGACCAACAAATTAAATAGAAAACGTAATTTTACGTGTTTAAAATTAAAACCAGCTGTTTATAACCTTTCCTACATTTTTATACAATCAACTCAAATAAACTGACTGTACTTTCAAAACAGCATATCTTTTGAGGAAAGTTTAGAGCAGACATTTTCAAAAATAAAACTATTTCAGTGTCTTCTCTTCTAGCAAGCTTTCAACATCATTTGTTTCGTAAACCTTCTCAAAAGAACTGGTATTATTTTTATCCAATGTACCGAGTACTACTAGATAAACTAGACAGAAAATTCGATGTAAACATGTGCACTTCAATCAATTTTTTGTGTGTGTGTGTATGGATTTAAGAACAAAAACCCGAAATTAACTAAATTACAGAACATAGAAAGTGCTACTAAAACCTAAATTTCAGCGTTGTTTTGAAATGGTAGAAATCCTTTATAAAACCAGATTGTTTCGAATAGTATTTCATTTCATTTAAGTTTTGTTCCTTACAGGTTACACTAAGAAATATATTTGTTATGAAAGATGCAGTTCAGAGATTTCAAACAAGCCTAAATAGAACGAATGCAACTGCGATTTCCTGAATAAATAGGGTTTGAGTTTCCTAAGATTTATTTTTATGATTTTCTGCGTCGCTAAAAAAAATGAACATAGCCTTTTACAATTTTGTAGGAGAGTTCAAGTTTGAGCAGTTAACTTTTTAAGCAATGCCATATTTCCACAGCTTACTTTTGAGCTTGAATAAAATTGTTAACTACTGTGGTATTATGTTTATTTTATAAGAGCGCTCTCTGGTTTTATATAATTTTAGACAACATTCCTAACAAGTGGAGTAGACAGAGGTATATATCTTTTGGAGCCCGATTCCTCTCCCTCAAAATTTAGGTTTTAAATTTTTTAAATAACTCGTCAAGTAAAATATAATAAGAGTATAACAATATTTGTATATTTAAAAAATAAAATTCGAGTTATTTTATTCTTAAATAACTATTATTGAATTAATTTACCATGTATGTTGGTAGTTGAATTATCATCACACTGGAGAAATACAGTGGTTTTTTGTCAAAAGTCCGGGATCCGTCCGTCCGCCCGTCCGAGGGCAACACCTCTTCATTTCTCATCATGGAAAGATCCAAGGACAACACCTCTTCATTTCGTACCATTGAAAGATAACGAGGTTAACATCTGAGCTTGCACCCAACTCTCCATACTTCTATACCATGGCAATATTTGAGGCCACGGCAGATTTAGCATGCACTAGTCCCCACGAACACGACGGTCTTCTGCTGGATCTAGTTTTTAACTCCCAACCCTCCGGTTGCTAATACTATACTATTCCAACTTGGCCACCTTAACCATCAAATCATTCTGAAAATTATTAATGCAGCAATAAAAATTGAGATAAAGTATAAAATAAAACGTGGTGAATTGAGATAATTTAATGATTGTTTAGACTTGTCTTTAAATATATGTACTGCTTTTTAAAAAGTTGTCGTGGTTTTAAGCAATCTAAGCACAGAAATTTTGTGATACCGTCGGTTTAAAGCAAATTCTTTCTTAAACACTAAATTCTTATATTTATAATGATGAAAAACACATTAATCTGTTTAAAATACCATATATAACTAAATCAAAATGCTTATAGTTTCTATTTTTTAGATGACAAAAAAAAACTATGTCTGCAAAAAGGTGTACAGAAAAAAATGTCAGTTAACAGGTTTCTTCTCTAAGCTGATGATTAAAACCTTGATAGTGCTTCGAAAAACAAAAAAGCTAACACAGATAAATCAGTTTTGAGAATATTGTGATTGCCTTTAGTTATAAAAGTAGTAAACTAAATTTATTTCACTAGTGTCCTGCTTTCAATTGCAATTTTCTTACGGTAACAGTCATGTTCCGAAAGAAATTTGTGAAGAAGTTCTTTGAATCTTTGAAGTTTTCTGCTTGAATTCGTATTCTTCAGTGATGGCGCTGATGTAATTTGAAAAATAGTTTCAGTGTATTTGCTGAAACGGGAAATGGCTGAAGATTACCAGACATTTGTTTGAAAGCACCCACGCTTGAAGGTCGAAAGGAAGGGAAATATAACCGGTATGCTTGCATTTGTAGAAGAAAGCATAAAGAAAATGTATTGTATTTTATCGAATGGAAGCAAATTAAAATATACTTTCAGAGCTGCGCATAGCATTTGCGCAAAGTTTTCATAATTACTTATATCTATTGATTGTAAGTTGATATTCCATACCTTATTTCATTCCATCTATAAATGAATATAGTATCCATATTCACGTAAATAGATTTCATACCTCTAAATGAAATTCAATGATTCAAAAATTAGCTAACATAATTTCATTTACTATTGCTGTTGCTAATTACTGGTTCTTGTGTCTATCAAGGAAAACTTTCCCTAACACATACACTAATTTCAGATCGAATAAACTGATGTAGTTTATTAATGATATTAATCTTATGGTTTAAGTAGAATGTTTAAAACTGCTAACAAGCCATAGAAAATCATTCTTTTGAATATAAGTGCATTCATGGTTTCCATACTGCTTTGCAATGACCGACTGATGAAATACAAATACAAATAACTAAAAATATTCATCCAATATGTTTTTGTAGAATTAAAACCTTCAAATAATCGAAAACGTAAAGTTACATTCGTGTTTGTTTATTGTTTTCCTTTATAAGTTTGGCAGAAAGGAACGAATTGTATTTTTAAGGGTATTTATTGTTGTTCATGAATGTTTGTGGTTAATTTTTAGTAGCTTCATAATTAATTTACAGTTTTGCAGTTATTGCTTTGCTGTTTTGGGGCTATAATTGTCAGTCATAAAATGCTTTTTTTTCCCTGGACATTTTGTAGCATTTTTTAGCATCAAAATGCTAGCATTAATAATATATGCTTTCAGGCATGCATTGTGATTGAACTGTGATATTATACAGATGTAACAGATTTGTATATCACTCATATGACATTACAGATTTAAGATATCTAACAGATGTAACAGATTTGAGATATGTATCCATGATATATTGTAATAGTCCACATTAACCACTATTAAACGCACTATATCTCCCAGATCGGTGATTATTGCATATGATTTTTTTAGTGTAACATTAGTGAAATGAGTTCGAAAGTATAAAAGACTTACAGAACTTAAATACTAACTCCCAATGAAAAAGTTTTATTTAATAATATAAATAACAATACAATTGTAGTATAATGGCCATATATAAAACTGTTTTAATGTATAGGTTATATGAAGACTTTCCTATTGTGAAATGGCTCTCAACATTTTCGAAATCACTTACTATTTTCTACAAGTTAATAAACAATATTAATTTCTACTAGGCAATTGTACTAATTCATTACTTTGTTATTACCAATACTTTTCAAATATTTCAACTCCTGAGTACTCTTTTTGTGGCCTTTAAAAACAGATTTTCACAATGACTATCCTATTGTTATGAAACGTGCGCATAAATAGTTTGTTTTCTTCTAAAAAGCCTATATATAAAGTTTAATCCAAAAATATTAACTCATTTGAAAGTTGCTGCATACATGAACCGTCAGAATTTTGTTTTACGCAATAGTTTTATCTGTATACATATCAATTTCACTCTTATTTAGTAAAGATATCGCTCAATTGAAAATCAAAAGACATTTTTTGGGTATTTTAATCCAAAAAGTATTTTAAGCCAAAATTTCAAAATTTGGAAGAACAATGAATATTTTATTTAAAATTAGGTACACCAACTGCGCAGCAGTTTTTAAGGATCATCCAAGAAATACTCTCCCCCTCCCCCAAGTGAATCAATTAAAACTAGATACCCAATGAACATCTTGAAATAAGATGAGTATAAAAAAGTCTCAATTTGAGAAAAACATAATTTTGTATTTTGTATAGTAGATTTAAAATACCAATCTACTATATATTTAAGGTTGTATAATTATGCAACTCCGTCAAAAATAATCTTAATTAAAAATTTGTTTGTTGTCTACAGAATTTGATACCAATTGATTTTTTTTTATATTTTTTATTTTGGGGATATTGTGGAAGTCTGCTGTACCCTTATATTGCGTTTTAATGGCTTCAGTTGGAGGAAGGTTTAAATGTTTGAAACAACCTCTTTGAAAATCTCGCATGTTTTTTTTTTTTTTTTTGGTCTGCCTTGGTATTTTGCATTGATAAAAATGAAAACTAAGTTTATCCAAGCAAACTAAAAACCTCTTATTAAACATTTTTTAATTTCAAACTTGAATTGAAAACATGAAATTTGCATTTGAGTTTTTTCTTTATTTTATTTGACAATACTTTATTCATTATGACGTTTAAGCTTGTAGAGAAGCTATAAACAGTTAAATCGTATTTCATAGACATTTTTTGTTGTATAGTGTGTGTTTAGATTCTTTATTGTTTGTTTCATGCCCTTCTTGTTCTTACAAAAACACATTTTTGAAAAATCTTTTTTTTTTTGTATTTAATGTAGTTTTTGGGTAATAAATGCATTTCTAAGTACTTTCAAGGAGCCATCCAAACCTTGTCCAACTTATAACTATTTTTTTTCAGAGGCTTGCTAAAGAAGATTGACTAAACCTGTGAATATAATGAATTTATACATCATTCATTTTTTCTTGTTATTAACAAATATTTAAAATGTTACGAGCTTTCAATTAGAAACAAGAGACAGAATGGGATTTATGTATTATAAACGTAAAAAAGCGCAAAACCAAAATTTTGTAAATTCAGGCTTGGGTGAAATCTAAGAAAATATGAGAAATAAACAATAATTACAAGGAACAGTAATCAAAAGGAATGGGATTTTATTATTACAAACCTAAGAGAAAAATAATTGGAGGGTTTTGTTAGTATATGAAAACGCTATTAAGTTCATTTTAGTTGCTATCAATTCTTAAAATTTGCAGCATTAGTTAAGCAGTAATAGACTGTGCCAAATGTAATATGGACAGTGTCGAGTTACGAACACACACACAAGGAAAGATTTACTGATCCAGAAGAGAGAAATGAATTTAGGGTCAGTGAAAGAAATCAAAACCTAGGAGAAAACGGAATGCAGTTTTTAATCTACTTTTAGTTCAATTAGTTAATGTATATCGTGAGCCGCGGTAGCTCAGTCAGTAGAGCGTCGGGCTCGCATCAGAAGGGTTGTGGGTTCTGTCCACGGCGGAGCCTCCAATTCTGATGATTGCGAGATCGGCACTTCGACCTGGCTAAAGACCGTCGTGTTCACTAATGGTGACTGGGGCACGTTAAATAGGTCGTGGTCACAATGTCCCCCATGTTCCCATACCAAATCAATACCTCTGAGGGTACCTGATCAGGGGGTTATCGGCCTCTGATTGGGAGCTAAATTACGATATGTGTGAGTGAATGGATGTATGAAAGGGACCTTCCTGTAAAACGGATCTGTCATGTATGCCGAGCAAAGTCGAACTTCCTCCCAATGGGGCTCAATAACATGGAAGGCGCACCCCCTCGCCTCTTGCCGTCTTCTACGGGCCTGGCTCTCCTCTGGTCTGCCAGTGTAGGCATTAGAAACAACAAACAACAATGTGTTTCGTTCATCAAACAGCATAATTTTTTTTCGAGAATATTGTAACTCATATTCTGAAGAGAAGGAATTATTCCTATTTTAATCATAAGAAAATTCATTTTAAACCGCCATTTCTGTCTTTAATAATTGAAAAATTCTCGTTTTCTTTGTATTATAGATTTTTTTGTTGTTGTCTTTTTCAGTTTTATTCGCATTGTGATTGGTAAATAGCGAGTCACGTGGTATCGAGTCTTGTGGTTCAACGGGCTAATTAAATTGGAGCATCCGCATTCGATAAAAACAGTTATATTTTTTAATTAATTCATTCATAAAATTTGAGAGTACGCGCTAGAAAGTTTGCAATGTTTTCAGAAGAAGCGGCAAATTGGGTCGCCGTTTCCATATAGCAACAGTCAAATATGAAAATCTGAAAAAATACTATTACAACACGGATCAGTAAGACATTTAAAATTATCATGAGATTTCATCTGAATTTTAACAATATGTTATTTATTTAACAATTTCCTTTTTTATGTGGAAATGAGATGTTTTGTTTCTGACATTTTTTAAAACATTTTGTTTTTATTTACCTTATATTTCCGTGTATAAGCCGAGAATTTTTGGAACGTTTTCTAAAGCTAAAGTACAGGAGTCGGCTTATATACGGGTCCGCTAATCTCGAAAAAAAAAAGTAGGCAATTTTCGGTTACTCGGGGGCATGCGATAAATATCGCAATGGTAGGGGAAGGGAACCTTCAATTAAAGTCGTACTAGAGATCCGGGTTCGATCCAGCAGCTATCCAAATGGGGATGGATTGTGAAGCAATCCCCTCCCTCCTCATTGCTGAAAAGTATAGTTCGCGAAGCGAACTAAATATGATAACATAGCAATCATCGGGGGTTGACGAGCGACAGCGAGCAGGGGGTGGACCCCCCTAGCGTAGTAAATTAAGATTGTAACATAATCAGTAGAAATACGTTTTGTTATAAATTCCCTTATAATTTTAAAAATTCAGTAATTAAATGCAGGGCCCCCTTGTACAAGGTTTCCCTTGTGCCATGGTACAAAGGCCCGGAATTATGGAAAGTTCATGTACTGTGCTATACAGTCTATTTTCTAAGTTTATTAGGTCACAAATTTGTTCTTTATAAAATCAGAAAAGGTATGTAGGTATGTAGTTGCATTAATATCGCACTGGAGAACAGTCTGGCATCAATCCCGAAGGGAAACATCCGAAAAGGAGAAAGGAAGATAAAAAAAATGACGCATTTGTGTATGTTAAACAATGAGTAGATGGCCTACGCAGTAACCCTTCATTATATCGCTCGTTGATAGATCACTCTTCGATCTATAGTAGAATCAGTAATGTCTTTCTTTCTTGTCTTCAGAGGGATTTCTGGTTTGAGGACAGCAGATTTCAATCTGTTTCATTAGTTATGGGTACTTTCAGTAGTGGGGATTAATAGATGAAAGCCTTAATCAAATCGGTAGCAAAACATGTAAAACTTAGAGGTAATAAAGATTAGTCTATTCAACATCTCCTTTTGTCCTGATGGGATGGACATTTTGCTCCACTGAAATAACCTTCGACCAAATTTTCTTCATCTTTGATCTTTATTCGTCTTTGTTCTGAAATTTTACGTTTTTTACCACTCGCTTCAAGAGTTTTCCTAAACTGAATTCACAAAAAATGGACTTGCTTACGTCAAAAGTATGAGTTGTAAGGTAATTTTGTTTTCAACAAATATTCTTTCGTGTTTAGTATTGTTTCAAAAAGCTATTCCATGAGTTTATTCATGGCTTGCTACTTAAAATGCTTGCGGTTTTGCATAATTCTAAATGCAAAAAATAAATGTTGAATCTTCACCTAAATGCCTAAAGTAGGTAGCTCAAATTTTTTAAAGGTTGTGATAAAGGCTAGGTACGGTAGGCATGAGTTTTTAATTTATCTAACACAGGAGCATAACATCAGGCTATCAGCGATGGTCCGGGATCACGCCCGAAGGGAAAGATTCGAGGACAAAACCACGTAATTTTGAACCTCGGTTAGATGACAAGGTCATGCCTGAACTGGCAGCTCACTCTCCAATCTTCCACCGTGAGGACATTTGAACAACATGAACCAGCCCCCATTACACAAGACGGTCTTTGATTGGATTCGAACTCACAACCCTCCGGTTTATAATCCGTTACTCTTCCAAAAGGGCTACCTAGGCCCGTTGTGATAAAAGGAAAATTGGTGCTCCATGTATACCAACGTTTTTTATCAACCAATAGATGGATCTCAAATGGTAAGAAACGTTACCTAGTACTACTTGAATTAACCCTCCTGGTGGTTAGTTACCTTGACGACGTAGCTCGTCATCAGCAAAACTGACCAGATCTGGGTAAAAGAGATGTATGTCGTCTAGAAGAAAACTGGACAATTTTGATCTCGTCATCATCCAAAAATTGGTAGCTTGATGACTAGGTTTCTCGTCGTTAGCAAAGTTGGCCAGTTCTTAATGACTAGGTACCTCGTCGTCAATAAAATTGGCCAGATCTTGATGACTAGGTACCTTGTCAATAAAATTGGCCAGATCTTGATGACTAGGTACCTCGTCGTCAATAAAATTGGTCAAATCTTGATGAGTAGGTACCTCGTCGTCAATAAAATTGGTCAAATCTTGATGACTAGGTGCCTCGTCGTCAATAAATTTAGTCAGATCTTGATGACTAGGTACCTCGTCGTCAGTAAAATTGACCTGATCTTGATGACTAGGTACCTCGCCGTCAGTAAATTGGTCAGACCTTGATGACTAAGTATCTCGTCGTTAGCAAAATTGGTGAGATCTTGATGAACGAGATATCTAGTCGAAACCACTTGGAGGGTTAAGTAAATAAAAAACACGAGTCGTGTGTTGTTTACTTTTGTTCAGATACGGACGATAGGGATGGAGTGGTTGGGTTTCTTTTACCCCATTGTATAAATAATAACCAAATAACCACATCTATCTCACGAAAGATCATATACGTTAAGCTCAAAACTGACTAGAAGTCATGCAGGTTGAAATCTTCTGGTTGCAGAACGGATATACGCGTGATAACCCCACAGATGGTTAAAAAGCCACTGTAGCATATTTCCTTCAAGTGTTTATATTAATATAACATGTGTTTAACATTGCTCTTTCCTGTTTTTACATTACTGTTTCCTGAAAACTTATTATTCTTGCAATCCTTTTTATGATACGCAGTGAATTATTTAGCCTCTGAGTCTTTACTCTGTTCGTATCGTTCTTATGCTAAGTCTTATGCGATGTCTCTTTATAATAATTATAATAATAATCATTAATAATTAATAGCTTTTATTAAATGTCTTTTAAACTTGGAGTTACACTTATTTCAGTAATACAAGACAACAGCCGCTATGAAATTACCGCAGATATTTCATCAAAATCACTTGTAGAGTTAAAGTCTGTGTGACCTCAGCTTTACCACTTTAAGCATACGCAATATCCACCAGTTTTAATTAAGTATTACTCGGAAATACGCCATAACAAATTACCGAGTTCTTGCATTACGGTGAGTATGTATACTTTTTTAAATTTCAGATTGAAAGCTTTTCTTGGTTGGTTCCTGTTATATGTATACCATCTAACATGTTTACTATGCCCGAAGTGTATACGTGAAAGCAACCCTCATTGAAAGTTGGTCTGCATAAGGTTGAGGAATTCAAGAAATTGTATCTAAAATCTTTCGATGCAAGTTTCCAAACAAACTTAAACCTCCAAGTGGCTTCGACTAGATATCTCGTCCATCAAAATCTGACCAACTTTGCTAATGACGAAATATATCGTCATCAAGATCCTGGGGATTTTTTCTACGATGGCGAGATCAAGATCTGGTCGGTTTTCTTCTTGTCCCGAGATATCTCGTCCATCAAGATCTGGTCGCTTTTCTTCTTGTCACGAGATATCTCGTCTATCAAGATCTGCTAATGGTTTAACTAATGATTAGATACCTTACCAGACCAAGAGGTTTTGATGGGATATATCGCCCATCAAAATCTGACCAACTTTGCTTTTGTCAAAATGTATCGTCATCAAGATACTGCCGATTTTTTTTATGATGTCGAAAGATCTGGTCGGTTTTCTAGTCACGAGATATCTCGTATATCAAAATCTGACCAACTTTGCTTTTGACAAAATATATCGTCATCAAGATACTGCCGATTTTTTATGATGTCGAAAGATCTGGTCGGTTTTCTAGTCACGAGATATCTCGTCCATCAAAATCTGACCAACTTTGCTTTTGACAAAATATATCGTCATCAAGATACTGCCGATTTTTTATGATGTCGAAAGATCTGGTCGGTTTTCTAGTCACGAGATATCTCGTCCATCAAAATCTGACCAACTTTGCTTTTGACAAAATATATCGTCATCAAGATACTGCCGATTTTTTATGATGTCGAAAGATCTGGTCGGTTTTCTAGTCACGAGATATCTCGTCCATCAAAATCTGACCAACTTTGCTTTTGACAAAATATATCGTCATCAAGATACTGCCGATTTTTTATGATGGCGAAAGATCTGGTCGGTTTTCTAGTCACGAGATATCTCGTCCATCAAAATCTGACCAACTTTGCTTTTGACAAAATATATCGTCATCAAGATACTGCCGATTTTTTATGATGGCGAAAGATCTGGTCGGTTTTCTAGTCACGAGATATCTCGTCCATCAAAATCTGACCAACTTTGCTTTTGACAAAATATATCGTCATCAAGATACTGCCGATTTTTTATGATGTCGAAAGATCTGGTCGGTTTTCTAGTCACGAGATATCTCGTCCATCAAAATCTGACCAACTTTGCTTTTGACAAAATATATCGTCATCAAGATACTGCCGATTTTTTATGATGGCGAAAGATCTGGTCGGTTTTCTAGTCACGAGATATCTCGTCCATCAAAATCTGACCAACTTTGCTTTTGACAAAATATATCGTCATCAAGATACTGCCGATTTTTTATGATGTCGAAAGATCTGGTCGGTTTTCTAGTCACGAGATATCTCGTCCATCAAAATCTGACCAACTTTGCTTTTGACAAAATATATCGTCATCAAGATACTGCCGATTTTTTATGATGGCGAAAGATCTGGTCGGTTTTCTAGTCACGAGATATCTCGTCCATCAAAATCTGACCAACTTTGCTTTTGACAAAATATATCGTCATCAAGATACTGCCGATTTTTTATGATGGCGAAAGATCTGGTCGGTTTTCTAGTCACGAGATATCTCGTCCATCAAAATCTGACCAACTTTGCTTTTGACAAAATATATCGTCATCAAGATACTGCCGATTTTTTATGATGTCGAAAGATCTGGTCGGTTTTCTAGTCACGAGATATCTCGTCCATCAAAATCTGACCAACTTTGCTTTTGACAAAATATATCGTCATCAAGATACTGCCGATTTTTTATGATGGCGAAAGATCTGGTCGGTTTTCTAGTCACGAGATATCTCGTCCATCAAAATCTGACCAACTTTGCTTTTGACAAAATATATCGTCATCAAGATACTGCCGATTTTTTATGATGTCGAAAGATCTGGTCGGTTTTCTAGTCACGAGATATCTCGTCCATCAAAATCTGACCAACTTTGCTTTTGACAAAATATATCGTCATCAAGATACTGCCGATTTTTTATGATGGCGAAAGATCTGGTCGGTTTTCTAGTCACGAGATATCTCGTCCATCAAAATCTGACCAACTTTGCTTTTGACAAAATATATCGTCATCAAGATACTGCCGATTTTTTATGATGGCGAAAGATCTGGTCGGTTTTCTAGTCACGAGATATCTCGTCCATCAAAATCTGACCAACTTTGCTTTTGACAAAATATATCGTCATCAAGATACTGCCGATTTTTTATGATGGCGAAAGATCTGGTCGGTTTTCTAGTCACGAGATATCTCGTCCATCAAAATCTGACCAACTTTGCTTTTGACAAAATATATCGTCATCAAGATACTGCCGATTTTTTATGATGTCGAAAGATCTGGTCGGTTTTCTAGTCACGAGATATCTCGTCCATCAAAATCTGACCAACTTTGCTTTTGACAAAATATATCGTCATCAAGATACTGCCGATTTTTTATGATGGCGAAAGATCTGGTCGGTTTTCTAGTCACGAGATATCTCGTCCATCAAAATCTGACCAACTTTGCTTTTGACAAAATATATCGTCATCAAGATACTGCCGATTTTTTATGATGTCGAAAGATCTGGTCGGTTTTCTAGTCACGAGATATCTCGTCCATCAAAATCTGACCAACTTTGCTTTTGACAAAATATATCGTCATCAAGATACTGCCGATTTTTTATGATGGCGAAAGATCTGGTCGGTTTTCTAGTCACGAGATATCTCGTCCATCAAAATCTGACCAACTTTGCTTTTGACAAAATATATCGTCATCAAGATACTGCCGATTTTTTATGATGTCGAAAGATCTGGTCGGTTTTCTAGTCACGAGATATCTCGTCCATCAAAATCTGACCAACTTTGCTTTTGACAAAATATATCGTCATCAAGATACTGCCGATTTTTTATGATGGCGAAAGATCTGGTCGGTTTTCTAGTCACGAGATATCTCGTCCATCAAAATCTGACCAACTTTGCTTTTGACAAAATATATCGTCATCAAGATACTGCCGATTTTTTATGATGGCGAAAGATCTGGTCGGTTTTCTAGTCACGAGATATCTCGTCCATCAAAATCTGACCAACTTTGCTTTTGACAAAATATATCGTCATCAAGATACTGCCGATTTTTTATGATGGCGAAAGATCTGGTCGGTTTTCTAGTCACGAGATATCTCGTCCATCAAGATCTGCTAATGGTTTTGCTAATGACAAGATACCTTATCAAAACAACCACCAGGAAGGTTAAAGAGATGTAATGCAGCACAAGGTAGGTATTTTAATTCACGTCACACTGGAGCAACACAACAGGCTATTGGCGATATAACAGGATGAATCCCCGAAGGGACATTTGAGGATAATACCACGTAAATTTTAGCCACGGTCAGATGACGAGGTCACACCTAAGCTGGCACCCCACTCTTCAGACTTCCGCACCACGTCAACGTGAAAACAGCCGAAAGAATTGCACCTGTGAGTAAACAAAATGCTAAACAATGATCATTATCTCAAATCTTATCAATAACCCTGATCTTAGACCTCCAAAATTAGGTTTCTAATTGTCCCTTTTCAAGGAGTTATATCCGAGTAAATTGGATTAAGGACCTTCACATGAATTTTACCAAAAGGAAACTAGCTTTTACTCTAAATTGAATTATAATTAAGACAGATAATGTGTACGTTAAATGATTGAAGTTAATGGTTTCTAAGAGTAACTGGTCTAATTTCACATCTTAATGATTGCAAATTATTTCGCTATACGTAATGAATTATCATTTATTTAACGCAAGGTTGTTCTGTAAAGCTTATTCGAACATTCGCAAACCTTGTTAAATCAACCCAAAATTATTTCCAATCTTACTTTAATGATATTTTAGACTACTTGATATTCATTTTAAATCATTTAAAAACTACTTAGCATTCATGAAGACCTTGGAATCGTAGTTTAAGGATGTTGTGTTATAAGCCGTAAATTGAACATACGTTGTTATGTTTTAAAATTTTGTAATTTCAACGAGGATAAAGTCGTGTGGAAAAAGTGTCTGAAGGCAATATTTTTTTACTACACTTACACTTATATCCAGGAGCTAAACCAAATTGGATTCAAACATAATATTGAACTGTCATTCTATGTTCTAGTTTTTATTGATTGATTTGATTTGTTTGTCAGGATTGGTAAAAAAGTAATACAAAATTTAGATACTTTAAGCATTTGACTATACCTAGAGTGTTGCAGGCAGTATATTTTTCAGTAATTCTAACATATTCGACAAAATGTTGCATGAATAATGTCGAATGCTTTTATTTCTTATTATTTAAAGACCCACGAAGTAAATATAGACGAATCGTGAACAAAGCAAAAACATATAAATATAAATACATTTAATTTAATAATAAATATTTTAAAAAAATAGTAAAACTATTTTATGAAACTCAAAGTGATTAGAGGTGTATTTTTATCGTTAGTTATAAGAACATTAAACATTAAAGCATTCTTAGTCCCTTTTGAACCTTAAGCAAGAAAACCTTCTTAGTTCATTTTGAACATTAAATAGTAAAGCATTCGTTGTTCATTTTGAACACTAAACAATAAAGCATTCTTAGTTAATTTTGAACATTAAACAACAAAGCATTCTCTCTCTTAGTACATTTTAAAAATTAAAATAATTTTAAATAGCAAAATTTTTAACAATGTTACCCCTCTCCAAAAAAATATCCATATATGATGAATATTGCAGCATATAAAAAGGGTATCTGTTAAAAAATTGAGTATAAAAGCTATTTTATTAAACAAGAATCCTGAAATCCATGCAATGACTTACAAAGCATTTTCATTGCTAGTTACAATAATTCACGGTTTTTTTTTGTCACTGTGTATAATCACTTTAACCACCCAATAATGTGTCCCGCATTAGGATTCGTGGTTTTCCCCACAAGCGCGTGACAGATTTTCAACCGAACGATCGGGAGAAATAGCATAAAGCTGCACGAACATACTCCGTATATTTCATTTGACGGTTAATGTTGTCTACACTTTGAAACACGCATTTTAACTGCGTTGAAAAGTAGATTTTTGACTAAAATTTCATCTAACATTTTATTCAATATTCTTAATATTCATATTTTTGCATTAAAACAACTATTTTTATTTTGTCCGTATGTGGGGCAACAAAAGCAAAGTTAAGTACATCAATTTCGATAGATCTTGACAGCTGATTTTTAATTAGTTTTCAAATCTTTAAATGCATTTTTCTCCTATTGTGATTTTGAGTAGAATGTTCGCACGAGTTTGAGTAGAATGTTCATGACAAAAATTGTGCAATGTATTTTTAAAAGAAATTTGGTAGGAGGGGGTAGTTATTTTTAGATTTGTTTTGAAGAGCCTAAACTGGGATACAAGAGTTGTCAAAAAGAAAACTTTTTAGAGCGATTTCAGTGTTGTGGCTTGAGAAAATAATTAAAAATTTGTGTTTTCTTTTTTTTTTTCTACATTATTTTCAATATCTCACCAGTGGAAAGGAATATTGCATATATTTTATTTCAGGCCCCAGATTACGTATTTAGGAGACTTAATGCAAAATTTTAGGTAAATATATTCATGAGTTATTGAGTTGTAATCTTTTTCGTTAATATGATTTCTTTACCCTAAATTTTCGAATTTTTTAAATAAACTAGAATATTTTTCAGTGATTTTTAGTTTTATATGTAGTTTTACTTCACACGTAGGCTCCGAAATTAGTCAGATACCTTAAATTAATCATAAATGAAGTTACTAATATATTCCCATCACTTTATTCCATTATTCCAAAATGCAGCTTGTAATGTTTTTCGTTAACGTCATTTCTTTGCACTAAATTTTCCAATTTTTTTAATAAACTAGAATTTTTTGCAGTGAATTTAGTTTTAAAGTAGTTTTTTTTTTTGCACGTAGGCTCCGAAAGCAATCAGATATCTTAAATGAAGTTAGGAATATCTTCCCATCACTTTATCCCAATTTTCCAAAATGCAGCGTAGGCAATTAAAATTTACTGCGTATCCAGAAAAACCTGTTTTAGATTCACATCAGATAAACTCTTAGCAGATAAGGGAAAGCATTTCATAATTCCATAGCCCACAAAAAGTGCATTTTGATTTCCCTCTCACGCAGAGAAGTAGAGGCTAATTATCATTTATTCATTCCCTAATGGACAAGCTTTTAATGACTTTCGCAGAAGGCCGAAATGGCCTTGTAATATTCACCAGCGGGACGTGCGGCCACGAAACAACTCAACTCGAACAGCAGCAGAATATGCCAATTTTCGTCTTTTCCATATTAATGAGGGGTACAAAAACCTTTTAAATCGATGCCCCTAAACTCTACAAAAATTTAAATGATTGTTCTCTATGAATATCAAGTACCGAATATTAGCACACAGTGGACACAAAATAAAAGACCTAATCCATAGCAATCAACGTTTTCGCTTATTCTCAGCCTAGAAAGCATTTTCTCAAACAATGGTTTTCAATAATTATATGGTTTTAGTGGATGTTAATTGCCAATGACTTATGCAGGTTTTAAATCGATAACCTTTCGGAATTTAGGTCAAAAGAAATTTTTGTAATGCATCCTGAAAATTAGTCTGATTTAAAAACTTTACCGGTAACACTCGAGTATATATACATATATATATATCACCTGAATTATTCCTCCCTTTTAGCGATATTCTACATAACAGAAGAGGAATTAAAGTTGAAAATATTGGGCTGATGCAAAAGTTCGTCCCGTTTTTTGGACAAGAATTGAAGAAAATTATTTTATTTACAAAATATTACATTGAAACAATATGGTATGTGGCATTCCGTTCGATGGCCTTTCTCCATCTCCTCGGTATCTGCATCATCCCGCGATTGTACAAGTTCTAACGTCTCTGGATAAAGAATGGATCAAGGTGATGAAACTTTCCGAACCATTTCTGGTAGATGTAACCATCGATGCCATCCTCAACCTCCACAACACATATCTTTTTCTTGCGTTTGCGAAGTATTATTGCCTCTTCGGAAATAAAAAAAGCAGAATATGTCGAAAATACTCCTTATTTCTGCAATATTTAATGCTTAACGAAATTTAAAAAACAAAACCCAATAACGCAATATTTTTTGCAAGTACCCGCTGCAATTCCTTGTTTTAAACAATTTTCTACGACGCTTATTCTCATACATACCTGTAAAATTATGTTTCATTTATCCGATATTTGATATTGACAAATCTTTCCTGATTTTTATAGCAATTTAACATAATAAATAATTTCAATATATATAATAATTATATATTATAATTATATATTCAATATATATTATAATTTCCTGTATAATTTGTGATTTCTACACGTTCTATTAATCCTCTTGATATGCCGCTTTTCTTCAATGTAAGGAAAAACATGATTTATAGTTAAGAAAATTGTATTGATTCAGTATATTGTACCGTGAATAACATTGTACTGAGGATCGATAAAAGCGTATAAGAAGAAAGATGCATATTACGCGTTAAAATTCGCTTTTGTGATGTAAAATTTTATAAAACAACAAATAAAACATGAATTCATGGTTAACCCTTCTTTGCATGATTTTTTCTTTATTGGTGAAATAAATCAAGGTGATATAATTCATGTTAAAAATTAAAGGAAAAATGGTTAAAAAAATCTTAGTATATATTTATAGTATAAATTTAGTAAAAAACAATATGATGGTATCATGTGGTATTTTTTAAATTAAACTCAAACTTTTTCAGAAATTGCTCTAAAAATAACAGAAACACATGTTACAAACCTTTCTTCCACTCATTTTCACTTTTTTAGCAATAGAAACTCAAATATAATAAAACAAAATTAAAAACGAAATCATACGTTTATTGCAACTACAACAAACAGCGGAATGACAACTTCAAGCTCGTTTTACTGATGGTGACACTTGCTTATTTTTGACAGCTATGTTTTTTTTATGCAATGGACATTAAAAAGGTATCCAGACACGATCAACTTAAAGTGAACTTGTTCTTTTATATAATTTGTGGGCATTCAATGTTATGATGGAAATTTCCACCATTATGCAAAGAAGGGTTAAACCTTTTTTTAATGCTAAATAGAATAGAATGCTTTTGAAAACAGAAAATTCCTTACATCTATTCTTTTCAGGTATACGAATAATTTTTTACCAATTCTCTTTAAGACAATGCAGAAACCTTCATTTACTGTTAGCAAAAAAATACACGTTTTCGTATGTCAATTTTTTTTAAACTACTAGTTAAACCCGAAATGATGGTTTAACCTTCTTAAAAGCTTCTAAATATCGTAGAATAATTTTGAAAACACAAATTCCACCACACATACACTATTTCCAAACACCCAAATCATTTTTACCAAATGTTTAAAACAGAATAGAAACATTTTTGTATCTAATTTGCTGTTCGTAAAATACTACACGTTTTTTATGTAAAATTTTATAAACTATAATTTAAATCCGAATCGATGGCTAAATCTTTTAAACAATAATAAATCTAATAGAATATACTTTTGAAAACACAGAAAATCTTTCACATCTACTCTTTCCAGTTTTGCACATCTTTCCAAGAGATTCATTTTAAAACAGAATAGTTTTAGATTGATATTTAATTTCCTGTTGTAAAAAAAAAAATTGCAGGTATTCTTATGTAACATTACGTAAAACTACAATTTAAAACCGAATTGATGGTCAAACTTTTTAAAGAAATGCTAAATACAGTAGTTTTTCTTTGATAAAACAGAAAATCGTTCACATCCTATCTTTCCAAACACCTAAATTTTTTGACTATTTCAGCTTAAAGACAGGATGTAAACAGATTGAAATTTAATTTGCTGTCCGTAAAACCAAAAGTTCATCTTTAAACATGATGAAAAGATGGGAGACGTATTTAGACGATTGCGTGAAGTAGTGGCTACTGCGTTTTAAATTCCATTTAATGTTATTCGCTGAGATAAAGAAAGAGGTGCCCTTGAATCCTAAGATAAGCTTCACGCGATCTTTTGTAAGCAGTGAAAAAAGATGAAGCATAGATGTGTGAAGGCGTAATTTAATATTCATGAAGAACACAAAAGAACCGGGACACAAAAATGCTCACACAACGATATCTTACTAATATTTAATTTACTAATTATTAATTTAATCTTACTAATTCTTAGTAATTTAGGAAATGGTAAAATTTTGGTAGGTAGGTATTCTTTTAACGTCACACTGGAGCCATATACCAAGCCATTGGTGATGGTCCAGGATTTAACCAGAAGAAAAAAAACCGAGAGCGTCATTTTGAACCAAGGTCAAATGACGAGGTCAAACCTAAGATCCCCCCCCCTTCTCCGAACTTCCACGCCACTCCAACGGGAGGACATCTAAGGTCACAACAGATTTAACGCGTACTAGTCCCCCTTTGTGGTAAAATGTTGTATTAAATAGATTGAAATCTTTTTTCTCGTTGAACAGTTGATATAATGAAATAAATAAATTATGGCTGTTGGGTTTTATGGGCCGTATGGGTTTCGACAAAAAATATCAAGTTACATAAGTAACTTTTAGAGTAGAGGTTTCGAGATTTAACGGATTCTAAAATCCCCAAAGATTGTTGATATAACCTAACTCAATACTCTTTTCACGCCTAAAAATACGAGCGCTACTCACAATTCTCTCGAAGCCTATTCTAAAAGTTAGTTACCTAACGTGATAATTTTGTTAAAATCTATAATTACCTGAAACGAAGTTCTAAAAACCTAGAAATGGTAGCAAAATCCTTACCCGTGGTTTTTCGATCTTAAAATCTGAAGTCTACTCATAACATTCTCAAAACCTACTCTAAACGTTAGTTATTTTCAGGATGAATTTGATGTTCGTGATGATTTTGTTTGAACCTACACTCAATTACCTTAAACGAAGTTTCAAAAACCTGAAACATCTGTAAAACCTAATTTAAGGCATATAGAATCTAAAATGTGACTTACGCCTAACTTTCTTGAAACTACTTTGAAAGTTAGTTATTTAAAGTGATGATATTGTTGAGAGAAATCTGCAATTACCTGAAACGGAGTTTTACAAATGCAAAAGATAGCTGAAAGGTCTAAGTTAAAGTTTTTAGCTTCTAAAAATCCAAGGTGTACTCTCATAACACTATCGAAACTTACTCTGAAAGTTAGAATTATCTACCATGCTGTTTTGTTGAAACCAACAATTACCTAATACGTTCTAAAAACCTAAAACTTCATTGCAAAAACCTAATGTAAGGTTTGTCGCAATTAAAAATCCCGGGTCTACTCTCATAACACTCTCTAAACTTTCTCTGAAAGTTAGTTATCTAACATTCTATTTTGTTGAAACCTATAATTACCTAAAACGGATTCTAAAATCCTAAAACTTTGTTGATATAATCTAATTCAAGGTTTTTTCCCTACAAAAAAATCCTGGATCTACTCTTATAACTCTCTCGAAGTTTACTCTGAAAATTATCTAATGTGATATTTTTGCTAAAACCTATAATTACCTAAAAAAGAGCTCCAAAAACCTAAAACATTATTGACAATACTTAACACTCTATCTATAACGCTAACACGAATCTAATATCTAACTCGATAAAACATTATTGATAATACCTAGCACACTATCAAAACCTACTCTGAAAGTTAGTTATCTAATGTGATATTTTGTTGAAACCTATAAACCTAAGCTGGATTCGAAAATCCTAAAACATTGTTCATATAACCTAATTAGATTTTTCGCTCCTAAAAATCCTGGGCCAACTCATAGCTGTCTCGAAGCTTACTCTGAAAATTTGTTATCGAATGTGATATTTTTGTTAAAATCTATAATTACCTAAAACTAGCTCCAAAAACCTAAAACATTATTGAGAATACCTAATTCAGGACCAAAACATCCGGGACCTACTCAACGCACTCTCGAAACCTACTTAGAAAACCGAATAATTTTTAATTTCAAGTTAAGGTGACACATATTGTGTTCACAACACACACTCTTATGCACAGTTCCATGGAACCGTTTCGAAAATACAAGGAACGGAAAACGACATTTCATAGTTACCTACATACGACACAAGTGAGCGTTCTACTCGGGTGTCGCCACGAGGGTCACCCCTGGGCCTAAGAAGAACGTCGCGCAACTGTCGAATAATTGGCCAAATCACACACCAGGAGACATTGAGTGATGGGATCTCAAATGGCCTAACGATACATCAAAGAGACTTGCCCCCTCCGAGATTTCTGCAATTGACGGAAACATGGAGACCCAGTGGCGAGGTTGTAATATTATTTTGCTCGATCTTTTTGCGCTTTAAGCCAATAGCCGATTGCTCTCTGAAAAAAAGCAGACACGAATTACATTACAGCTCAATTGGTTTTGTTTCGTTGAAATGAGGATTCGTTTCTGTTGACCCTCCAACAGGTTACGACGAGATATTTCGTCCTCCTTCGTTTCTGTTGATCCTCCAAGAGGTTTCGACGAGATATTTCGTCCTCCTTCGTCTCTGTAGAGCCTCCAAGAGGTTTTGACGAGATATTTCGTACTCCTTCGTATCAGTTGACCCTCCAAGAGGTTTCAACGAGATATTTCGTCCTCCTTCGTTTCTGTTGATCCTCCAAGAGGTTTCGACGAGATATTTCGTCCTCGTTCGTCTCTGTTAACCCTCCAAGACGTTTCGACGAGATATTTCGTCCTCCTTCGTCTCTGATAAGCCTTCAAGAGGTTATGACGAGATATTTCATCCTGCTTCGACTGCGTCGACTTAAGAGGATTCGACGAGATATTTCGTTCTCCTTTTCGTCTCTGTTGACCCTCCAAGAGGTTTTGACGAGATATTTCGTCCATCAGGAGGAGACGATTTTGCATATGGGGTGATGTCTCGTCATCAAGAATGCTGATTGAATTCTGAATGATTTGAATTCTGATGATCTGTCGTTTTTCGATTAGATTAATAGGAAAAAGTGACCTAATATGAGATACTTTTTATTAAAAATTGCGTTGGTGATTGTCTAATGAATAGGGCAACTTTTTTGTTGCAGTAAAAAATGGGAAACGTTGCATTTTATCATTCCCTAAAGTTGCATTTATGAAAATAAAGTTGCATTTATTTTTGTTACACTAAAATCTAAAATAAATTATGAGTAAAAAATGAAAAAGTTCAAAATTTATTTGTACATTATTAAATACAGAAGAATGTTGATGTTGAATGGCCTATTCTTGGTCAGTAATTTCTTTAACATTGAAAAACTGCGTTCAACAGAGACTGATGTTACCTGACATTGTTGTATTGGACTTTTTCTGCAGTTGTGAAACAAGTGTACCACTCAAGTAACTAAGAGCAATCGTGGATAAAGCACCTTGAGTGTGATTCCAGGAGCAGTCATATAATATGCTGTATCGAATAGCAGAAACGCAAAATCCTTTCGCTCAACATTCAGAGATTTTATAACGTCATCTACAAGGAAACAACGTATTGGTGATCGAAACTCATCTCGCAAACTCTGCAGTTGATTACGCAAGTTTGCTCTGGATTACCACGAGTGCCCACCAATGTGTTAAAGTACTTGCTATTTATTTCACTTTCGTCTGTTAGGACGAATACCTTCTTTCCATGAACTTCTTGTTTGATCCACAATACTTCGGCGTTCGCAAGATCAGACACACGTGATTGAAAGGTTGATTCAGAGGGCAAAAAAGGAAATAGTAATTTTATATTAATTAATTTAAGCTAACTTGTAAAAAGTTGCAATTGTGCAAAAAGTTGCATTTATGTTGCGGTTATAAATCACTTTTCAACCCCATGAAGGAGGAATTTTGTTTTTAGTACTTTACATAAAGCGTAGAATGTGTGAAAAAAAGTTGCATTTGTTGCAAAAAGTTGCCCTACTAATGAAGAATTTTTCAAGCCTTTTTTATTTTAAACGCTGTATTTAAAACTGTTTCGAAGTGTTGATGGAATTATTTGGCAAAATGCGCTGTAAATATGCGCAAAAAAAATTATAAAATTTTTCGAACCGGCTCTTAGGAATAGGTTGCCCAATATGGGACACTAAATTTTCTTAATATGATATTGTCCATTCAGAATGACAAAGAAATAGAAAAAAAATGTATTTAACATAAAACTTATTTCGATACAAACTTTCAATTAACTTACCAACTTACCTTCAGCTTTTCAAGTTTGTAAAACAAGGGGACACAGAGGGCTTAAATTTCAATAGGGATAACAGAACAAGGGGTCATGGGTATAAATTGAATAAGACACATTTTAATCGGAATTTAAGGAAAAACTACTTCTTTAATAGGGTAATAGACAGTTGGAACGCGTTGCCAGAAAATATAGTTAATTCAAAGGGAGTGTACGAATTTAAGACACAATTGGATAGTCAGTGGGAATTGGAGAATTCATAAACAGAGGACCAGCCTTGTTGGGCTTGAGCCTGTAGCTGGTCGTCAATATTTGTATTTGTATTTGTATTTGTATATGTCAAAAGAAGTCTTCAAAAAGCGACGTGCCTCTATAGGATGTTACTGAAGTATGGGTCCGCTTGCAATAGGGAAGGTTATATTTGCAATGTCTCTACAGTCTCCCTAGCTAATTGGTCTTGACGCTTCCAGCAGATAACGACTCTGTACGGTAGAGATACAGAAGTATCTCATGTTATACAAATATCTTAACTATGTCACTTTTCCCTATAAGTTCAGTTTTTTTTCGAATGTCGATATATCTCGTCTGGTACGTCTTGTTAATCACGAGGTGCGTAGTCGGGACAATCCCCCCCCCAAGAATTAAGTTAACTACATTAAAGTTAACTAAGCATTTGGCTCCGAAAGACAATTTTTAATAATCCTAGTGGTTATTTCGATGAGGTATCTTTTCATTAGCAAAACTGACCAGATCTTGATAAAAGCGATACCTTGTCATTTGAAGAAAAATGACCATATCTTGATCTAGCCATCATTAAAACATCGGCAAATCTAGATTGGATGTAACTGGATAAACAACCTTTCATGGAACTTATGGTGAGTGTTTCAATTCCAGTTGTGTGTTTTAAATTGTACTACACCCCCCACGTGAGCGCTGTTGAAATCTTGTGAGGCTAGACTGGACCCTAAGAAATTAGGAGGTTGAAGAGCAAGAGTGAGCAATAAGAAGATGCTGAAAAGGACAAGTCTTCTAAAATTGTTTTAAAGCGAATACTTTTCACGTTACCATACAAGACACACTACAGTGATACATTGATATTGGTTCTTCTAACAACGAAAAGAGAAACTGTGACTGAAGAGTTTATTCTACAAACATTTAACCCTTTCGCGACGAGGTATCTTGCCATTAGCAAAACTGACCAGATCTTGAAGGTCGAGATATCTCTTCGAAACTACTTGGAGGATCGAGGTTGGTGCTGACTAAAAGAGAGCCTCAAAGACAAATTGATAGCACAGCATAAGGCTCGTCCTTCTCATTGATGATTATTTTAAATTTTACTGATGTGATATGAATTAGCAATAATAGTGATTGATCTAGTGTGTTTATATGCAGTTTATTGTACTTTATTTCAAATAAACAGCTTCATAATTTCAGTTCTAAGTTGTTTTATTTTCCCACTAGCTTTTTGAAATTCTAAAACTGCACAGCTGCAAAAATATGGTGGTGCATTTCAAAAGTTATTAATTTAAGGAATTAATTTTGAACCCATTTAACGCGTAACGAAGTTATTATTAACTTAAATAACTTAACTAATGAATTATTAACTTATTTAACTGGATGAATTGATTATTAACTTTATTAACTAAATAAATTACTTATTTACTTGCTTAACTTAAATGAATTAGTGAGTAACTTAATTATTAAACTAATATGAATTAGCAGTAGTAGTGATTTGTGTAGTGTGTTTATGTGGAATTTATTTTATGTTATTTCAAATAAACAGCTTTATAATTTCTGTTATAGGTTGTTTTATTTCCCAACTAGCTTTTTAAAATTCTAAAACTGCATAGCTGCAAAAATATGGTGGTGCATTTCAAAAGTTATTAGCTTAATTCATTAATTGTTGAAACATTTAACGCGTAGTAAAGTTATTATTGACTTGATTAACTCGACGAATTGATTATTAGCTTATTTAATTCGATGAATTGATTATTAACTTGATAAATTCTTATTACCTTGTTTAACTTACTGAATTAATAAATAACTGAATTATTAAACTAATATAGATTAGCAATAGTAGTGAATGATCTAGTGTGTTTATGTACAGTATAGTTTTTGTTATTAAAAAACTAGCTTTATAATTTCAGTTCCAAATTGCTTTATTTCACAATTTGGTTTTTGATATTCTAAAAAAGTACAGCTGCAAAAATATGCTGGTGCAATACAAAAATTGACGGAACAATTTTGCACTTGCAATTTTGTTTTCTTGAGATAGAACAATTGATTTTTTGTTTTATCAAATAAATAGGTTTATAATTTCAGTCACTAGTTGTTTTATTTTCCCATTTAGCTTTCTGAAAAATTCTAAAATTGCACAGCTACGAAAAATGATGGTGCAATTAACGAAACAATTTTGCACTTGGAATTTTGTTTTGATGAGATAGTTTTCTAAAAGGGTCCCGAAATAATTGTCTTCGAAAGGGAGCTCTGAGCAAAAAAGGTTTGGAAACAAAAGGTCATAGATAGTGCTTAAAAAAGGTTCCCACTTATTGAATTTAATTAAACCTGCATTAGATGTGACGTCACGGCCTTTTCTCCCAGAGTGCGCCGGGATCGAAACGAAACGAGAAACGTACAGAAGGAGCAAGAAGAGATAATTACACGAAATTATTCCAAACTTTTAGCAGCACGGAGAGCGAAAACAGGTCCCCTAATTACTCCTCATCAGCATTCATTACATAAAACTTCACGTTCCGAGTTTAACTTTTTTCCCTCACTTTGAAAGCATACCTCTCGGAAATTATCCGGGCCGAAAATTACCCGAGACCGTAACTGAGACCGAAGTAATAAAAGAAAAACCTCCGCGGCGAATCCAATATTAAAAAAAGAGCCATACGTATATATATTTATAGCAGAGGTTCGTTATTACGTAAGGCTACTCTTTAATTGTTAGAGTATAGGTCTGACTTTCGGAATAATTTGCTGGGGTAACGAGCGTTTGGTATTCGCAGCGTCAACTGGCCTATTAAAATGATTTTTCGGTGTTTCTTTTTCTCCGACGCCCATGGTTTTGTGCCTTTATTTTTGCCCGTGCTTTTTTTGTTCGCTTCTTTTTTCTCACGACCCCCTCTGATCGCTTGCGCGCATGCGCCGAAACGTGGACACGCCCTCGGTCATTACGGCGGGGAAATTATACCGAAGCGGTCGAATAAATACAGAAGCTTTGGGGCAGTCCCTCAGACAGGACCGTCATAATTTGCTGATTAATAATTTTTGATTTTTTTTTGTTTTGTTTTTTCGTTCTACTCGCGGGATTGAGGCTGGGGGTGGTTCGAATTTTCTCGCTTTCGTTTTTGACTTCGGCATCGTTTTTCTGCTGATTTAGGATAGGAAAAACGTAAAGGTGTATCTGACAAGGGGTTTTAAGCATTCCCTCACAGATGGAATAGCTGTGACATGTAATCGTATGCAATTCGAATACAGTTGCAGGATCGTTTTGACGGTTCTTTCTATGGTGTTTTCAAAAGTTTTCCCTTTGGAAGTTATGTTTGAATACATACCGATACATCGTCTCAAAATACCATCGGTGTTTTCTAAATCTAATCATGGTATCGTACTCATCAAATTGATAAAAAAGTTTTTCATCTTCCATTTAAACTGTTATTTCCATATACTTTCTAATTTTTATCCTCCAAGTGGTATCGACGATATATCTTGTCCAGCTAAGATCTGAATAAGTTTTGCTAATGAATAGATATTTCGTCATAAAGGCATTGGCAATTTTTTATGACAAGATCAAGATATGGTCAATTTTGCTAATGACTAGATATCTCGTCATAAAGGTATTGGCAATTTTTTATGAAAAGATCAAGATCTGTTCAATTTTTCTAATGACTAGATATCGTCTGGTCAATTTTGCTAATGACTCGATATCATCTGATCAATTTTGCTAATGACTTGATATCTTGTCATAAAGATATTACCAATTTTTTATGAAAAGATCAAGATCTCGTCAATTTTGCTAATGACTAGATATCTCGTCATAAAGATACTGGCAATTTTTTATGAAAATATCAAGATTTGGTCAATTTTGCTAATGACTAGATATCTCGTCATAAAGATATTGCCAATTTTTTATGAAAAGATAGGGATCTGGTCAATTTTTTTAATCACGAGATATCTTATCATAACAATTTGAGTCTTTTTTACTCACAAAAAGCTCTAGTCGAGACCATGAGGTTTAAAGAAGTCAACACATTGAAGACTACACGCAACTTGCTCGACTACCTTTAAAACTTGTAGACACTTTTGTGTAGAACAGCGATTTTCTATTGTTGTGCAAGAGAATGACATTCCTATGCCTTACAGATTGTTAAACGGTTTAAATTGTGCAAGATTTATTTAGTTACAACGATTAAGTTTAGACCTTTTAGATAGCGCGTACACAAATAATTTTAAATAATACTCGTTATGAACAATTTTGAGTGCTATATTTGCATTACAAAGTATAAAGAAATTTAAATAAGAATTAATATAAACAGCCCGTTACGTTGCCCCATAAAGAGAGAGAGAGAGACGTTAGTTAACTACTTACTAACCAAAATAAAATTAAATGTATATGTTCGGGTTACAAAAATAACAATAAACTGCCTTGTATTGATCTGCAGTGTATATATCGATCGTTGTGTTGCTTCAGTGCGACCTTAATTAACTACCAACATACCAAAATAAAACAAACTAGACATTTTCGAGTTACAAAAACAACAAAACAATGCCTAGTATTGACCTATGGTACACTTCCCTACTATAACGGACTGGACAGCAAGATGTGATGGTATAAGGGAAATAATACATGCTTTAAAAGGGAGATGGTCCCCACGTGCTGCAATTACAGAAGCAAACCTTCTGGTCATATTTTCAACAAGGTTTTGATACACAGCTACAGGTATTTGTGTCCATTCCTGCTGCAAGAATGCCACCAGCTCAGCAGTAGATTTCGGATGTGGTTCCCTTGTCCGTAAGCGTCACTCTAACTCGTCCCACAAATGTTCTATTAGGTTTAGGTCGGGACTCTGAGCAGGCCAGGAAAGACGTTTTACATCCATACCTCGATACCCCTGCTTGAGAGAGGCTGCAACATGACATGGAGCGCTGTCGTCCTGGAAGTAACATTCGTCCATTCCATAAAATTGCCAGAGAGTAGGAAGAACCTGATTGTCCAAAATGTTTTAGGCGTCGGCGTTCAGTCGACCAGGAACAATACGCAAAGGTCCCAGGCCATATCACGAGAAACACCTCCCAAACAAGTAGTCGGATTTTATGCAATTCCGCTGGCGTACGGTTCATTATTGTAGGGTAGTGTGTGTATGGCTCGTTGATTGTGGGATCTATGGATCAATGTACTGCACCAGTGCGACTTTAATTAACAACCTGCCTATAACGTTTGGGATTTCAGTAAAACTACTAACTCGTCTGTTACAAGTTTCAAAGCTTCACCGCGTCGATACGAATCAAGTGGAGCGCAGACAAATTTGCAGTTTAAGTAGAATCAGTGTTCCAAATCGGATTATTTCGTTCCCTTCCAACAAGAAACGCAACGGGATGATAATTTCGGGCCGGGTTTAAGGTCATCTCTCGTAGCTAAAATTGGCATAATAGTTGTCTTCAGACAGCCAGTGGAATAAAGACAATGATAATTTTAAAAGGAGGTAATAATGCAGACAGTGATGAAGGAAAGAAAATTTAAGTGAACGTGAAATTGGCTGGATTTCAGAAAATGAGATGAAAACGGAATAATTTTCGAATAGTCTAGTGAATGTAACGCACTGAACTCTTCAAAGGGTAAATCGTCCATCAAGACTTGACCAATTTTTCTAATGACGAAATCTATCGTCTCAAGATTTGACCAATTTTGAAAAGGCGAGGTATATCGTCCATCAAGACTTGACCAATTTTTCTAATGGCGAGATCTATCGTCTCAAGATTTGACCAATTTTCTAATGACGAGGTATCACGTCCATCAGGACTTGACCAATTTTTCTAATGGCGAGATCTATCGTCTCGATTTGACCAATTTTTCTAATGGCGAGATCTATCGTCTCAAGATTTGACCAATTTTCTAATGACGAGGTATCTCGTCCATCAAGACTTGACCAATTTTTCTAATGGCGAGATCTATCGTCTCGATTTGACCAATTTTCTAACCTTTAATACCTTGATGACGAGGTAACTCGTCTATCAGGACTTGACCAATTTTTCTAATGGCGAGATCGTCACCAAGGCATTTCAAATTTTTTTTCATGATGACGAGATCAAGATCTGATGTTTTCTTCTAATAACGAGTTATATCGTCCATCAAAGCACGGTCAGTTTTCTTCTAATGACGTGCTATCTCGTTCGTCAATGGTATGATCAAATTTGCTTATGACATTTGCAGTGACGTTTGAGACTCCGATGTTCTGCAAATTCTTAATTTTATATTTCCGCATTCAAAACCACAAAACATGAAACCATAGCAACCGCCACCTTGACTTCGTGTCGGTAACAGTTCTAATAATATAAAGACCGTAGATAAGTGTGATGTTATTTTGCTTCGTACATACATCTTTTTATTTCAGTAGCTCAGGATAATTCAGGACCCAAAAAGAGAGGAGAGAGAGCTACAAGGTTTAAGAAAAATAAAGTAACATCAACAACTCCACTCAACTGTTTCCATAAGATATCGTACCTTCATAAAAAAGATATAGCATTTTGTTATATTCATCCGTTCATTGACGTTTGAGACGTCGATGACAGTTTTGACGGAGATGTTATTTCATGACGACAATCTACCTATTTTCGTGTGATACCGAATGTCTGTCAGAATGCGACTACACACAATATAATGTGAGTGATTGCTTATAGGTAGTGGACATGACATATGTCATTCTCTTATAAAACTCAACTTGAATGGTAATATGAATGAAGAATCGGTACAGATTGCGTACCTATTATTTGCAGCGTAACTTCTTGTTCACGACTAAAGGATGCATGCACACTTTGCTAATCGGGATAATATATGTCATTGTCTGTCGCTCCATTTTAAGAGGATGATATTTTACATACTCCCTTGCATATTAAATCATGTTCCCTTCATCACTTATTATTATCAAGGTAGACTACGATCCATACCTATACTTGGGCCGGGAGCAGAAAGTACATAACACTGCGACGTACGCTGCAAAACAATTTTTCCTTCAGTTTTTCAAAATTTTGGCTGATTTTTTTTTAAATCCTAAGTTACGATGTTCTGCAGTGCAAAGCGCGTTCCTTGCCACACCTTTTTTTCTTCTCTAGCTACGGAACAATCTCCCTACAACGCACAAATAACCACAAACACTTTATAAATAACACATCATCTACGTATGTCAATGATAAAATATTTAACTTCAAAAGTTATCGACAGAATTGCAAATTCTGAAAGTATGCCTCGGTTTTAAATAAAATAAGTTTATTAATTTTGATGCTCCATTATAAATATGTAATGCATATTTAGTCGATCATTGTGTTTTACGTCTGTTTTTGATTTCACTGTAGTTTTCAAAATTTTGACAAAATGGCTGCAGAACGATTGCAATTGCTTGGAATTGTGTTGCAGAACACTGAATATAATTCTGCACCTGGGTACTTGGGCCGTGGTATCCCAATTGGAAGAGAAATGGATTAGTAACCTGAGGGTTGCGTGTTCGAATCCAACCAAAGACCATCGTGTACATAGGGGCTAGTGCACGTTAAATTTGTCATGGCCTCAAATGTCTTCACGTTGGCATGGTGTGGAAGCTTAAGAATGGGGTGAAAGCTCAGGCGTTGCTCTAGTCATCTGGCGGTGTTTCAAAATTACGAGGCGTTACCCTTTGATCTTGCCATCGGGATGGACCCCGGAATATCGCCAATAGCCCATTGTGTTTTCCCGTACGACGGTAACTAATTACCTTCCTTGCCATACCTATGCGACGAATATATACAAGACAGTGTGGTGTTATTCATCCTACTCGAAAATGTATCTTCATTGATTTTCGTAGGTATGTAGTTAATTTACGTTAAGCCGATCTGTGCGGTCCGAGGCTTAGAAGAGAAATAAGGTCCGATGCCAGAAGGAGACATCTCCAAGGCTTGTGACGTCATACCACCTCCGTCCGAAGAGGGGAAAGAAAGAGGAATAGGCGGGGTGCGAGAGGAGAGCAGTTTTTGCGAGGGACGAAACAACAGCTCGTGTATTAATGGTGTAATTTGGCTTTTTTAAGCCTATGTTTGATTAATCCAGAGCAGAGATACGTCTTGCTCTAAATGTGTACAATTTCGTCTTTTTCGTGTTTTGTTATTTAAACGTTTTGTTTTTCTAAACAACGTTTGTTTGTCTGTCTTCACAAGACAAACACTTTCCAATGACGACATCGGCATCAATGACGACTAAAAATTGGGAAGCGGAAAAAAGTTAACTGATCCATGTTAGTTAGTGTGCCCTTAATGTGCTCTATTTAACCCCTAAAAGGTTTTGATGAAATTTCTCGTCCATCATGTCTGACCAATTTTATAAATACTTGACGAAATATCTTGTCAGTAACATATCGCCGATTTTGTTTAAGATGACGAGATTAAGATCTTGTCAGTTTTTTACGAATGATGATATATCTCATCCATCTATATCTGATCATATTTGCGTAATGACAAGACTCGTCGAGACAATCGCCAAGAGGTTAACCATATGGTTGTTAGAAAACATTCGTAGCTGTAATGCAAATCATGTTTAATCGAGTTAAGAAGCTGTGATGAACGGTCGAAACGAATCAAACAATTTTCTTACATTTCTTGCAATTGATACTTTTTACAGTTGAACAATGAAAGGATTGCAAAATTCTAAGATCCATTAAGCAATGTTCGGAAAAATAATGCATATTTTCTCATTATCCATACAATAATACCAATCAAAGCTGACATCTTTCCATAAATAATTCCGTTTTTCCTCTGTCTACGTTTAAGAGGAAGGGCATGAAATTCTAAACCACGTGTTTTCCACGAATCCTCAGTAGAGCATTTTGGAACAGATGTGAGTCCCGGAATCCTGGCACAGATGTCGAACATTCTTCTCAGAAATCCAAAGAATTCATTCAAAGAATTCATCCAAAGAATTCATAACCCTCCAGGTGTTTGTCTCTTCTGTGGTTGTCTAATGATAAGGTATATCGTTATTGGCAAAATTGACCAGATCTTAATGAAACAGGTAATGGTAATGGTAATTTTTAGTTAACGTCGTACTAGAGCAACACAACGGGCTATTGACGACGGTCCGGGATCAGTCCCGTAAGGGAAAGATCCGAGGACAACACCTCGTAATTTTGAACCACGGTCAGGTAAGGTAAGGTAAGGTAAGGTAATTTTAGTTAACGTCGTACTAGAGCAACACAACGGGCTATTGACGACGGTCCGGGATCAGTCCCTTAAGGGAAAGATCCGAGGACAACACCTCGTAATTTTGAACCACGGTCAGATGACGAAGCAACACCTGAGCTGGCACCCCACTCTACAAACTTCCACGCCAACCCAACGTGAGGACTTTCGGCCACGACAGATTTAAGGTGCACCAGCCGCCTCTACACCATACGCTTACAAACATCCATGCCCGGACCCGGATTCGAACCAGGAACCTTCCGATCTAGAGGCTAACACCTTAACCACTATACCGTTTGGTCGGCTTTTAATGAAACAGGATATCTGGTCATTGATCATAAAGCGTACCAAATCGTGATCTCGTCATCGTAACAAAATCAACAATATCTTGTTCTTGCCATGATGAAATTTTGCCGAGGTCGAGAAATCCCGATCTCGGGATTTCTCGACCTCGGCAAAATTTGTCAGATCTTGATGGATAAGATATCTTGTCAAAACCATTTGGAGGGTTAAAAATATTCCAGTTACGGTCTCTGATCAACGAATTTTAAGGTAATCTGTTAGCATCCAAAACAAATTCTACCTTTTTAAGGGGTTAGGTACCTTTTTAATGTCAAAATATGCAAAAAAATCACTACATTTCGAATCTTAATATCTCCATGAATAAATTATTTACATAAATGAAATTTTGTATGCAGATTTTAACTACCTTTATATTTTGTAAACTAGCCGACCAACCGGTCTAGTGGTTAAGGTGTTGGCCTCTGGATCGGAAGGTTCCTGGTTCGAATCCGGGGTCAGGGCATGGATGTAAATTGTGTTGTCCTTTGTTAGGAAGCGATGATGGTCCTCCCACTGGGTGCTCCTTCACAAGAGACCATCACTTCCGGCCTTGTAGTGGCCAATGACTATGTGCATTTGTGCCCGCCATTAGAAAAAAAAAATATTTTGTAAACTATTTTTTTTTTAATTTCTACCTCTTAAATGTATTGTAAATTGGACCAAAATGAAATGCATTGTTTTTGTTGTTAGAATATTATATGGTGAATTGCGCGCAGTATATTCTGGGCAAAATAATTATTATTCTGAGCTAAATTTTTTTACATACTTAAAAATATCTAGTATAATTACAATGACAAACTCTTGTATTTTTTTTTTAATTTCATACAAAAAATTTTTAATAAAAAAAAAAACTAATTTTTTTTTTAATCATAAAATGTACCTTTTTTTAAAAACATTCAACAGGATAGACAAAAAAGTTGGTCATTTTAATAATATATGTGGTTTACGTAATTAATTAAAATTTCATGTAATTCTAACCAACCATTCCAGAGAAATCTTGCGGACAAGTGGTAAAATCACAGTTTTGAGATATCGTCGTTTAAAAACAATTCGCTTGTGAAATTCTTTCGCAGTAAAGGAAGGAAACAAATGAAAGTTAAAGTTGTAGTCAAAGTACCTTGTTCCCAGATAAAAAATAAAATTAATAAAACAATGTACATGGACATGGCTTTAGCAATATAGAGCGTAGTCAAAATATATTTTTGTGATCGTTGATATCGACGAAGTACAAAATGTAAACAAACCATCTGGCTCTAAATGTTTGATTAAGGGCTTCACTCTTTTAACCATAACTTCCGTTCTAGAGTGAAATTTTACACCAGGTTTGTTTTAAAACGTTGCTAAGAAACCGAGCATTAAAATTAGATCATAACAATTTTTTTTAATTTTTTTGAAAATTTAAAAGGTTCTTAACCCCTTAAAACTGTTTTTTCCTCTTTACTAAGTTTCTTATATATGATATATCCCTCCTGGTGAAATTCTCGACGAGGTATATCGCTACTAGCAAAACTGACCTGATCTTAGTGGACGACATAACGTGTCACTATTAAGAGAATATCGACTAGATCTTTATCTTGTCATTATAAAAAAAACGGTAATATCAAGATGATATGATACCTCGTCATTAGTAAAGGTTGTTTATTTTGATGGACGACATATCTCGTCGAAATCGTTTCGAGGGTTACAAATGATGTAATCAGATTGGTTAAAAGCTGTTTAGGAGTGCAGGTCGATGTGATTGATTTGTAAAATCAAACAAAACAGTTTTGATTGAGTTTGTTGTTGACAGTCATTGCTTACCACACGAGGTTTAGTAAAAGCATTGACATCAACTAACAATTATACTGCATCAAACGTTGCTGAACGATCAATTAAATCGATGAGTAACACATAATTATTTGATAAATAACATAAAAATGAAGGTAATGGTAATGATAATTTTAGTTAACGTCGTACTAGAGCAACACAACGGACTATTGACGATCAGTCCCTAAGGGAAAGATCCGAGGACAACACCTCGTAATTTTGAACCACGGTCACATGATGCATAAAAATAAAGGACTTTAAGGTAGAGGTATGTACTTGAATGTATGTCACATTCGCGCGCGCGCGCGCGCGAGCAGCACGACGGACTATATCTGACGGTCTTGAATCTAGCCCGGATAGAAAGATCTGAGGACGACACCTCGTCATTTCGACAGGTTGTCAGATGGTGTGGTCAACACCTGAGATTGCACCCCACTCTTTGAACTTATACACCACACCAACGTGAGGCCACACCACAACAGATACCCCAAGGGAATGATCCCAAATATTTTAAGGACTTTAGGCAAATAGTAAGGTTTAGAAAGGCAATTGGAATTAGCGCTGGAGCAACAAACGGGCTCTATTGGGATCAATCCATGAGGGAAAGATCCGAAGACAACACCTCGTAATTTAGAACTAGATGACGATGTCAACACCTGAACTGTCACACCCTCTGCAAACTTACACGCCACGCAAACGTGAGGACACTTTAGGCCACGACCAATGAAACGTAAACCACCCCTGCGAACATGACTGTGTTTTGATTGGATCGAGTGTCGAACTCCAATCCTCCTGTTGCTACTCACAGTCAAAGGAAATTTTTCAACATCTATTTCACAGGTATGAAAAATTACAAAAAATAAAGAAATTATGCTGAAAAGAAATATACACAGTTAGATTAAAGATTGCCTTATAAAAAACTTTTATACTACTAAAGTTAGAACTAACTAAAGTTAGAAAAAGATTGCCTTTTAAATAATACGGCTTACTTTAATGTTGACCCTTATGTAACAAAGTACTTCAAGAAAAATGTATATTCCAAACCTATTAAATTGTCCTCAGTTCGGATACTAAACATATACCCTACCCTACAATAATGAACGGAACAGCAAGATGTGATGGAATAAGGGAAATAATACATGCTTTAATAACGGATGGTCCCCCACGCGTTGCAATTACACTAGCAACCCTTCTGGGAATACATTCAACAAGATTTTGATACACAGCTATGGGTAATTGTGTCCATTCGCCATCTCAAGAATATCGCCATCTCAGCTGTAGATTCCGGACGTGGTTCCCTGGTCCGTAAGTGTCGCTCTAATTTGTCCCACAAATGTTCTATGGGGTTTAGATCGGGACTCTGAGTTGGCCAGGGAAGACGTTTTGCATCCATATCTTGATATCACTGCCTGACAGAGGCTGCAACATGACATGGAGCGCTGTCGTCCTGGAAGTAACATTCGTCCATTTCATAAAATTGCCAGAGTGTAGGAAGAACCTGATTGTCCAAAATGTTTTAGACGTCGGCGTTCAGTTGACCAAGAACAACACGCAAAGGTCCCAGGCCATACCACGAAAACACCCCCAAACAAGTAATCGGCTTTTATGCAAATCCGCTGGTGTCCGATCCATTGTAGTAAGATAGTGTATTTGACCAATAGAAATTATTTTCTTTTTTAACTATTAATTTATTTGATACAAGGCTTTAATAAATTTTCCATTCCATCAACTTTGCGCAAACACGAAAACTAAACAAGAACACATCTCTATTACATATAAGACACACAATTCCCCAATTTAAATCACTTATATCGTGAAAGGGAACATGATTCAATGAGCTCACAAAAATTGATATTGATTGAGATACGTATATAATCGCATGTTCTGTTGTTATCATGTTTATCTCGCAAATATGCTAACTCTGGACAATGTTTCTAGGTACCCTAGTACACAAATAATCACGAATCGAGTTGAGCATTGCTGGTAAAATGCAACAGACCAGTAAACAAAGAGCGCATTACTGGGAAAAGGAAATTGAATTGAACAGTTTGAATCATGCAAACTCAGAACTCGTGGACAAGAAAGCTTTGGAACGGTGACAGTGCAATCGATAAGCAGTTACTGCTCACGAAATGGGAGTTATTTGTCCGATATAAGCACTCCAAAAACTTTGTTTTCCTCCATTAAATGTTAAGAGCATTTATTTCCTCTGATGGGGCATGGAAAATGGTCAATTCAAGAAGAAATATCGGTCTTTTGAAAGTTGCTGCGTGGGGTTTAGGATGTAAGTAAGATCACTTGTGTATTTGGAATACGATTACGGTCATATAAATTTATAAATTTAATTGCTGTAATTTCCTTTAGCTATGGTCATCTGACCGTGGTTCAAAATTACGAGGTGTTGTCCTCGGATCTTTTCCTTAAGGGGCTGATCCAGGACCGTCGTCAATAGCCCGTTGTGTAGATCTAGTTCGACGTTAACTAAAATTACCATTACCATTACCATCCTTTAGCTATGAGAGGAACCGGTATAGTGGTTAAGGTGTTAGACTCTAGATCGGAAGGTTCCTGGTTCGAATCCGGGTCCGGGCATGGATGTTAGTAAGCGTATGGTGTAGAGGCGGCTGGTGCACCTTAAATCTGTCGTGGCCGAAAGTCCTCACGTTGGGTTGGCGTGGAAGTTTGGAGAGTGGGATCACCCATGACGGGTAATGGTAATTTTGGTAATTTTAGTTAACGTCGTACTAGAGCAACACAACGGGCTATTAACGACGGTCCGGGATCAATCCCGTAAGGGAAAGATCTGAGGACAACACCTCGTAATTTTGAACCACGGTCAGATGACGAAGCAACGTCTGAGCTGGCAGCCCACTCTCCAAACTTCCACACCAACCCAACGTGAGGACTTTCGGCCACGACAGATTTAAGGTGCACCAGACGCCTCTACACCATACGCTTACAAACATCCATGCCCGGTCCCGGATTCGAACCAGGAACCTTCCGATCTAGAGGCTAACACTGTAACCACTATACCGGTTGGTCGGCATCCCATGACGAGAGTTAAGTAAGTTGTCACACCTGAGCTGGCACCCCACTCTCCAAACTTCCCCACCACGCCAGCGTAAGGACATTTTCGAGGCCACTGCAGATTTATCCAACATCAGCCCAGCCGACCAACCGTTATAGTGGTTAAGGTGTTAGCCTCTAGATCGGAAGGTTCCTGGTTCGAATCTGGGTTCGGGCATGGATGTTTGTAAGCGTATGGTGTAGAGGCGGCTGGTGCACCTTAAATCTGTCGTGGCCGAAAGTCCTCACGTTGGGTTGGCGTGGAAGTTTGGAGAGTGGAGTGCCAGCTCAGGTGTTGTTTCGTCATCTGACCGTGGTTCAAAATTACGAGGTGTTGTCCTTGGATCTTTCCCTTAAGGGACTGATCCCGGACCGTCGTCAATAGCCCGTTGTGTTGCTCTAGTACGACGTTAACTAGAATTACAATTACCATACCTAAGAAAGACGCCTAGAGCCCCAATGAAGCCTATTGATACTACTCCTCAGATTGAATCTCTCTCTTCATCTGACGTCACCCGTGCATGTACCATGCGTGTCACAGAACATAAAGAAACACATGTACTGCAAGCGATCCTATTTAATATCGGACACTTTCGAGCACAAAGTGCATGTTTACAATCAATTGAAGCTCACAGGTGGACTTGTCAGGAGCGAATAAAGGGGGAGTCAATCCCGTGTTACATTCACGTATTGATTTGAGCGTCGTTTGAGCTTGATTTCTGTCGACTGAACAGAGATTACTTGTGATTGTCGCGTCTGTTTGATTACTTGGAAACGGAATTTTTTTTCCTTCATTCGTGGTATTGTTTCGTAGGCGTCCTGTCGCGTGCCATGTTGCAATGAATTTCTATTGGTGAATTATTACCTGCAGTTTTGGGACCCTGATGTATAGTACACATATGCAAAATGATCCGGGACTGGTTATTTTGTTGCCGTCGAAAACGAATGTTAAGCAGTATTTCAGGTGTATTACAATCTGGGAGTATATTATTATGCTGTGGCTGTTTCTGTATTCGTTTAAGTGTTATCTGAGACACCGGAATACAGATAAACCTGGATGCAGGTGTATAATTTCGTTTCAATGATACTCTTTGGAGATGTTTTGTGAGTAATAACGTTTAGCGGCCTTTGGAAATTTATTTTGTGCCAAAGTTACGGTAGAAGACGACTTATCAATTGCTACCTTTATTTATGGATCAATATTACTCAAAGTTTACAGGTAGGTATTTAATGTCGCATTCGATTAAAATAATGGGCTATTGGAGACGAATCCGGGATCAATCCCTACAAAGATAGATCCGAGGACAAGCACCACACATCGAGGACCACACCACGAATTTTTGAACCGCAGTCTTATGACGAGGTAACACATGAGATGGCAACCCAATCTCCAAACTTCCACACTAGAACGATGTGAGGATATTTGAGGCCGCGACAGATTTAACGTGCACCAGCCCCCTTTGTACATATCGGTCTTTGTGTGGATTTGAACTCGCAACCCTCCGGATACTAATCCGGGTTTATTTCGTTTCACGCATGGATAGGTTGCTTTTATGCATTAAATGTTTTGTTGGAATTCAAGAAGTTTAAAACCTTTGTCTATCTATACAGGGTGGTCCCGAATTCATGGTACAAACTTTAATGGTAGGTACAGGACATTGTAACAATGATTTATTGTATAGGAATGTATAGTCGCAAGTGACGCGGTGAGGCGTAAACAGGGGAAATAAAAGGAAAGAGAAATGGAGTGATCGGTTGGTATCATTGCCGGTAGAGGGCAGTAGATGTCTAGCCGCTGTTGAACATGATGCATCGCAGTAGGGAAAAGCGCCATTCACAATTGTGCTGCCGTAGACGATGGGTGACTTTACGTATGCAGAAAAAGCAGACATGCATTACATGTACGGCCGTGCAAATGGTAACGGCAGAGCTGCGTTACGAATGTATCGCGCGGAGTATCCTGATCGACGAATGCCGGATCATAGAATTTTTCAACGGTTACATCGTCAACTTTGTGAAACAGGTGCGTTCGACGTCAACAGACATGGCGCTGGTCGAGTAAGAGCTGTACGCACTCCAAGGCTGGAAGAAAGCATCTTGAACATTGTGGCTGATAGACCCGAGTCAAGCACAAGAACTGTTGCGCGTGACGTAGGTGTGAGTCATCAGACTGTATGCAGAGTGTTAAACGAAAATCGCTTACACCCCTTCCATTTTCAGAAAGTACAAGCATTGAATCCGGCAGATTATCCTCGCCGCGTGAACTTCTGCCTGTGGGTGATACAGCAATGTGCGTTGCAGCCGGATTTCGTAGATTATGTGCTATTTACAGATGAAGCGACATTTTCACGCGAGGGTGTCTTTAATGCGCACAATTCCCATGTGTGGGCAACCGATAATCCACATGCAACGCGTCGACATGCGTTTCAACAACGTTTCAGTATTAATGTGTGGGCTGGTATTGTGAACGACTTTTTGATTGGCCCATACTTACTACCCACGCGGCTCACTGGCGGAAGCTATCTTATTTTTCTGAAAGAAGTGTTACCACAACTGCTGCATGATGTTCCGATCGCCATTCGTAACCGCATGTGGTTTCAGCACGATGGGGCGCCAGCACACTTCAGCATTGATGTACGGAATTACCTGAATGCCACGTTTGGTACTCGATGGATTGGGCGTGGTGGACCAGTCCCTTGGCCACCCCGATCTCCCGATTTATCGAGCCTCGATTACTTTTTATGGGGACATCTAAAGCATCTTGTTTATGAGACTCCAGTTGACTCAGATGAGGATCTCGTCGCTCGCTTATCTGTAGCTGCTGCAGGTGTGCGTGAAATACCAGGCATCTTTGAACGTGTACGCCAATCGCTCCACCGACGCTGTCAAGCATGTATCGATACTGGTGGACGCAATTTTGAACAATTACTGTAAACATGACACTTGTCAACAACGCTTTCAATAAAATCTTTGTTTTTCCTTTCGGCCGTTATTTCCCCTGTTTTCGCCTCACCGCGTCACTTGCGACTATACATTCCTATACAATAAATCATTGTTACAATGTCCTGTACCTACCATTAAAGTTTGTACCATGAATTCGGGACCACCCTGTATATATATTTCTCTTACGTGGCACGCAAAAAAGACGTTATTTGTTACCGCGTTTTGGCAACATTGTGAGATTGTTTGTTTACTTGGAGCCTCGCGCCTCATTTGAATCTATAGCGTTATCGGATGAAATTTTATTGAAAAAAAAATGAATTTTAGACGAGCTGTTGCGGTTTGTAAAAGAAATCTAAGAAAGCGGAGGATCTTTTCAGGGCTATTTAAAAAACGGTCCTTTTCAAGGCTAACAATTATAGTACAACAAGACGCGTGCACTACAACTTTCGACAACAAACTCAGTCAAAAAGTGTATGGGTGGCTCGAGTACTGGGGAAATGTACACACAAACAACATGCTGGGTATTCAATTTCCAAAGCAGCGCTCACATTGCGAGTAAAAATTTGCTCAAAGTTTTCATTTAAATTCTGATTCCAGAGGTACTGTATATATCTTTTATGTAATACAACAAATTTAGATTTGAAAAATATTTTTTTGGAATATCATACTTTGCAATCAATCCCTTCTGCTAGGACACGTGTCTTCATTGATGCGAGCGAAGCGAGCATAGGGTTGCACAGCGAACCAATGAGAATTGCGAAGCAATCCTCCGGGGGTTGGCGAGCGTCAGCGAGCAGGGGGCCGGCCCCCTAGTATAATATATTGTTTTGTGTTTTTATAATTAATCACTGATTTTGTATGTTTTCCCTTTGTTTTTCAGTTTACCTGCGGATTGGATGTTTGGTTTTGGTTGATGTCCTTTCATAGTCTCCGACTTGCTTGCCATTTGAATTTTTGTAGATTGATGTAATTTTCATTGCACTCAACTCATCTTATGGTTGGCTTGACGAAGTTTTTTGTCTTTATTGGTTAGGTATTTTAATTATTACACTAGGTATTAATTATTACACTTAGGTATTTTAATTATTGGTTAGGTATTTTTAATTAAATCCGCACATAGCAAGACAGCGTGCTATGTGTGACGGTCCGGGACCCATCCCGAAAGGAAAGATCTGAGGACAATATTTCGTAATTTTAATCCTCGGTCAGATAACAAAAACAACACCTAATCTGGCACCACACTCTCCAAACTTCCAATGTGAAGATGTTTGAGGTTACAGCCCCCACGTACACTTCGGTCTTTATTCAGACCTAGCTTTAAACTCGAAACCCATCGGTTGCTAATCAGTTACTCTTCCAACTTGGGCTACCTTGGCCAGGCTTTAAAATTACAATATTATAACAAGATATCGTTTTGCGTACAAAGTACAAACAGCAATTACACCCGTACCTGTTGCTATATTATACTGTATATACAAGCAAAAACAGCTATCTCAGGATTATCAAATTCAGACGACCAAGATTGATCTACAGTCTCTCATTTATTCACTCATTTTCGTCGTCATCTGACCTTGGTTCAAAATTACGAGGTGTTGTACTCGGATCTTTCCCTTAGGGAATTGATCCCGCACCGTCGTCAATAGCCCGTTGTGTTGCTCTAGTACGACATTAACTAAAATTACCATTCTCATCACTCATTTTCTCGCCTTTGTAAAAGACATTTTCAATAGCTAAGACAATGAACTCTTTTTATTGTTTTTGGCCAACTTTTTAAATTGGGACTACAAATGATTTGCATTTATTGTCAGCCTTAATATAGTTTTATAGACACTTATTATCACCCTCATTTGGACACCCTCAATTTCTAAGATACCGAACGCTTTTATCATCTTCGACAACTTTTTAAATTGAGGTTAAATGATTTACATTTATTTCAGCCTCGATATACTTAGAGTATAGACATTTATTATCAGCCTCAATAAAAGAGCCTGAATATCGTAGACACCAAAACGGCATTTTAGGACAACTTTTTAATATGGAGCTAAAAGTTATTCGCATTTATATTCAGCCTAAATATCCACGACACATTAAAATTTATCAATTTTGGAAAACTTTTCATATTGGGACTAGAAATGAGCTCCATTTATTGTCAGCCTCAATATAGTTTGTATAGCCATTTATTATCAGCCTCAATATCTAAGACACCGAACGCTTTTATCATTTTCGACAGCTTTTTTTATTGGGGCTAAGACTGATTTACATGTATTTTAAGCCTTAATATACTTCGTGTAGGCTTTTATTAACAGCCTCAATAAGATACTCTCTATGTCGTAGATGCCGAACACTTTAATAATTTTTGGACAATTTTTTTAAATTGGGGCTAAAAATTATGTGTATTTATTGTCAGCCTCAATATAGTTTGTATAGCCATTTATTATCAGCCTCAATATCCAAGACACCGAACGCTTTTATCACTTTTGGACAACTTTTTAAACTGGGAATAAATTTTATTTGCATTTTATTGTCAGTCTCAATATAGTTCGCGTATAGACATTTATTATCATCCTAAATATCCAAGACACTGAATGCTTTTATCACCTTTGGACAACTTTTTACATTGGGGCTAAAAAGGATTTGCATTTTATTGTCTTTGGGGAAAAGAAATAACGGTGAATATAGCTGATTAGGCTGTCTTAAGTCATGCATGAGGGTTTTTTGTTGCCTTGTCAAAGCTGTCAATGTCACGCTACTTTTCCGATAATGTTGTCACCAGAATGATATTTAAGCTTTCACGACACGTTTAGGAAACAAAGCAAGATTCGTCGAATCATTTGAATAAACCACCACCGTAATGAAAATACTTCCATCTAATGCAACGGCATACACCCACCAAGTAAAAACCTACAATTTTCCGGCTAGCTTCTTCAGCTAAAGAAGCACATTAAAAACAGATCCGTCCTATTCGGAAGTCCTTCAAGTGCATGTCTCATTATCTAAACTCAGATTCTGGAATTGATTGAGCACCATTGAGTTCGTTTGTTTTGTTTCATTTAATCTAATTATTGGCGTTTCGGATTAAAGGTGCTGGATTGGAAAAATGGGTTAATGGTATTAGGTTAATGCATATGTTCATCGCGGTTTTTTTTGGACAAAAAATGAAAAACTAAAATTTTTTTTTGTTTACTAGAAATTACATTGAATCAATGTAGTACTTGCAACAGAGCTGCATTTGTGCAAAGGATTTCGTTTGTTAGGGTTTTATGGCGCAAGGATCATATTTGGCCATGTCGCATTGACATGAGACATTCAACATCGAGTAATAGACATACATACACAATGAAAGTTTTACTGACTCAGAAGAGAGAAATACACCCTGTGAGTAATACACTGACGGGAATCGAACTCGAAGGTGGATAGCGCGGTGGACGTACCCAATGAGATCACGACATCCACATCTATGCAAAGGAATGCTCTTTTGAAACATAGTGTGGAAACTGGAAAATAAAGCGTCTACATCCACTATATATATTATCGATTTAATGAATTATTTTTTAAGTTGAATCTTGTTCGATCCACTGTTGCAATGAGAGTAGCTTTGCTTCTTTTTCGTTCAATGTATCTATTTAAATGAAAGGACCTAAATCGTAAAGGAAACATCTGTGTGTGTGTTTTGAGATAGGTGATAAGCTTGTTATTGATTCTTCATCAAATGCAACACATTGTTATATGCGGGAATTTATGGTCAATTTCTTATTTGATCAAGGCTTGGTTCACGTCGTTAAGTGTGGAATGAGTAGTCTTCAGAGATATATTTTGATTTGATTATGAAATAAAAATCTCAAAAAAAGTTTCTTCATATGTCGTGTTTCAAAATTATGAGGGATTGTCCTCGATTCTTTCCCTTCGGGATTGATCCATGACCGTCACCACTAGACCATTCAGTTGCTCCCTGGCGATTTTAATCAACTTCCTAAAAATCGAAACCTGATTACCACGAACTTGATAACATAAAATAGTTTGGTTTAAATTCGGTACTGTTGTTGTTGTTTCTCATGCCTACACTGGCAGACCAGAGGAGTGCCAGGCCCGTCGAAGACGGCAAAAGGCGTGCGCCTTCCATGTTATTGAGCCCCATTGGGTGGAAGTCCGACTTTGCTCGACATACATGACACATCCGTTTAACAGGAAGGTCCCTTTCATACATCCACTCACACATATCGTAATTCAGATCCCAATCAGAGGCCGATAACCCCCTGATCAGGTACCCCCAGAGGTATTGATTTGGTATGTGAACATGGGGGACTTTGTGACCACGACGAATTTAACGTGCCCCAGTCACCATTAGTGAACACGACGGCCTTTAGCCAGGTCGAAGCGCCGATCCCGCAATCATCAGAATTGCAGTCTCCGCCGAGGACAGAACCCACAACCCTTCCGATGCGAGCCCGACGCTCTACTGACTGAGCTGCCGCGGCTCAAATTCGGTACTTCTGCATATTTCACCAGTTACAGTGTTTTCATTTTCAAAAATATACATAGTGCTTTAAAACCCACTCATAAAATATATTTGCCGACCAACCGGTATAGTGGTTAAGGTGTTAGCCTCTAGATCGGAAGGTTCCTGGTTCGAATCCGAGTCCGGGCATGGATGTTTGTAAACGTATGGTGTAGAGGCGGCTGGTGCACCTTAAATCTGTCGTGGCCGAAAGTCCTCACGTTGGGTTGGCGTGGAAGTTTGTAGAGTGGGGTGCCAGCTCAGGTGTTGCTTCGTCATCTGACCGTGGTTCAAAATTACGAGGTGTTGTCCTCGATCTTTCCCTTAAGGGCCTGATCCCGGACCGTCGTCAGTAGTCCGTTGTGTTGTTCTAGTACGACGTTAACTAAAATTACCATTACCATAAGATATATAGGGCCACGTAGCCTAATTGGAAGAGTAACGTATTAGCAACCGCAGGGTTATGAGTGCGAAACCAACCGAAGACCGTCGTGTACAAAGGGGGCTGGTGCATATCAATCTGTCGTGGCCTCAAATGTCCTCATGTTAGCGGAAATTGGGAGAGTGGGTGCCAGTTCAGGTGTTGACCTCGTCATCTGACATTGCTTCAAAATGACGTGGTGTTGTCTTCAGATTTCTCCTTTCCGGTTTGATAACGAATCATAGCCAGTAGCCCGTTGTGTTGATCCAGTGCGAAATTAAATAAATCACTACTGCATAGGACTAATATAAAAAACAGAAATGTCCTATTTTTCTGAAAATTCTGCTTGGGTGTAAAAAAACCGAGCGATTTTACAAAGTTGTTGAAGCAGTAGAACACTTATGGCAGCACACTGCAACCTCTTTTAATAATTACAGAATTAATTGTTAAAAATATCAACTTTTATGAAATTGCTTTTTGCGTTAATATTTCCAATTTCGAAATTTAAAACTCGATGTATCCATTTCTCAACTAATTTCCTTTACGCTTTAATGCTTAAGCCCTTCCCAAATATATTTTAAGGATGTTTGTAACAACCCCTAAAGAAATGTGTTGATAAGAAATTTTTATAAGGCTGATGCAACGTTGGGTTGGTAGATCGGAAGGTTCCTGGTTCGAATCCGGGTCCGGGCATGGATGTTTGTAAACGTATGGTGTAGAGGCGGCTGGTGCACCTTAAATCTGCCGTGGCCGAAAGTCCTCACGTTGGGTTGGCGTGGAAGTTTGGAGAGTGGGGTGCCAGCTCAGGTGTTGCTTCGTCATCTGACCGTGGTTCAAAATTACGAGGTGTTGTCCTCGGATCTTTCCCTAAAGGGACTGATCCCGGACCGTCGTCAATAGCCCGTTGTGTTGCTCTAGTACGACGTTAACAAAAATTACCAATTACCAACGTTGGGTTGGTGTGGAAATTTGGAGAGTGGTAACCAGCTCAGGTGTTCCCTCGCCATCTGGAAGTTTGTAAGCATCATGGATGGTTGTAAGCAAATGTTGTAGATGCGGCTGGTGCACCTGAAATCTGTCGTGGCCGAAAGTCCTCACGTTGGGTTGATGTGGAAGTTTGGAAAGTGGGGTACCAGCTCAGGAATTGCTTCGTCATCTGACTGTGGTTCAAAATTACGTGTTGTTGTCCTCGGGGGATTGATCCCGGACCGTCGTCAATAGCCCGTTGTGTTGCTCTAGTACGACCTTTATTAAAATTACATTATCTTAGGCTGATGCAAAAGTTCGTCCAGTTTTGGTGCTTGTTGGCACTGAATCACAAAACCGAAGTGTTTCCTACTTCGCCCGTGTAAAAGTATTGGTGTCTTTAGAAAGAAGGAATTTCAGCGAGTACTTGAGGAAAAATAGTGTTATTGGGTTTTATTTTTTAAATTTTGTAAAGTATAAAAATGGCAGAAAACAGGGTGTTTTTTCGATATATTACGCTTTATTTTTAATTTCCGAAAAGACCGAAATGCTTCGCAGGTGCAAAAGAAGACATATGCTGTGCGGGACGGGGTGACGTTGGCAATTCCACGTGCTGTAAGTGTTTCTGAAAGTTTCTGTCACCTGTATTCGTTCTTTAATGACAAACATCAGAACTCGCATGAGATGATTGAGCTCCTGCAGAGTTGGAGAAAGGTCTTCGAACAGAATGGCACATATCATATTGATTCAATGTAATTTTTAGTAAACAAAATAATACTTCTTCAATTTTTCTCAAAGAAATGGGCCTAACTTTCGCATTAACCCAATCGAAAAACACTCCATTTCCCAAAACTCACCATCAGAGCAACCTGAGAAAACCGAAAGTGTCAAAAAGCAAAACCACCGACCTGCCACCTCTACCAAAACCAACGAAAACCAGAAAAAACAACAAAACTCTCATCTTGCGCAACAGCAGCTCTGTGTCTATATTTGCCACAATTTGAAGAACCGCCCCTCCGCGGCACCCGCTATGCGAGTGGCGACTTTCCATAACCCCGCCCCTCTCCCAGTGTACAGGTAAGACCGGTAGCCAATTGCCTTCCCCCTCGCGCCGCAGAGGAGGCGTGGCGCACAGTCTCCGCGACGCCAGGATCAATTGCTTCAATGGCCGGCGATTTCCGCGAATGGAAAACCATCGCCGCCATTACTCATTCCGGGCACGGCGACGCTATTAAGGATTTCTCCCGCAGACGCTGCTTGATATGCGGCATGCGGTCTCGTCGGGATAATTACAAGAAAAGCTGGGAATTTGTGAGTGTCGCCTTTTTGGGAATAACAGAAGTTGGATCGGGGCGGCATCTTTAATGGCGGATGCGTCCCTCTTGTGTTTTTATTTTTTTTTAATGCGTTTCGCCAGGAGGGGGATATTACGTTTTTATTATTTATGAGGGGATGTTTATTCCCGGTAGCCGCTTTCGGGGGGTGTGATAGTGTCTGTGGATGAACCATCAGTTTAATCTTTCGGTAGCTCCGCGTATGCATAAGTAAAACGCGTTTCGCTGGAGGTTTTTTTATGCTGTAGTGGAGAAACACTTTTCCTTAATGCCCGGCTTTTAATGAATCTATTCAGGCCGCGAGCTGCGAAATGCGCTATTGAATTTTTGCTATTAAACTGGCACGATTTCGTGTTTGGCAAGGAAAAGGAAATAATCCCAAAGAGGTGTATTTGCACGTTTTTGTTTCGAGTATTAATAGTTCTTCTCTCATTTTGAAGTGAACTGCACAAACGAGTGCAATATTTTCCAATCAAAGAATGCTATTCGATCTCTTCTTTTACTGTAAATCGAAAATCCTGATCACAGGGCAGATAGGAATATCCACTACGCAGAAATTTGTGACCGATTGGAGAGACATTAAAGTCGGGATTTGCAGTAACATAATTGCTCATATAAAAGAGCTTTATGTTCTTATTTTGCCCCTGCAACGTTGGTTCAAATACAATATATCATTGGATGATGAGTTTGAGAAAAATGTTTAATGTAATGAATCAGATCCGACTTAGTGGGGGGCCATCAGTAGTCCTAAAGCAACGTCGGAAGCCAAACGCTGTTTTAATACACTAAGCTATACACAGTCTGGAGATCTCTGGTTTAACTCGAATCATTGTATAATTTTTGTATCAACCGTTTCTTAGCACACTTATCACACAGCTTTGTTTTTATGTTGTGAAGATATAACTATGACATTGATCTTATAGTGTGATACAGATCACAGGTGAACGCGACATAATTGTACGACCGATTTCAACTCGCAACACCTTCGGGATTATGAGGGAGGGAGGTCGTGATAACGACGCTAATATCGTTTGATAGATTGATGTTACTTAGTGACGATAAACAGGTTGGACAGACCGAAATCAATGGCGCGCCAAAAACGGATGGTCATTTTTGTGCTCTGCGCCACGGGTATAGCAGTCAACGCATGCACACTCCGACGATTTAACACAGGGGACAAATCCACTGTGCTCAATTGTGACATCATTTATTGCTTTAACGTGAAAAAAGTGGACAACAAGGTACGAAAGCTTTCAATTCTGACAGACTCCCCCTTTCAGCTGCACCCAGTACTATTGTACCATAGTACAACCATCAGTCCAAATTGACTAAACTCTGTGAAAACAATACTATATTGTTGGTATGGATGTTCCAACTCGAGTGATGTTGGCGCTTTGAGTAACGTGGTTTTCGACGTGTCTTCTTCCGATTAGGGGTCCAAATAAGACGTACACTTCAAAGTGATATCTAGTCCACCAAGACGTGAAACATTTTGCTAATGACGATATCTTTCGTCTCATCAGGATAGTGCCGATTTTGCTATGAAGACGAGATCAAGATCTGGTCACTTTTGTTCTGATGACGAGATATCTCGTCCATCAAGATCTGACCAGTTTTAAATATGGTTTAAGGGAGAAGGGTCGGAATCCAAGGTACCCACTGCACAAGCGATCGCCTTAATAAAAAATCACTTGAGGCCTAAAGGATGGCACGCCAACATTATCTAGTTGTCTGTAAGCAGTGAAACTGAAAAACTTCAAGTTTTACCGATTTTTATTAATTTAATTCACAGAATTCTGATTACTTTTAGTTAAAGTTCCCGGGTTTCTAAGCTTCAATGGATGTTACACACACACCACCACTAATTTATTCGCAAAATGTAATGTAGATTAAAAGCAATATACCACACTACTCAGAAATCTCGCGACATCCAAACGACTATGAAAAAAACCCTACAGTTTTGAGACGTAGATTAATAATCGCACAAACCTCTAATTTATATGATTGAATTTCTATTCTACGTACTGCACACGACCCTGTTTTAAACAACGTCAGTACCTTCACAAATTGAAACAGAATCCCCATTGTCGAGCAACTTCGATAGAAATTCAATTTAACTCAGTGCTAAACCCTTCCTGCATCGGTGATTGCATTGTGATCGCGTCACGTTTCAACAGCGGGGTAATAACACGGGGCTATTAGCATTTAAATGAAACAAAAAAACGGTAAGAGGAAATTCCTCTTCGTACGTCCTGTCCGCAACAATCCTGCTTTGTCATGCAAATCACAGATTATCAATTGCAGAGGTGTTGGTGTCGTTCTGGCAGTGACAGAAACCACTGACAGATAATTTCCCCGTGTGGTGACATTGTTAACTGCGTCCTTGGTGTTTTTTTTTTCCTATGGTGCGATGAACCTTATAGGCCTAGCTTTTATCTGACGCGAAAACTATAGCCGTACGGATACGACTGTATGTTTGTGGATCGGCCCTATTGAGCGACAGATAAGGGTTACTGGTTTTTGACTTAACCCTTAACTGCTGTGTCACAAACCGTCTCGTAACTAGTGTGGAGGGGTCTCTCAGACCTCGCTCACTAACGTGCGTTAAGTTGATTAACATAAAATATTAATGAAAGATTCTTTAGATAATTATTATTTATACATTTTAAATTTAGATAATCCAATTTTTAACATGAAATACATTTTATATTACTATATAAGCTAAGTAGACTCTATGTCTGTTCATATAATATATTAATGACGGATTTTTTAGATAATTATTATTTATACATTTTAAATTTAGATAATTAAATTCTTAACGTGAAATATATTTTATATTACTATATAAATTAAGTAGATTCTCTCTCTCGAGTTTGTCTCTTCAGGCTCAGCTTTTGGATCTAATTTTGCAGGTCGTTTCAACCCTGGAAACTGTAAAACTATGTTGTGTTTTGGTGTTCTAATGGCACGATTAGCCCCCCCCCCCTTCCCCGGGCATACCATTTGAAGTTATTTTTTCCGTAGAAATATTATTCTTGTGAAGACGCACTTAAAATGTCTTCATCTTCATCTGTCTAAATTTCCGAATCCGTTTCGTGTTCGCTTTCAATAATATTATCCGAAATTTCCTTCTTCTAGTACCCTATTTCCGACCCATTATCAACAATATACTGAATTTGTTCTTGTGTAAGATACACAGGTCGTTTCTGAGTAAAGTTTGTTGCCAGTTTAGGCTCTCTGCCGAAATTCCCTACTCCAACTTAGACGATTTCATTCAACAAGAACGGTAACGTAAATGCTGTGAAGGGGTCTAAGAGACCACGCGGGAAATGAAAATAGTGTAAAACATGAAATAGTTGGGGCAGCCAAACCAGTCTTTGAATGTGGCTTCTGTTGGACTTAGTAGCAAGGTACTGAATAGGACAGGGACCAATATTCACTTTAAGGGTTGGAAACGACCTGTCAAAAATGACTCGGGGTCTGTGAGACCCATGACAGCAGTTAAAGGTTAAGGGTTGATCCTCGGCCGTCGTCAATTGCCCGTAGTATTGCTCCAGTGCAATGGTAATGCAACTACATTCCGACCTACTGTTTTTTTTTTTTAATCTTGATGTTGCTATTTGGTATTTTTTTAATTAACATCGCATTGCAGCAACATAATGAGGTATTGGCGAAGGTCCGGGATCAAAACAAAGGGAAAGAGCAGAGGACAACATCATGTAATGTTGAACCACGATCAGATGACGAGGTCGTACCTCGTCACCCCAACTCTTCAAACCTTTACGCCAACGTGAGGACATTTGAGGCCACGACAGATTTAACGTGCACCAGCCATCTTTGTACAGGACGGTCTATGTTTAGATTCGAACTCGCAACCTTACGTTTGTTAGTCTATTACACTTCCGACCGGGCCATCGCAGTCCACGACGGTCCGGGATCAACCTCCGAAAGGAAAGAGGACAACACCTCGTAATCTCTTCTTGAGTAAAGTCTAAGTGTAGGTTCAAAGATGAGGACAAAGTGAACAGATAATAGTTGTGCTCACAGTCTCTCTTCAATAAAACGAGGGCACTTAATTCAATTTAGATTGCGTATTCCTTTTCTAACTGCTTACAAAACTACCACTGAAATAAAATCTGGAAACAAAACAAAACAAAAGCCCCATTATGACAGTCGATTTAAAGTACTAAATTATTTAGATTCGTGTTACAAAAATATGGTCTAATTTACTGAGATAAAAGTACTTGAAGATGATTTTTAATGTATATTAAGACATGCAAATCTTTTTTTCTTTACTTATTTTCAAGCTTTAATAAATTTGAATACGTTGTAAAAATAAATACTGGTAATCTAATTCTTGTCATGAATAAATATCATTACAATACCAAATTGTTTCGCTTGAAGACACCAGCAGAAAATGTAATGTGCTACTGAACTTTTAAAATGTTTTTAGAACTCTACTCTGTTGATATAGCAGAAAGCAAAATAAATCTTTAAAAGAAATTTAATTTTTCAGAATTGGTTTAGCTCTTCAAGGACGAGAAATAACGCATATAATTCTGAATGGAAAAAGTAATGGGATAAGAATTGAATTAATAGGAGACAAGAGGTAAAAAATTTACCTTGAATAAAATGTTATTTCCATACTTGTGGTTTTTATTTTTTTAAGACACGGTCTCTCGATCCGTGAAAAACACGAATTCCTAAACCAAAATATTGATAAGTGCTTGTTTATGTATTATAAGTGCAATACGAGATATTTCACCTCTCAGTAAAACATTATCTAAACATACAATAGCAGTATGCAAATGATATGTATTACGTTTTTTAGTGTAATTAGTATTTACTAAAAAAGCTCTTTTGGAAGTGTTTGCGATAAAGAAGAAAGACAACTTTCATAACCCACAATTGCGTGAGAAATATGAAAACATTTTTTGATAATAACTTGATAGGGAATTTAATAATACAGTGTTCCGCTTGAAACTATAATAAAAGAAAGTACTAAAATTTATTTTTACTTTACCTTGATATATTTCCAACATTTCTTACGTACATACATAGACTTTGAACATTTTTTGCACGTCTGAAACATTTTCACAGGGACATTATGTACCTGTCGTGAGTCGAATGATCTGTTTCCATGTTAAAAAAATTATATATTTTTTATGCCCATTACAATCTGCGGGTTGTAGGCGGCGCAGGTTCGATACCTCTGTCAGAGTGATCGAGCGATGTCTAATTTGGTTAATACAAATTAGGGTTAATACAAAGGTAGGAAACCTTAAATGTTTTTGGAGTTGAATTTTGATAAGGGTTGAAAATTTAGACAATCTTCGATCCGTATTAAAAGTTATTTTTCACGGTGCAGTAAATGATTACAAGATATCATTAAAATATTCCTGGGAATAGCATTGTACTGGGTTTAAACCATCAAAATAGTTAACACCATTCTATAGGCAGGAACGTTTTCTCTATATAAACCCTTTATAATGTATAAAATTTTATTGTTATTTATGAAACGAAACAGGTTGTTGTTCAAAGGTTGCTGTTCAAACCCGAAAGAAAACAACAACACACAAAGAAACACACAAGTAATGAGGAAATGTGGCTTGAAAAGAAGTGGGAAAAAGAAAATCGTATTTGAAGTTACAGTTCTAAAAGTTTTTTCAGAAGTAAAATTTGTGCAAGGAAACAGGTGTTTTCAGATAATGTGCTGTTGCCATGACAAATTTAAAGGGTCTGGACGATTGATATATATTTTCCATTCCATTGTTACTTTTTTTGCTGTTTTTTTTTTCTTACAATTTTTATATTTTTTGGGAAGACTTTTAGTGTGCAATTTTTTTCTGAACGCGTTGAATTTATCAGCAAAAAATTACAGAATAAAAATTTTTCGAGTCCTTTTTGCTCTAAGAATTTGATTAAAAAATTGTAAAGAGAATTTCAGGAAGTCCATGTGAAATATATAGATTTTAACTGGATTTTGATTAATATTTCTTTAAATTTTCGGAACTTCTTTCTTTGATTAAAAAAATGCATGTTGTAAAAACCCAAAACATTTTACTTTAACGCACTCTATTTATAGTCATTACTTTTTCCTTGGTCGAGTTCGCAGATTCAATAACATTACAATATTTTCTCTGAACCCTGTGAACCGATCATAAATTTGCTGATTATGCACCTCTTAACTATTCGCACAGTATTCTATCTCTTCGAACTTTATCCTCTACGCTGTTTGGACGTACCACCTGAATCCACCACTCACAATTAATGCTTATAATGACGATGCATTAGGTCTATAAATCTACTTTTCAGTCTTAACGAAAAGTCCCAAGACTTGTTCATTTTAATACAACTACATAAAAATAAAATACTTTGAATAAAAATCACACCTCATAAAACGTAGATTTTGGGACTGAAAAAAACTCTTTTACGAAATATTTAAAAATGTTTTATCAAAGATAGAATTCCCGAACTCTTAAGGTAGCAATATTTGCAAAACAGGTTTATCGTCATTTAAAAATATCCCTTTAAGGGTTTCATTACCTATAAGCATTGGGATCACAAATATAAGAGAACTAAAGAAATATTTTAGAATGTAATATGTAAATATTTTAAATGTCTTCATTACGTACTTAACTATAACTTAAACGTAATCGTCTTTATGAAGAAAAGAGGATTCTAAATTGTTTCGCTATAAATACAAGTCATATATATTTTGATAGAATATCAAATATGCGTGAATCTGAAAATCTAAATAAAAAAAAATTACTTATATGGAGGTAATTCTAATGTTGCATATTACTAATGTTACTTTATATTAATTGCATACTTTAATTTTTAGTTTGGTATGAGTAAGAAGTATTATTTACTAATTTATAAGGAAGAAAAGTGTTTAAAAAAATATAATCTTTAAGAATGTACAAGTTAGGAAGCAAAGTGTTATTTATTTCCAGAATGCACAAGTAAGGAAGCAAAGTGTTACTTGCTTTTAGAATGTAAGGAAGCAAAGTGTTACTTGCTTTCAGAATGCAAAGAAGCAAAGTTTTACTTGCTTTTAGAATGTATGGAAGTAAAGTGTTACCTGCTTTTAGAATGTAAGGAAGCAAACTGTTACTTGCTTTTAGACTGTATGGAAGTAAAGTGTTACTTGCTTTTAGAATGTAAGGAAGAAAAGTGTTACCTGCTTTTAGAATGTAAGGAAGCAAACTGTTACTTGCTTTTAGACTGTATGGAAGCAAACTGTTACTTGCTTTTAGAATGTATGGAAGCAAAGTATAACTTGCTTTTAGAATCCAAGGAAGTAAAGTGTTACTTGCTTTTAGAACGTAAGGAAGAAAAGTGTTACCTGCTTTTAGAATATAAGGAAGCAAACTGTTACTTGCTTTTAGACTGTATGGAAGTAAAGTGTTACTTGCTTTTAGAATGTAAGGAAGAAAAGTGTTACCTGCTTTTAGAATGTAAGGAAGCAAACTGTTACTTGCTTTTAGACTGTATGGAAGTAAAGTGTTACTTGCTTTTAGAATGTAAGGAAGAAAAGTGTTACCTGCTTTTAGAATGTAAGGAAGCAAACTGTTACTTGCTTTTAGACTGTATGGAAGCAAACTGTTACTTGCTTTTAGAATGTATGGAAGCAAAGTGTAACTTGTTTTTAGAATCCAAGGAAGTAAAGTGTTACTTGCTTTTAGAACGTAAGGAAGAAAAGTGTTACCTGCTTTTAGAATGTAAGGAAGCAAACTGTTACTTGCTTTTAGACTGTATGGTAGTAAAGTGTTACTTGCTTTTAGAATGTAAGGAAGCTAAGTGTTATTTATTTTCTGCAAAGATCAGAAAAAATTGCAGAGAATGCTGGATACAAAGGTTAAGGGAATGAAGACCAGAAGAAATATTTCAAAAGCTCAAACAGAAGTTAATAAAGAGCAAACGTATGTCTAAAGAAAAAAAATCCTTGTGTTCTTTTGGAAAATATAGCATTTGACATTTAACAATTAGGAACATTTCTTCTCTCACGCCAGTCTTTATAAAAAAATAAATAACGTGACCACGTTAAAACAGAGCAAGGCATAATTATTGGGAGCATAATGAGACAATAATGAACGATTTTATAAAATAAAATGAAGAAATAAAATGAAACTCGTGTTTTCTTTGAATCAAACAAAATCTATTCGAAATCCAAATTGTCCGCTTTAAAAAAATAAAAGTAATTTTATACAATTTATTGGTATATTGCAATCCAGTTTTTTAAAATACAAATTAGTTCTTGGCCCATGCAAATTAAGCTTCTGAGTGAATCACACGCATATATCCGTTCTATTGTCTAACCTGCGTTACTTCAAATTTGTTTGGACCTTTTAGACCAATTCAGTCTTTTCTAGGATCCTTTCTGAGATGAAACAATTTTGTACCAACCATAAAACAATAGTGTGCGTTCGACGATTAGTAATTAATACAATAATTTAATGCGGTCATCATTCTTGAAATCCAAGATTCCAGAATACCGAACAAATAAATCCAAGACAATTCTTTATGATAAATAAAACGGAAATCGCTCTTTTTGTAGATTAATAATTCTTACCACACGCAAATAAGGATATCTATCACTCCTAATATGCAAATTTTGTGAATACTGTGCTCATTAAAATTAAAAACCTGGTTGTAAACAAAAAACAAAACGTTCCCTTAGGACAGATTAACGATTCTTGCAATATACTATTAAAAACGACTTTGCTCTTAACTTACGCTTTCTGAATACCAAATTGAGCCATACAGACTAAAATTAAACAATCGCCGTAAAATTTAAAATTATAATGAAACAAGTCTCAGTTGGGTAAATTCTCACCGTACATATTCATTAGGGCTTTACTCTTAAACCTAAACGTTTTCTGAATACAAAGTAAGGTCAAATAAATTGAAAATATGCAATCATTTTAAGTAAAAAATTAAATGATCGATTCTTTTTAGTATAATGTTCTAAACTACCACATTTTATGAATATGCAGGGTTATAAAAATAAGTAATAAGCATACCCTTTTTGATAAAGGATAAAAAGTAGTAGTAGTAGTAGAGAGAGAGAGAGAGAGAGAGAGAAAGATTTATTAATATAATATTAAAAGCATTCGCGTTTACTGAATATGTCAATTTTATATACGAAATAAGCAATTTTTTTTATGATAAAGGTTAAAAATAATAGATAGTTTTAAGAATAATATTCTTAAGATCCACACGATTTCTGAATACATAGGGTCCAACGAATAAGAAATAAGGAAAACACCAAGCTAACATCTACGTTTTCTGAAAACGTAGGGTTATTTATATGTATTAGTAAAAAAAAATCTAGAATAAAGATTAAGAGAAGAGAGAGTTTATATATATATTCTTAGCATCCATATCGATTATATAGTAAATATAGGGCCGGGTAGCCTGGTCGGTAGGACATCGAGCTCGTGACTGACTGATCATGAGTTCGAGCCTAGCTGACCGAAAACTCCCGTGTACGATAAAGGTGACTGGTGCACGAAAAATCTGTCGTAGTCACAAAGTCCTCCATGTTCCCATAATAAATCAATACCCCTGGGGGTGCCGAACCAGGGATTAGTTGGTCTCTGGTTTGGATCAAAATTACAACCGTGTGCCTGAGTATGATTGAATGTCGTGAAAATGTGACATCTCCGTAAAAACGAGACGTGTCGATGTACTTCCATCTGTTGGCTAAAAAAATTCGAGCTAAGTCGGACATCCTCCCATGGCGCACCCCCCTCGCCTCTTGTCGTCTTCGACGGGCCTGGCACTCCTTTGGTCTGCCAGTGTAGGCATAAGAAACAACAACAACATATAGTAAATATATTGTTATAATACTATATGTTACATATATATGTGTAGGGTCATAATTTCTATAATTAAACCCAAGCAAACTCTTTATAATAAAAGATTCAAAAAAATCTTTTAGCATCAATAATGCTTTCCACGTATTAACGTGAGTTCCATTTTAACCACTCAAACCTTTCCTGAGTGCAACCAGGTACGGCCATACATAAATTCAAAAATCGTCGACTAGATTTTTGAATATAAATCTAGTCGAATTTTGAATGCAAAATAGTCGATTAGATTTTAAAAACGAAACAGAAATCAGAGTAGCATATCTCCTTAAAAATAAACTCGTACAGTCGCCACTTTCAATCCTCACTCCCTAAGTATGTGTTAGGTATGTCTTTCTAAGTATTGTGTTACTATTTGACGCTGGATATCACAACATCTCTTCCATTTACTGATAAGGCTTCAATGAAATATCAACACCTCAAATCTAAATCCACCTTCGGTCCTCCTGTTTTATTTAAACCACACGAACGTTTTCTGCATACTGCCAAGTACGGTCAAACAAAAAGAAAATTGCTTATTTATTTTAAGTTAGAAATAAAAACACACACATTCAGATCTACAATCCTTACTATATCCAAGTATGTGCAAGTTGAGACTTTCTAATTGTTGTGTCAAAACTATTCTTAACTGGAAATGAACAAAATTTATAGTATACAAATATATATTTATATTATACAATATATATTTATATTATACAATATGTATTTATATTATACAATATATATATTTATATTATACAATATGTATTTATATTATACAATATATATTTATATTATACAATATGTATTTATATTATGCAATATATATATATTTATATTATACAATATGTATTCATATTATACAATATATATTTATATTATACAATATGTATTTATATTATACAATATATATTTATACTATACAATATATATTTATATTATACAATATATATTTATACTATACAATATATATTTATATTATACAATATATAATTATATTATACAATATATATTTATATTATACAATATATATTTATACTATACAATATATATTTATATTATACAATATATATTTATATTATACAATATATATTTATGTTATACAATATGTATTTATATTATACAATATATATATTTATATTATACAATATGTATTTATATTATACAATATATATTTATATTATACAATATGTATTTATATTATACAATATATATTTATATTATACAATATATATTTATATTATACAATATATATTTATACTATACAATATATATTTATATTATACAATATATAATTATATTATACAATATATATTTATATTATACAATATATATTTATACTATACAATATATATTTATATTATACAATATATATTTATATTATACAATATATATTTATATTATACAATATATATTTATGTTATACAATATAATCACCTAAATAATAACTCATACACTGATTTCTACAGTTTTTAGTTTCTAAATACGTGTTAGTTAAGACTTTCTAGATATTACGTTGTTATTATTCAACTGCGGATATCACAGAATATCTTTCAGTTACTGATAGCAAAGCTTTACTGGAATGTTAACGCCTCAAATCAAAACTTTTACAAGTCATATTGAAAAGTTTATTTTAACAAATATAAACTTTTCCTGGATACTACCGAGTTTGGCCCTACAAAAGTTAGGAATATGGCAGATTTTTTTAAATACGAAACAAAAACGCGTACATTCAATCATGCAAACATTTAAAGCTGTATACTACGAACTCTCTCTAGTTTACTGACAAGGTTTTACTTACACACAAAATCAACCATCTGTCATCCTGGTAGCTTTATTTAAACACATTTTTTCTGATCAACAAGTATGGCTTTACAGAATATAAAAACCGCCTATTTATTTTAAATACAAAACAAAGCATACACTCGTTTCAGAGTCCTTTATCCACATATGTATTTCGGAATCCCTTAGGGTATTGATCGAGGACCGTCGTCAATAGCCCGTTGTGTTGCTCCAGTATGACGTTAATTAAAATACCTACCTACCACATATTTGTTAGTTCAGATTTACCAAATATTGTTTATTCAAAGCTGGGTGCCACAAAATTTCTTTCAGTTACTGACAAGCCTTTACTGAAATATCAACACCTCAAATCAAAGGAAACCATTGGTTTTCCTGTATAGCTGTAAGCTATAATTAAAACACGAAAATCTTACATGTATACTACCAAGCACTGCCTCACAAAAATTAAGAAATCTGCTATACATTTTAAAAACGAAACAAAACAATCAAACTCGTATGTACTTCCTTCAAAAACAAACAGAGAATCATCTCAATAATCGTTTATACAAACATTCATTAGTTCAGATTTTCAAAATATTGTGCCGCAATTATTCAAAACTGGCTATCCCAAATTCTCCTTCAGTCATTGACAGCGTTTAGCTGAAACGTCGACACCTCAAAGTAAAATAATCCGTCGGTCCTCCTGAAAGCTTTATTTAACCCTCATTCTAGACGAGATATCTCGTCCAATAAGATGTGATCAATCTTTTTAATGACGAGATATATCACCAACAAGATTTTACCATATATTTGATAGTTAGGAGATCAAGATTTAACTAATTCTACTAATGACCAGATACCTAGTTTAGATAACCACCAGAAGGCCATTTTCTGGATACTACAAGAGAACGATTATATAGAAAATACAAAATCATTCGTTTGTCCAACAAAAAATTCTACTCTTTAATACTTACTCGATCCAAATATTCAATAGTTAACTCTCAGAATATTGTGTCTCAATTATTCAACGCAGAATACCACAAAATCTCTTTCAATTATTGACTAGGTTTTACTGAAAGCGTCGACACCTAAAATCAAAACTATCCGTCGGTCCTCCTGAGAGTTTTATTTAAGCCACGTGAACCTTCTCTGAATGCTACCAAGTGCAGCTATACAGAAAAAAAAATCATCCATTTATTCCAAAAATAAAACAGAAATCTAAATGTCCTATATTGCACCCTTAGAAACAAACTCACATATACAAATATACAATGCTAGCAAAATATTTTTAGTTAACTCTCTGAATATAGTGTCACAATTATATTCAACGCAGAATACCACAAAATCTCTTTCAATTATTGACTAGGTTTTACTGAAAGCGTCGACACCTAAAATCAAAACTATCCGTCGGTCCTCCTGAGAGTTTTATTTAAGCCACGTAAACTTTTTTTCTACCAAGTGCAATTATACAAAAAAAAATCATCCATTTATTCCTAAAACAAAACCAGAAACCTAAATAGCGAATATTTCATCCCTGAAAACAAATTCAAATATACAAACCTAGCAAAATATTTGTAAGGTAAAATTTTAATATTACAAATATTTCGTCACTATCTTTCAACGTCGCATCTCATAAATATATTTCAGTTTTACTGACAACGTCTTATTTTATTAAAATCTCAACTTACTAGTTACATTACTGACACACAATATTTGTCATAGATATCCGACAATCTCTTTCAGTTACTGATAAGGCTTTACTAAAAGCGTCAACACTTCAAATCAAAATAATCTGTTGGTCCTCCTGAGAGCTGAGATATTTAAGCCTCCCGAACTTTTTCTGAAGTATTACCAAGTGCAGTGAAACAAAAAATAAAAAATAGCATTCACTTACTCTAAAAACAATAATCTAAAAGGAGGGCACATATTCCAACCGTATATAAAAACAAACTATTTATATTCTAATCTCTAATGATCATTCTAGCAAAAAAATGTTAAGATTAGATTTTCGAATATTTTGTCATTTCCTTCCTTATTATCCGAATATTTTGTCATTTCCTTACACAATCTCTTTCAATTACTGACAAGGCCTTACAGAAAGCATCGACACCTCAAATCAAAGTAAACCGTCAGAATTTAAGCCACAAGAGCTTTTTTCAAAATATTACAAATTGCAGCAATACAAAAATAATAATAATAATCCATTTATTCTAAAAAATTCTAAATAGCCCATATTCCGCCCTTGAAAACAAACTCGTGTATTCAAAGCTCTAGCAAAATATTTATTTGTTAAAATTTTCTGAATATTGTGTAGCTTTAATTCTTTCAAATCCGAACATCACATAATCTCTTTCAATTACTGACAAGGCATTACAGAAAGCATCGACGAATCAAATCAAAATAATCCGTCAGTTCTCCGAGAGCTTTATTTAAGCTACATGAACTTTTTCTAAGTATTGCCAAGTGAAACCTTACAAAAAATAAAAAATAATAATCCATTTATTTTAAAGAATTCTAAATGGCCCATATTACGCAATTAAAAACAAATCCATGTATTCAAAGTTCTAGCAAAGTATTCATTTGGCAAGATTTTCAAGAATATTAAGTATCTTCATCGCCATCTCCTTTCTTCGCCGGATATCAACAATCTCTTTCAATTACTGACAAGGCTTTGCCAAAAGCATCGAAGCCTCAAATAAAAATAATTCATCAGTTCTCCAAGAGCTTTATTTAAGCTGCATGAACGTTTTCTAAATATTACCAAGTGTAGCCATATAAAAAATAAAAAATAATAATCCATTTATTGTAAAGAATTCTAAATGGCCCATATTACGCAATTAAAAACAAATCCATGCATTCAAAGTTCTAGCAAAGTATTTATTTGCTAAGAATTTCTGAATATTATGTATCATCATCGCCATCTCCTTTCTTCGCCGGATATCACACAATCTTTTTCAATTACTGACAAGGCTTTTCCGAAAGCGTCAACACCTCAAATAGAAAAAATCCATCAGTTCTCCAAGAGCTTTATTTAAGCTACCTGAACGTTTTCTAAATATTACCAAGTGCAGCCATATAAAAAAAATAATAATCCATTTATTGTAAAGAATTCTAAATGACCCATATTACGTAATTAATAACAAAGTCGTACATTCAAATCTCAAGCAAAGTATTTATTTGTTACGATTTTCTGAATATTGTGTATCTTTATCGCCATCTTTCAACGCCGGATATCACACAATCTCTTTCAATTACTGACAAGGCTGCCGAAAGCGTCAACACCTCAAATCAAACTCATTCGTCAGTCCCCCTCCGCTGCGCTTTTCAAGCGTCTTGCGAGCGATTGAAGACCGACGTCCATCAGATAAGAAGTAGCGGTGATGCTCGCGGATTCACCGGGAGAAGACCGGAGGAACCGCTCAGGTCCAAGTCACAATCGACCGCGCGGTTTGTTTTGACACTTGCGTGCTCCCTTTGAGTCTTGACAGGTATGGCGGCTGGCTATGGCGCCTGGCTATGGCGCCGGGTACCGTTTTCACGAAATAGGTAGAATAATTGAATAGCTGTGAATTAAAGTTCGATGGAACAGGTGTCTGGATTGTGTTATCAGTCCCTTTGTTTTCACCCTTAAATATGAAGTACAATTGAGAAGACTACGCATTGGCCAGACCCATTTTACGCATATATTTGCTCCGTTATGTTCAACTTGCCATTGTATTTTCACTGTTCGGCACATTTTGATTGCATGTAGAGCTTTTAATAGACATGCACAAATCCGATTTGGAAATTCAAATCGAACACTGAAAGACCTTTTGGGAAGTCTTTACAGTAACAATCTGTTTTTATTCATTTCTGACGTCGATTTTGTGAGATTTATTTAGATTGTGTGCATTGGGTTAGTCTCTATTCAACACTGTAAATAGATTAATTTTATATATATATATATATATATATATATATATATATATATTCAGGAGTTTTTTTTGTCGTGGGTCTGGCACAATATGTTGCCCTTACGCCATGGAAACCCAGCCAATCAAACAACCCTTTGTAATCAACTGTTATAAAAACGCAACTTTTTTTATTCTCAACCATCCTGTTGGCTGTATAGACAAGGTATCTCGTCCATAGCAGTATTGACCAGATTTCGGTGAACGATATATTTCGTCATTGATAGAAAACTGACTATATCTCTATGTTCCATGGTTTCTATAACTATGATTTCTATGATATGTTTCTACGTTCTTTATGATCACAGGGTTTGGCCAGATCTCTATAACCAAACCACGTTACGATAAATTTGTTGGAGCTGTTATAAAAACGCAACTTCTTTTATTCTCAACCATCCTGTTGGCTGTATAGACAAGGTATCTCGTCCATAGCAATATAGACCAGATTTCGGTGGACGATGTATCTCGTCATTGGGAGAAAGCTGGCCAGATCTTGATCTAGTCATCATCTCAAAATCAGCAATATTTTTTTAATCGATATAATTGAATAACCTGTAGAAAAAATCGCTGGAGCAGGTGCTTGGTTTTTTGTTTTTTCAGTCTCTTTGTAATCAACAAGCCAACCAGTTTATTGAAGCTGTTTTCACAATCCAACCTGTTATCCATTACCCTCCTGGTGGTTATATTGATGAGATACCTCGTCATTAGAAGAAACCAGATCTTGATCTTGTCATAGTCATAAAATCGATTGTATCTCGATGACGAGATAGTTCGTCGTTCGAAAAACTAGCCAAATCTTGAAGGACGAGATGTTTCGTCGAAACCACTCAAAGGTTTAATAGAGATTGCAGTGCTTAAGATATAAAGAAATTCCTACGGTCGGTAACAGAGACGACGAACAGTATTAACGCAATTTTAATAATAGTAAAATTAGATTCGTTACAGCAGTTGTAATGAAACTATTTATATGATATACTGAATAATAAAAATGGAACTGTTTTAAAAATACTTCTGCCACTTCAATTTTTAATGGTATTGTAAGGTATGGAATTAAAGCAACACTTTTAGGAATATTTTGTTCCGTTAGTAGAAGTAAAAATGCACTGTAACTGTAAAAATGACTTATACATCTGTATTAAATCCTGACATTGTACAGGGTGTCCTACATGTTCCCGTACTCCAACTTTAAAAAAAATCTATTGTCCTGTGTTTTTTTAATTAATCAATTTTATCGCTTGTTTTTATAGTTTATCGAGTCTTTAATTTTTATCATTTGATTTTCTTTGCATTCACGTTGTGCGATAATAAAGTTCCACGTCATTTTGTTCTTCATTGCAAGATGAATTTATCACGCATTCAGAGAATTGCGCTGTTTAAGGCTTATTTTGAATGTAAATCATACCAAATATGTAAAGAATTTAGGCGACATAAATATCCAAATGATGCAATACCGAGTAAAGATACGCTATATCAACTTATTCAACAATTTGTTGCATTATTAGAAGTGAATGAACGAGACTCTTGGTTCCAACAAGACGTTGCAACCTGCCATACACGTTTTGAAACCTTGGAATTCTTCAAGATTTTTTTGGCCCTGATCTGCCCTGATCCGTTTCCTGATCTGCGCATCGCTGACTTTTTTTTTGTGAGGATATTTAAAACACAAAGTTTATGAAGATAATCACCTAACAATAGGGGATCTGAAAATTGCCATTACTCAAAGGATACAAGAAGTCACTCTCAGCATCTTGAAACACGTTTCTAAAAATATGCGAAAACGAATTCAGCTTTGCCTCCAAGAAAAGGGAGGAAATTTTGAACATTTATTGTAAATGTAAGTTCATATTATTTTCCTTCGTTAGGTTAAAAATGCTTTACACCATTGGCATAAAAATGATTGTTTTAAAGTTTGTTGTTTTTGTATAGTAAATTCACGAATCGTCAGTACGGGAACTTTTAGGACACCTTGTAGTAGTAGTTACGCAATAATAACTATAACATAAGTAGATTCATTTTTATAGAGTTGTGTAATTGCTGATGGAATGAAGAGAAAATAGAAAATTGTTATCCAAACGACCATGACTGCTATTCTGTATTGCATTTACTAGCAACAGTTTCAGGAATTTTAGCAGTATACATTGCTGTAATAATACTATCAAAAAGTATTATAGCTGTAAAAATTCATTACACGATTGTAGTATTTGTCTGATTTGATTCGCCCTTCTGCGATCGTGTTATTATTATTGTTGCTACACTAGAGTTGATTTAACCGGGTTAGGTACATAGCAGTAAAAACAAGCCATACACTAATAATAGTCACAGAATAAAAACATAAAAATATTTATTATAGTCATAGAAATGGTAATATATGTATAAAAAACGGATGTGTGTATATATTCTCTATACAAATCTACACCGTTTGACCCATCAACACCAAATTAGGTACACTTTTCTTAAGAACACTGCGGTAAACATAGGCTATTTTTTTCCTGTCTTCAAACCAGTCTGTAGTCATGAAAATTGGCACACAGAGGTAGTCCTAAAAGTTCCTCTCGAATCCCCAATTTTAAAATCTAAAGTTTGTTTTCCTGCAATAAATTGACAGGGAAACACGTTCTACAGGTTTTGTGTATGAGTTCACGCAGATAAATGTCGCGGTAGGAAACACGTTCTACAGAGATTTTGTATTTGAGTTAACACAGGGAAATGTCTCGGTCATATTTTAGCTGTCGCGGTCATATTTGGAACCCGAGCAACGCCGGGTTATTTAACTAGTGGCATATAAAGTAGTTGAAGCAAATTCAGTAGTCATAACATCAGATAATTCAGCTAGGAAACACGTTCTACAAAGTTTTTGTATTTGAGTTAACACAGGGAAATGTCTCGGTCATATTTTAGCTGTCGCGGTCATATTTGAAACCCGAGCAACGCCGGGTTATTTAACTAGTGGCATATAAAGTAGTTGAAGCAAATTCAGTAGTAATAACATCAGATAATTCAGCTAGGAAACACGTTCTACAAAGTTTTTGTATTTGAGTTAACACAGGGAAATGTCTCGGTCATATTTTAGCTGTCGCGGTCATATTTGGAACCCGAGAAACGCCGGGTTATTCAGATTGAAGCATATAAAGTAGTTGTAGCAAATTCAATAGTCGTAACAGCAGATAATGAAGAGAACGAGCTTACCAGAAATTATATAAAAAATACAACAAAATATTATTTTAATTATTTTATATTACAAATGCTTAAGGAATATTTTGGTCAGTATACATTGTTACAATAACACCAGTAAGAAAGCAGATTGGATTGAATTTTATGACACAAGGCCCTATATGGGTTGGTTTTTATGGTTTATTATGGCTGGGTGTTTATGACGCAAATGTCATATTTGGACATGCGACAACGAACACAGAACTATGTCTAATAATAGACATACACAAAGGAAGTTTTACGAAACCGAAGAGAGAAATACATATAGGGAGGAATCGAACCTAACAGGAGCCAACCTTACGTCACCTACAACTCGCACGTTGCTTGCGCAGTGGGGTAACACACAGCCACGATGACCCTAAATAGGACAAGATGCGCCAGTCTAGTTGTGAAAATACATTAAAAACATATATGCGTCAGTAAAAACACTAATTGCACAATAGTAGTAGTTAAAATTAATATACTGTCGAAGCATAATTGTAATTGTAGCCGCATAATCAGAGATACTTTGTGGTAAGAAGTAGTATCAGTGTAATAGTTGTAAGGCAGATATATTTTAATATAAAAGTGGAAGACGGCATTGTATAATAGAGGAGAGGCTAAACTACAGAGATGGTATAAGATACTTTATGACTTTAGTAGTAATGCGGTAGTAGCAGTGAAGCAGTTATCTTTCAATAGCAGTGGAAGATGTAATGTGCAATAGAAAGGATGCTATTCTAGTACAGACACGTGTTGAGATATAATGATAGATAACAATAGAAAATCACAGCAGTAATACTGATGTTCATTATACTATTTAGTAGCATTGCAATTATCAACGTGTAGTACAGTTACAAGGAAGATGGATTGCGGTAAACAAATTTCTAAACTGAAGTAACAATGACTACAATAACCAATACAATGGCTTTGTATTAAGAATAACATGAATGGATATTTTCTAGTAACAAAACAGAGTTATGGAGTAGAGAATAGAAAGGACATAGTGTTGTCTTTCAATTGTAACAGGAATTCGTGCTAGTAGTACAATAAAGTTCGTGTATTAGAGTTCGTGTGACAGCTATTTAAAATGGAATACGTATAATAGCACTTTAAATAAATAATGCATTAAGTAAATTGATTCAAAGAATTGTAAAACGTGATTGTTTGAGATTGTACTCTTTAAATAACGACTGGTTTGGAATTTGGAGTAACGGGGGAAAACTTAACAGATTTGTAAGTGACTCAAAATTCTAAATTTAATTCGTTAACAATTTAGATAGGTAGTTGATTAACGCCATACTGGAGTGATTTAGAAGTTTCACCTCTAGCATAATTATTTGCCATGAAAAATTTGATTTGTGTTTCTGTTCAAATATTTCTTTTTAAATTACGAATTCCTTAAAAAAACACCATGTTTATTAAAATGTATAACAAGAGGCATTCACATGTAAGTTGTTAAAGTTTTTTAAAGTTAGTTCAAGTAAGTAAGTAAGTTGTAAATTAGTTGTTAAAGTTCTGTAACAAGAGGTTTACACAAAAAACACTATTTTTATTAAAATGTATAACAAGAGGCATTCACAAGTAAGTTGTCAAAGTTCTTTAAAAGTTAGTTCAAGCAAGTAAGTAAGATGAAAGTTGTTCAAGTAGTTGTTAAAGTTCTGTAACAAGAGGCTTTCACAAGTACCGCCATGTTTATTAAAATGTATAACAAGAGGCATTCACAAGTAAGTTGTTTAAGTTCTTTAAAGTTAGTTGTTAAAGTTCTTTAAAATAAGTTCAAGTAAGTAAGTAAGATGTAAGTTGTTAAAGTTCTGTAACAAGATGATTTCACAAGTACGTTGTAAATTGTTTAAATTTCTTTTTAAATTACGAATTCCTTCAAAAAACACCATGTTTAATAAAAATGTATAACAAGAGGATTTCACAAGTAAATTGTTTAAAGTCATTTTTAAATTACGAGTTCCTCCAAAAAACACCATGTTTATTAAAATGTATGACAAGATGCTTACACACAAGTAAGTTGGAATAAAAAATTAAAATGATTTAGTCTTCCTTGTAGCGACGGATATATACTAGTAGTAAAATTATAAGAGTAATATAGCAAAATATTCATAAAACATTACTTGCTAAACATAGAGATACCGTAGGCTTCGTTACTATTCCAGACAGCTTTTTATTTTTTAATGCTTTAAATGTAAAAACTGCAATTTTATCAAACCAGTTATAAGAGCTCAGAGGAAATAATGTTTAAACTAGTTAACGAAGCAAATAGTTAAAGTTAAATAAGAAGGAAATAATTGTCCCTCGTGTGTAGCAAAAAAATATAACCATAGAACTGTAAACCAAGAGCCAAATGAAAGGATCGTTATATTTAAGAAAAGGAGCAAACATATAAATCTAATAAAAATATTAAAAAAAATAATTTTAAAAATATATAATTTTGTATTAATTTTTTATTGTAATAGTCGTTATCCTCATACAAATGTAATCTTAAGTTGTGAACAAACCCTATTTTAACCCCGCGAGAGTTTCACTCGTTCTTATCCCCACTTCAACCTACTGTATTATAACCAATTTTGATCTTTGACCAATAGAATTTTTCTAGGATTCTTTCAACCAATAGATGTGGTTAGTTAGTCATTATCATAGATAGTGTGAGGAAAGGACAACACACATACACACGCACTACACAATTGGAAATATTGTGAACTCACAAGGTCTAGTTATCATATGCCTTTATAGGAATTCCTGGTCCAGTTTGCCATAGGGTGGTAAACAAATTACAATAGAGCAACAAACCAGACATGTTTGTAATACGAGAAGCTCTCCAAAATTCTATATTATGCGTGCGTATAAATAACTTGAGGAGTATGTTTGGTAGGTTCTTTCGTGGTTGTATGGTACAAGGGTGGCGTTTGGCCAAGCCAGGCCAAACAAAAAGACAAGAATATGAAAAAAATGTAGTAAGCAGGGGAAAAACAAAGATTAGGGAACAAAGTAGTTTGATTGTTGCAGAATACGATCGTTTGGGCATCCAGGGAGCGGGAATCCCGTGTTTACCAAAGTAATACTAAATTGAAAAAGAAAATGTGTATCAAGGGACTATGAAGCCTGTACACACTAAATGGAGATGTGTCTCTGAGGGCTTGGGTAGTCGGGAAATGGCTTTAAGAAACTCTCAAAAGTAAACAGTATGATACAAGCGTAATATTAAGAACAAGTAATGAAGAGTGACCAAGACCATTGATATGCATGCTCTCCAGACCGCTACGTGGCCGCGGTATCCTGATATGAAGCGTAGCTGATAAGCCACAGTAGGGTTGGTAACTCGAATACAGCCAAAGACCGTCGTGAACCAAGAGGGCTGGTGCAAACTTGCGGCTATATGAAAGAGAACATCCAATGGATTTCCAATGGTATGTCTAGTTGCGTTTGATACCGGATCGTCGCCAATAGCCTGTTGTGTTGGTCCAGTGCGACGTTAATTGAAACACCTACCTACCATTCAAACTACAGTGCATTTTCATTCGCCAGTGAATGATACAAGTATTTTCTTAGATGTCCAGTCATCGACATAAGCCTCAGACACAACAAAGGACAAACTTGCAGCTATATGCAAGAGAACATTAAATGGATTTCCATTGGGTTTTTCCTATTGGGTTTGATACCGGACCGTGGCCAATAGCCCGTTTTGTTGGTCCAGTGCGATGCTAATTGAAATACTACCAGCGAACCGTGGTGCATTTTCATTTGCCAGTGAATGACACAAGAGTTTTATTTGCGGTCCAACCATCGACATAAGCCTCAGACACTGTAAAGGACAAACCTACGGCAATATAAAAGAGAACATCCAATAGGAGACAGAGTTGCTTCCAACTGGGGCAATCACCAACATCCATGCCCTCACAAATCGAGATTCGAGCCCGGAACATAATGGATGGATGCAGACAAAGACTATGTCCACTATACCACGTAGGAGGTTGTGACACTAATAAAGTGTTGTTGCTATCAATATGAATTTTTGGTGTTAAAGTTCGCATTCAGATATGTAGTCTTTATCTCTATACCAATCAATGTTGGGCGTGAATCCTATTTTAATAAGCTCGTAATCTGACTGTGTTGAAAATTAAAAGGTGTTATCCTCGAACCTTTCCCTTGAGGATTGATCCCGGGTCCTTCCCAACCGCTTATAATATTGCTCCAGTGCGACTTTAAAATCATCTACCAATTTTAACCCTCCTGGTGGTGGTCTCGATAAGGGTATTCGTCATTAGAAGAAACTGCTCAAATCTTGATGGATAGGATACCTCGTAATTAGAAGAAAGTTCATCTGATCTAATAGACAAGATATCTCGTCGTTGGAAAGAAAACTGGCCAGATCTTTATGGACAAGATATCTCGTCATTAGAAGAAAATCTACCAGATATGATGGACAAGATATCTCGTCATTGGAAGAAAACTGAAAAGATCTTGATGTACAGTATATCTCGTTATTAGAAGATAACTGGACAGATCTTTATGGACAATATATCTCGTCATTAGGAGGAAACTGCTCAAATCTTGATGGATAGGATATCTCGTAATTAGAAGAAAATTCATCTGATCTAATAGACAAGATATCTCGTCATTGGAAGAAAACTGACCATATCTGGATGGACAAGATAGATGCATCATCACACGAAGGTAACTAACCATATCTTGATCTTGGGATCATAAAAATATCGACAGTATTTTGAGACCATCTCGTATTTAGTAAAATTGGTGGGAAATTGGTAGACGAGATATCTCGTCGAAACCATTTATAGGGTTTAAGAGTTGTCAGACACTTTTAGCGTGGTTTCCGGTCCAGTAAACTTACCTAATGACCTCCTGCGGAGCATAAAATTTAAAAAAAATGACCACCGTAGAGATGCAAAACAAATTATTCTGTGTAACGCAAAGCCCTTCAAAACAGCCACCTATTTTACGTCTGCATGCAAAGGAATGGGCGAGTCCGGAAATGGCTTTAAGAAACCCTCAAAAATGTCCAAATGTCCATCCAAACAGCGAAGAGCAGCATGTAATAGAAGAGAACAGACTATATGCATAATCTCCAGCTCGCAGTGGCGCCTCTATTGCATGCATTACATCCCCTTTGACAAGTGACTTTCAATTAGCCAACTCGTCACTCAAACCGCAGACGTAAAAATTGCATCGAAGATTATACTCACCAGAGAGAGAGAGGGAAGACAATTCCGTCTGCGGCGTCGGAGGCGATATTACAGGGAGTGCTCCAGTTCGGGCAAACGGTACGGGACATACCCTTAACCACAGGGTGAACCCCGGTTCACATCCGGTCAACTGACCGCGCAACGGTGTTGGTCATTAGGTGGGGTGAATTAGCAGACAATGGCGTCTCACCACCGTCTGTCGTGGTGCCGGAAAGATTGTTTTCGTAAAAGCACAAAGACCGTTTTCGGTTTTTGCTTTACTTTGTCGCCAATGTGTGTTTGTGTTTTTCTTCTTCTGTGACGGGGGTTTATTAAGCGCAGTTCAAATTACGGAAAGGGACAATTGCAGGGTAAGCGCAAAGTTTCTAACATCTGCCCGGTTTTTTTTCCTCTGTGGGAAGGAACGGGGATATTGGGGAAGAGGGGAGATTTTTTTTCGGGTCGGTAGCTCTTGTCATTAGTGGGGTGTTGCCGGGTTTCAAATTAGGGGGTGGGATTGCGTGTGTTCGGGGGGTACGGAGGTGTTCGAGGTTTTTCCGGGTGGATTTCGGTGTGAAGGAACATTTGGAATTCGGAAGGGGGTGGTGAAAAAAAGTGGGGATGAGGAGGTGGATGGAAGATCGTTCTAATGATGAAGTTATGAAGAGGTCAGGTAATGTCATTCATATTTTGATTTTGATGGATTGAAGCGGGTGTCTCCGGAACCTCATCCGCGGATTGATATTGTGCGATCCTCCTGTGAGGTAAGGTAATTTTAATTAAAATTGTACTAGAGCAACCCAACTGGCTATTGACGACGGTCCGGTCTCAATCCCTTAAGGGAACAATCGGAGGCCACGACGGATTTAAGGTGCACCAGCCGCCTCTACATCATACGCTTAAAAATCCATACACCGACCAGGAAACTTCTGATCTAGAGACTAACACCTTAACCAAAAGACCAGTTGGTCGGCCTTCTTGTGAGTAAGGATTTTGATTTACGTGTGCGTAAAAAAGAAACCATTACAAAACACTATCTGGCAGCCTAACTGGTATACCGTACTTAGCATTCGTTGGAAGCCCAGCTGGCGGAGTCGCGGATAAGTAACCGAAGGGCTGCGAACACTCGGTCCAACCAAAGAATGTTGTATATGTAGGGGCTGGTGCAAATTAAATAGGTCGCAGTCTCAAGTGGCCTGACGTTGGCATGGTGGATAAGTTTGGAGAGAGAGAGGGGTGCCATTGTTGACCTCGTAATCTGATTGTGGTTCAAATAACGAGGAGTTATCCTAAGATTTTTCGCCGACCAAACGGTATAGTGGTTAAGGTGTTAGCCTATAGATCGGAAGGTTCCTGGTTCGAATCCGGGTCCGAGCATGGATGTTTGTAAGCGTATGGTGTAGAGGCGGCTGGTGCACCTTAAATCTGTCGTGGCCGAAAGTCCTCACGTTGGGTTGGCGTGGAAGTTTGGAGAGTGGGGTGCCAGCTCAGGTGTTGCTTCGTCATCTGACCGTGGTTCAAAATTACGAGGTGTTGTCCTCGGATCTTTCCCTTAAGGGACTGATCCCGGACCGTCGTCAATAGCCCGTTGTGTTGCTCTAGTACGACGTTAAATAAAAATTACCATTACCATTACCTAAGATTTTTCCTTTCGGAAATGATCTCGGACTATCAAAAATAACCCGTTGTGCTACTCCAGTCCGACGTAATTTCAACTTACAAATTCCTACCATCTAGTAGGTTCGGGTTCAAATCCCGGTTTGTAATCACGTTGACGAGGCATGGAAGTTTGGAGAGTGGTGTGCCAGCTCAGGTGTTACCTCATCATCTGACCGTGGTTCAAATTACGTGACTTACTTTCCCTTGGGAGAAGGAACCCGAAACCTCATAATAGCCCATTGTATTGCTACAGTAATTAAAATAACTATCACATTTTTATATAGCAATATGATTTCCGCTGAACCGATTTCAACAAACAAAAGTATGTTGCGATATAACTTTCGACTGCGTAACAGCGCAGTCAAAGATTAGTGTGAACGACATAAGAGGAAGGTAGGTATTTTAATTAAGTCGCACTGGAGCAACACAACAGGCTGTTGGTGACAATCCATGAACAAACACGAAGGGAAAGATCCGAAGACAACACCACATAATTTTGAACCACTGTCAAATGACGAAGTCACATCGGAACTGGCATCCCTCTCTCCAAACGTCAATACCACGTTTGAGATTTTTGACAGATTTTGTGCACCAGCCACCTTTGTATGCGACGATCTTAGATTCGACGTTAGAATCGAATTGAAAACTCTCCAGTTGCTAAACCTTCACTCTTCCAACCAGGCTAGAACAACCCAGTACCGACTGGGTAATTTGGTAATTTTTAATTTGCGTCATACTAGATCAATATAACGTGCTATTGACGACGGTCCTAGATCAATCCCCTAAGGCGAATTTTAGAGGACAACACCACGTAATTTTAAACCACGGTTAGATGACGAGGCAACACCTAAACTGGCACCAACTCTCCGAAATTCCACACAAAGAGTACTGGCTGGAAAGGTTTACCCAAATTTCAAATCAATCTTATGAAAATTGTGAATACAAAATCAATTTCTTGTTTGAATATTAAGGGGTCTCAGGACTCTTAAAAATTATCCATGTATGCAAAAAAACATCCTTTTTCAAACCAATATAACTTATTAATGAAACAAAGCAGAATTTTTAAACTTTTACCATATAATATTCACATATATTTACATTGTTTCTCAAATTTTTATTTAATTAAAAAATGTTTTTAAAAAGTTATTAAGAAATTTAAATTGGACACTTTTTAATATCAATATTTTACTGCGCGCAAGATTCTGAAGTACAAAATTGATCAAAATGTACAAAATTAATTTTATCTAATAGAAAACTGTTCAGTTTCGATGTTATACACACTTTTTAAAAAATTTAAAAACAAAAAATATGTTTTAAATAAATTAAAAATTTTTTTTTTTAATTTTAAGAAAATTTTTAACTAAAACTCCTAAAAAAAAAATTCTGTTAATAATTAGTCTGAAAATTGGTGTATAAGTCATAAAGGAACTAATTGTGAGCATATGTATGAAATTTCAGATCAATATGGTAAATAGTTTCTGAGAAATCCTGCGCGCAAACTAAAATTTTGTGTTTTGAGTAAAATGAAGTTAAAGTTGAAAATTTTGATTAAAAAAATTCTGTTAATAATTGGTCTGAAAATTTATGTATAGGTCATAAAGGAACTTATTTTGTGTACAGGTATGAAATTTCAGATTAATATGATAAATAGTTTCTGAGAAATCCAACGCGCACACTAAAATGTTGCGTTTTGAGAAAAATGAAATTAAAGTTGAAAAATTTATTAAAACAAAATTCTCTTAATAATTGGTCTGAAAATTGATGTATAGGTCATAAAGGAACTTATTTTGAGTATATGTTTGAAATTTCAGACTAATATAATAAATAGTTTCTGAGAAATCCAACGCGCAAACTAAAATTTTTTGTTTTGAGAAAAATGAAGTTAACGTTGAAAAATTTGTTAAAACAAATTTCTGTTAATATTTGGTCTGAAAATTGATGTATAGGTCATAAAGGAACTCATTTTGAGTATATGTGTGAAATTTCAGATTAACATGATAAATAGTTTCTGAGAAATCCAACGCGCAAACAAAAATATTGCGTTTTGAGAAAAATGAAATTAAAGTTGAAAAATTTGTTAAAATAAAATTCTGTTAATAATTTGTCTGAAAATTGATGTATAGGTCATAAAGGAACTTATTTTGAGTATATGTATGAAATTTCAGATTAATATGATAAATAGTTTCTGAGAAATCCAACGCGCAAACTAAAATGTTGCGTTTTGAGAAAAATAAAGTTAAAGTTGAAAAATAACATAAAATGAAATTAAATAAACTATGGTTAATTAAAAAGCTCCAGGATCATAAGTGCAGCCCTCAGTAACCTTAAATTGTTCTATTTCTACTGCTGCTTTAATTTTTTTGGCCTTACGAGCTTCAAAGGATGCTTCGGTTGCTCGCCTCTTTGCAGTCGCAATGCGCACTTTGTCCATAGTAATACATTTCACAACATTTGTCTGGCAGATTTTCAAACCTAAAGCACGTATAATTTCAACTCGGCTTTTGCATCCGTCATTGAAGTCACATACAGCCATATATGCAGCTATTTTGCCATATACAGCCATACATGCAGCCGTCAGCCTATTTATGACAGCATCATAAGGAACCCTTTCCACCGATCGTTTTTGCATCCGACAACTTCAACTTCTTTTTACCAAGTGATGCCTTTAATTTACGCAAGTGGCTGCCCATTCGTTTTTGGACATATCCCACGCACTCTATTTTTGCAACTGTAACATTGTCACCATATGGCTTTTTTTGGACGATTGCCGAAAACGTCTTGGAAACTCCATCCCCTATGTACTGCTGGTATTTTAAACCATGCTTGTTTTCTGATCGACAGAAAATCCTTTGCATGCCGCTCACTTCCATTTGTCCAGCAGACCCACTGTGGTTTTTTTTTTTGCAGTTATGCTGGTGTTTAGCCAGAAAGGCACTGTATTTAAGGCCGAACTTTGGGCCCTTGTAGGTGTCGCACCCCTTGCAATACGACGACATGACTTTGACGACTTTTACGCAGTCAGCCCTGATCAAAGTACAAACACCGACAACAGATGTATAACCGCGGGTTTTCCATGTCCCATCACTACTAACTGCAATAGAATTTACGGTGCCGTCAATGATTTTTTCTTCCACAGCAGCTTTCCTCGTCGATGCATTTGCGAGCACCTCACTCACGTCTGCAATTTTTGAATTAATCTTGTCGTACGCCTTCTGAGACATGGGCTTTGCAAACACATGCCGAAGCCCATGTCTCAGAACACAAACACACAACTTGAACAAAATGTCTCGAGTGAAGATAACCCTTGGCCTATAAATCTCATGGCCAACACTGACTGCCTGTTCATTTCTGGTACATTTTTTTTGTGTCCAATCAATTCACAGGAATTGAAATTCTGTTGAACCGTGCACTGTCTACAAACTAAAATAAATTTTGAAGACAATCCAATAGTGGATTTCTCAACAATCTTAACATTCCCATGGCACACAGAGCAACATATATGTTTTTCTAGTTGTGAGAACAATAAATAAATATCCACTAATCTGTAGCCATGAAATTCAACGCAAACATCGTTTTCCAATGACTGCAAAACATTGTGTGCAGTCGGCAACTTTCTAGCAGCTGCACTTTTGTTTGGCGAAAGATTTTTAAAAATAACTTGGCCACTTTGAGACTTAGATTTCTTCAAGAATTTATTTCCTTGAAATCTTTTCTTCTTCGGTCACTTTCCGGATGATCGTTTTGGCCGATTTTCCATATTTGAACACTTTTCATAACAGATGAAAAAACGTGGAAATTCAAAATCGCAAAGTAATAAACAAACAAGGGAAGAAAAAATAGAAGTTGAGTTGTTATTATACTACTCATTCACAAGATTATTTTGATATTAAGTGTGGCTGTTCTGCTAAAAGAATTCATCTAGAGAAGAATGTTTTAGAAATGCTCTCCCAGCTGTCAAAAGTTGGGAGCGGCAGTGGCAAGTTTTTGTTTACTTTTCAACAGAGTTGTTTTATTCTTTTCTCGATAACTCCGGAAGTTTTGGGAGTATCGTTAAACTTTTAGTACCAAAATGTTCAGAAAAGATGGGGCTTCCACATATATTTTTTTCAAGAAATCGAAAATTTTGAGATTTAAGGGTCCTGAGACCCCTTAAATTGAATCGGAACTGAAACTTAACTCAAACTCTACAATCCATGTTTGGCCAAGTGGTGCAAATCACAAGACAGGCATTATAATGAGGTAGATAGCAAAAGCAAAGCCAAGAAGGGTAGAATTATGATGGTAAGAATAAAAGGGAGAAAAGATCCTTCGAGTACTTCCGGAATGTGATGCCCGTATACATCTATAGAAGATATCGCACTGAGGGTTACTATTATTTGCTCTTTGATTCCTCAATCCCCACATTCTTCTCTCTTTCAAAGTTAAACGCATAAAACGTCATTTTTGAGAGTCCGTTCCTCAAAGTAGGCAATGAAAAGGTACTTCATCTCCATTTCTCGCTTGAAAGTACCCGACTGAAGAAAAATATTATCTGTCAAACAAGACAGATCACCCATCCGCCCACCAAACCAAAGGGTACGTAACCTTATACATCTTAACCTTACCTTACCTTACCATAATCTGTAGCTTAATCACATAGAAAACTGGGTATGTTCTCTACAGCAATAGTTTACCAGTCTCCTAGTAAACACGGGGGACATTCTCCAGAGATACCAGACGACATTTTCGTTCATCCCATTACTCTGTTCTCCATTCATTCCCTCTATTTACCCATTTCACGACACATTTAAGTTGTTTGTCTTGTGTTTGGTGCAGCTTGGCCAAGTGTGCCATAAAACCCCAAAATAACCAAGCAATATCAGTCTCGAGAGTTAACTTCAAAACTACGGTTTGCGTCCTCGACACAGCCTGCTATTTTCGATGTCCTCGTACTGAAGAAAACATTACAAGAAACTGTCAATGATGTTTGAATAAAAAGAGCCGATTATTGTTTACCATACCCGATCGCAAAACATTTCAGGTGAAATACGGGTTGCGAGTTCAAATTCTACAAAAGAGCGTCGTGTGCAAATAGATATGGTGCACGTTAAATTTGTCGTGGTCTCAAATGTCCTCACGTTGGTATAGTGACGAGGTTCGGAGGGTCAGCCCAGATATGTCCTAGTCATCTGACCGTAGTTAAAACTTACGTGGTGTTGTCCTAAGATTTGTCATCTCACTCTTGATCACAATGACCCGTTGTGCTTTTCCAGTGCGACGGGAATTAAAATACCTTCCTAAAATCCTATCAGCTGAGATACACTGACGCGCCAACAGTCACGAGACAGAAGTACGCAACTTTACAGGTGGCACTCACATAACATTAAAAGGGGTATAAAGAGCCATACGTTCATCCTTGTCGTCTGGTGGATCCATGAATGTCTTTTAAAGTGCTTAATAACGTTACAATGGTTACATAACGAGAATTTAACCGTGTGTGTGAACGTGGAATGACAGCTGGAACTCGACTAATTGGGCATAGCATTTCGGAAGTTGTTGAGACTTTTAGGATTCCTCGGTCCACTACGGCTCAATGTCTTTCCTGGAGAGTTTCACCGACTAATTGAGTCCATGCCACATCAAGTTGCTGCACTTCGCCGATCTAATGGAGGCTCTATATTCATATTGGAGAGGTAACATAACTTTTGGCACTGATTCCATCCTACATTGAATTGCTGCACTTTGCCGAGCTAAAGGAGGCCTCATATTCATATTAGAGAGGAATCATGACTTTTGGCACTGATTCCATCCCACATTGAATTGCTGCACTTTGCCAAGCTAAAGGAGGTCCCATATTCATATTAGAGAGTTATGACTTTTGGCACTGATTCCATGCTACATTGAGTTGCTGTATTTCGCCGAGCTAAAGGAGGCTCTATATTCATATTAGAGAGGTATCATAACTTTTGGCACTGATTCCATCCTACATTGAATTGCTGCACTTCGCCGAGCTAAAGGTGACCCCATATTCATATTAGAGAGGTTTCATGACTTTTGTCACCGATTCCATCCCACGTTGAATTCCTGCACTTTGCCAAGCTAAAGGAGGTCCCATATTCATATTAGTTATCATGACTTTTGGCACTAATTCCATGCCACATTGAGTAGTATTTCGCCGAGCTAAAGAAAGCCCCATATTCATATTAGAGAGGTAGCAAGACTCTTGGTACTGATTTCATGCCACGTGGAGTTACTGTAAATCGCTGAGCTAAAGGAGGCCCATATTCATATTAGAGAGGTATCCCGTGACTTTTGGCACTTTAGTATACAATTTAAATTATTTATTTTTCATTTCTGAACCCTCTTTTTTACTGTTTTTTTTTTAAAAGTTAAATGCACAAGCCATCATTTTTGAAAATCAGTTCCTCTAAGTAGGCAATAGAAAGGTACTTCATCCTCCAATTCTTGAGGAGGAGTCACCCGATTCAGAAGGTGCCCAACTGAAGCAGAATCCCATCTGTCAAACAAGACAGATTACCCATCCGCCCACCCAAAACAAAGGGTTACTCCGTAATCGCATCGCACAAAAAACTGGGCAGATTCTCCACGGCGATAGTGCGACTTCGAAATTTAACCCTTTTCGTCGAATTGTTGATGCATGGGTCATTAAGCAATTTAACAACATTTCACCGAGCAATTTCACGTGCACAAAAAAAAATGTGGACTACGAAAAATGTTCTGTCGTGCCCTCTGAAGATTTTTTGCTGGGAAATAGACTCAGGAGGGCAGCACGTTTTTCATGGTTCCTTTTGTTCTGTTGTGGAAGATAATACCATTTCTTGGAAGCTTACATGGTGTAGTCACCACGTACCTTTTCATTTTTCGTTTCGACCTTGTTAAGTAATCGGCTTAAGTTAAGGATACGAGGATTAATTTCAACGGATCCGTGACTTTTTCGCATTTAAATCGCCGAGAGTTAAGCGCGACGGGAATGTAGTAAGCGTCTTAACTACTCTATCGGGAAAGAAATGGGTTTTGCACAGTAAATAGGGCTTCAGGAGAAATGCTGGAAAATGCCTCAGGTGTTTTGGTTAATGGTTGTTCTGTTATTTGCCATGGTAGTCCTTTAGGTAGAGTAGCGGACTATCAAAGGGAAGGTAGCGATATTGAAAAGGGGAAAGTCGTGTACGTGTCGGCTGGTGTACGTTGTCCAATGGTGGGGTCAAATCCGTCATCAACTGTCCTCATGTTGGCGTGGTAGGAAGTTTCAAAGTAAGATAGTTACTAGCGTTTCACTGGCACAGCACAATGGTCTATTGGCGATGGTTCGGGATCAATACCGAATGACTGATCCAAGGACAAGCCTCGTAATGTTGAACCACAGTCAGATGACGAGAACAACACCTGATCTGGCACCTCACTTTTCAAACTTCCACACCACACGTGAGGACGATTGAAGCCACGAAAGATTTGACGTGCGCCAGCCTCAGGGTACACGACGGTATTTGACTAGACCTAGTAACAAAATCGCAACATTGCAGTTGCTAATCCGTTACCTTTCCTATTGCGCTACCGTGGCCTAGTATTCGGGGGGTTGACACACAGTAAAATCTGTTGAAACTTAAAATATCCTCACATTTGCGTCGTGTGGAAGTATAGAGATTGGGGTGTCTGCTCAAGGGTAACCTCGTCATCTGCCCATGGTTCAAAATGACGAGGTGATGTCCTCACATCTTTTCCTTCGGGATACATCCCGAACGACCGTTGCCAATAGCTTGATGTCTTGCTCCAGTGTGACGTTGATTCAACTATCAACCTATAACAGCACAAAGTCTCGAATCCGGACGTCCTAAATTGTCCAAAATCTGGACGTTTTGCTAACCAGTGTTTTTTTCTCTTTTTTTCTATCTTTCCGCCTTTTCCCTTCTTAAATTTTAAAAATAGGCGTTCAACCTGGACCAGATTGATGAAGCAACGCATAAAAAAAAACGGACATGTTCAGAGTAAATACCACACAGAAAAATTAAATTTGTAAGTCAAATTTGTTGTATTATATTTAGAAGGTTATTTTTCCTTTATAAAATTTATTCCTATTTATATATGTGCTATTTTATTACTGTAAACGTGTTCCAGATGTAAATAACGCGCGGACAAATTCGCATGGGAAGAGAGCGTTAGATTAGGGTTTTTTGACACAAAAAAAACTGCAAATCCGAAATAAGGAAATGTTTGAAGTCCGGAGGATTCCGGATTTTGAACTTTGTACTATATTGGATGCTAACTTTTTTTGATACTACTATGTAATCAGGTTAATTTTCATTGGATTTCTACATTTTCCTTTCAATCGCGTAACTTTGATCGTGACATTTTGAATTTGTGAAATAAAATAGAGTGGCCACTGAAAGACTAAACGGTTTAAAGTTGTTCATTTCCAATCTTTTTATTTTTTTTATTTTTACAGATTATAGAGCATCTCTTGGATTTAAGATGGCTACGTATGATGTCCAGCAACGAGTGAAACTCATTGTATTTTTCTCTTCCTGTAAAAGAACAATCATTGAAACTCGGAGAAAATACCAGCAACATTCTACGCGTTCACCTGATTTGACGGCACCAGATTTCTATTTGTGGGGTTACTTAAAAGAACGGGGTTACACAAATAAACCTCGAACAATTCAAGAACTTAAGAAGAACATTCGAGCCGAAATCCTTTGTTTACGACCAGAAACCTTGAGTACGGTCATGGCAAATGCTGTGGAAAGAGCCTGTATTTGTGAGGAAAAAAATAGTGGTCATTTGATGAATGTTTTGTTTCATACCTAATACTAAACCACATCCATTAATTATACTTCAAATTAAAATTTTAAAAATGTTTACTCATAAGAAGATTATTTCGGAAAACACGAATCAAGTTCAAAGAGGCTTAACATTGAGTACTACAAATTTTTCATGCTCATAATCCAGAAAAGATTGAAACAAATGACTTGGAACTTGGTATTTGAGGTTAATATTCTATTCAGATTTGAAATTCTAGGACAATTTTATATGGAGACACCCCTAAGTAATTGTTTTGCATATGAAATGGATCTAAGACTTTATTCCAGAATTTGAATTATTCTATTCAGAACTATGCTGGAATAATGAGGGGTGGTTCGATATTTTACCTGAGCTGGCATTTTAAGACATCAATTTCTTTACTATTAAAAGCAAATTATTCAAATAATATTTTATTGAGAATCATTTTCGCTTATTTACTTAACATAAAATGTTTTAACTCCAAGTAGAGAATTTACTGGAACTTTTATTCCATGTGGATCCAGAAAGACGGAAAATACTTTGTTGTCTCTTAAACAGAACTTCTGAAACTCACAACCACCAAAATATAAAGCGATATGCTACTCTGGAATTTCATAAAAGCACGGAAATCCTTATGTCGCTGCAATCGCCAATTAGTATAATTTATTTCACCTTTAATCTAAAATACTTAGGGGAAATATTAAATTTTCTAAGCAATGTTTACCTCTGTAAAACGGGTTTTTCCGCGACATTAGATTGACTGCTAGGAAAACCGCTCTGTAATTAGAAGATATGTGTAATGACAGTGTTGAGAAGGTTAGATTCACAGATTATTAGGTCGAAATGGCTCTATTTAAATGAGGTCGTATCAAAACCTACCTTGGAAATAGATATTAACTTTTAAACAACTTAAAACTTGTTGATTTCGCCTACACGCGTCACAAAGGAAATCATCTGCATGTTGCAAATTAAGAGCGTATTCAACTAGAGAATCGGCATTCCACTGCCAAGCCTTGTATACATGGAGTCGTTATCGAACGCGCAATGAAACGGAATTGTTCAGGCGCTTACGCGTTCTTACGCGCGTTTCAGCGCGTTTTTTCATAATGATATCTAACTCGCGTTTGATAACGCCTCATGTGACCAAAAACTTTAATTGTATTGAATACAATTTAAGCTGTACCTAGGGTTATAGGTTATGAACCAACGTCGCACTGAAGCAACACAACGGGCTATTGGCGACGGTTCAGGATCGATTCCGAGAGGATAGATACGAGGACAATACCTCGTCATTTTGAACCTAACCTCCAAAGTTGATGATCCTGCAACGTTACCACGTACTGCTTGTCGCTTCTACATATTTTTCTCCCTTCTTACTTCAGATTCCATGTAGAGCCTATGGAGTATTTCCATAAATGATTTCATGTCTGATATATAAGGAAATCTAATTTTAATTTTTTATCACTTCCATCGAAACTGCTTCTTCTAACCCTCTGAGAAGTTCAATAGTACATATACGTTCTGCAGCTTGCAGTCTTCCCTGCATATCTCCTAACCTTATCGACCAATGGAATCCTTCCTAGGATTCCTTGAACCAATCGATGTGGATATTTAGTCATAATGCATGCTGTGGGGTAAAAGCAACATAACATTTCGGAGTTAACAAGTCGTGTTGCTTTTTCCCCGACAGCACCTATAATGACTGGATAACCACACCGATAGGTTGACAAATTCTGTTGGTCAATAAAATCAAAACTGGTAGAAGTCGTACAGGAAAGCCTGTATGTTCCATAACAGATTTAGGGGGGGGGGTAGCCCGGTTGGAAGAGCAGCGAATTTTTGCAACTGGTGGGTTGTGAGTTCGAAACTCGATCCAGCCAAAGACATTCGTGTATGTTTGTGATGAGGCTAGGGCTCATTAAATCTGTAAAAGTTTCAAATCTCCTCGAATTGACTTGGAGTGGACGTTTGGAGAGTGGAGTGCCAGGTCAAGTGTTGCCTTCGTCATCTGACCTCGTCTAAAAATAAAGGATTGCTGTCCTATCACTGGTCTCTAAGTTATTGCAATTGATGAACTACAGGCTACCTTTGAGGGTGTAGCCACAGTTACAAATACAGGGGTGTAAACTCAGGTGTTGTCCTCGTTGTTCAAGATACAAAGATGCTATCCTCGGATCATTCCCTCAGGCATTGATTACCTACCGTCGCCAATAATCCAATGTGTTGCCCTTTGTAAACCCATCAGAAGGTTAAAAACTACACGTATTTGTTTTCGGGTTTGCATGCGTAAGCATTGTTTCCAGATCCCGGCATTCAGCAATGCAATCGACTTTCCCCTCGCCACGAAGAAGCAAAAAGCAAAACGGACCCTAAGACAATACAGACATCCAAAAACAATACCACAGCAACAGAACAAACTGCGTCTTCCTCTCTCCCGCGGCGTTCCTTTGTGCTCGATGCTCCCCGTCTGATCCCGGACGCCATCTTCCTAAGGAGTCGATGACCACCACTCAAAGCGAGAAACAATCCCACAAATAACTTCGGAGTGGAAGATCCTTTGATTCCGTCCTGCAGCTCATTTGCGTGATTGAAAGACATTAGAGCCATACACTGCAGTTCTCTTACGGTCTGTCGCCTCTCGGCTCACAAAGGGCACAGTAGCTGAGAGGAAGGAATGGGCAAAACAAGTCGCTATTCAATTTGGAGGCTCGGATAAAAGAGCAGTGGTATGAGAGATTTCCGAAAGGGAAACACATTCATTGGATGGTTGGTTCGCTTGCTTGGTGGTCTCTTTTTTTTCCAACTTAATTGTATTCTGGTGTTAGCAGAGAAAGAGGAAAGTTTCGTCTGATTTCATTAACACTGCAAGCCTAGGTGCAGAATTGTATTCAGTTTTCTGCAACTCAGCTCCAAGTCATTGCAAATGTTCTGCAGGCATTTGGTCCGAATTTTGAAAACTGCAGTCAATTCAAAAACAGACGCAAAACACAATTATCGGCTAAATATGTATTACATATCAATAGCAAAACATCTATCTATATATATAATTCTCTTACGTGGCACGCAAAAAAGACGTTATTTGTAATCGCGTTTTGGCAACACTGTACGATTGTTTGTTTATCGCGAAGTCTCGCGCAGCGATTGAATTTATAGCGTTATCGGATGACATTTTATTGGAAAAAAAAGGAAATTTTAATAAGCTGTTGCAGTTAGTTCATAATAGAAATCAAAGAAAGCGGAGGATCTGTTCAAGGCCATTTAAAAAACGGTACTTTTCAGGGCCAACAATTATAGTTCAACAAGACGCTTGCACTACAACTTTCGGCAACAAACTCAATGAAAAAGTGTGGGTCGTTTGAGTGCTGGGGAAATGTATCCAAATAACATGCTGGGCATTCAATTTCCAAAGCAGCGCTCACATTTGGAGTCAAAATTTGCACAAAGTTTTCATTTGAATTCTGATTTTAGAGATACTGTATATATTTTTTCTGTAATACAGCAAATTTAGATTTGAAAAGCATTTTTTGGTACCATATTTTGTAAAGAATCCCTTCTGCTAGGACGCATGTCTTCATTGAGGCGAGCGAAGCGAGCATAGGTTCGCGCAGCTAACCAATGAGGATTGCAAAGCAATCCTCCGGGGGTTGGCGAGCGTCAGCGAGCAGGGGGCAGGCCCCCTAGTATATATATAATTCTCTTACGTGGCACGCAAAAAGGACGTTATTTGTAATCGCGTTTTGGCAACACTGTACGATTGTTTTGTTTATCGCGAAGTCTCGCGCATCGATTGAATTTATAGCGTTATGGGATAAAATTTTATTGAAAAAAAAAAGGAAATTTTAATGAGCTGTTGCAGTTAGTTTATAATAAAAATCAAAGAAAGCGGAGGATCTTTTCAGGGCCATTTAAAAAACGGTCCTTTTCAGGGCCAACAATTATAGTCGGGTTGGCGAGCGTTAGCGAGCAGGGGGCAGGCCCCCTAGTCAAAATTAATTTACTTACTTTATTTAAAACCAAGGCATATTTTCAGAATTTACAATTCTGTCGATCACTTTTGAAGTTAAATATTCGGTCATTGACATAGAAGATGTGTTATTTGTAAAGTGTTTATGGTAATTTCGGCGGTGTAGGGAGGTTGATCCGTAGCTAATAAAGAAAACAAAAGGTGTGGCAACGAGCGAGCTTTGCAAAGTAGAACATCGTAACTTAGAATTTAAAAAAAAATGACCAAAATTTTGATAAAATTAAGGAAAAATTGTTCTGCAGACTTCTTTTGTTCTGCGACGTACATCACAGTTTTCAGCACTTTCTGCTCACGGGTGTCTTGTCATCTTAGGCCATAATAAGCATCGAAAATATATATTTTGGTAACGAGATACCACAAAAAAGTTATTTTTTGAGGATCTTTTCATAGTGACGAGATTAAGATAGGATCGGTCTTCTTCCAATAACGAGACATCTCGGTATAAACGCCGACAACACCAATTCGGGTGTGGTTTCGTTATCTGTCCGTGGATCAAAACTACGTGGTGTTGTCCTCGATACTTTCCCTTTCCATCCAGGTCCCGTTGCGATGCTCCAGTGTGACATTAATTAAATACATACCTACCTTAAAGAGCTCTTGGCCTCTCAGAGACTAAAACGCTTTAAACTGTTGAAATTAACAGAGTTTAAGTAAGAACTGCACTTAATATTAAATATGCACATACACAACCCTACAATAATGGACCGGACAGCAAGATGTAATGGTATAAGAAAAATAATACATGCTTTAATAGGGGAATGGTACCCCACGTGCTGCAATTACACCAGCAACCCTTCAGGGCATACTTTTAACACTGTTTTGATACACAGTTATGGATATTTGTGTCCATTCCTGCTACGAGAATGTCGCCAGCTCAGTTGTCGATTTCGGACGGGGTTCCCAGGTACGTAAGCGTCGCTTTAACTTGTCCTACAAATGTTCTATGGGGTTTAGGTCGGGACTCTGAGCAGGCCAGGGAAGACATTTTACATCCATATCTTGATAAAACTACTTGATAGAGGCGCAATATGACATTGAGCGTTGTCGCCTGGAAGTAACATTCGTTCATTCCATAAAATTGCCAGAGCGTGAGAAGAACCTGATTGTCCAAAATGTTCATGTAGGCGTCGGGGTTCAATTTACCAGGAACGACATGCAACGGTCCCAAGCCATAACACGAAAAACATCTCCAAACAAGTAGTCGGATTTTATGCAAATCTGTTGGCGTCCAGTCCACTATTGTAGGGTAGTGTAGTTTCTTTTTAGCAAACTCCATAAGATTTTATGACGAGGTTTTCCGTGTTGGAAGCAGGACTGTAGTGGAGGGTATACGGTGGTATACGCCGTATAACCTCTGGTTTTCCTAGAAAATTCCGTATACCCTCTGCTTTTTCTAAAACTAAGTTCATCACTTTGCTTTTCCTTGGAAACATCGCGTGAAATGCAGATAGCTATAGAAGAAAAAGAAAAGTTAGAACTTCAAAATATCACCTTTGTACATAATTCCAAAATCATACCTATTAATCAAAAGCAATTCATTCAAGGTATTGTCGACAGAATGAAATCCAGACATTGTTCTCATGTTAATGAAGAAAATTGTCAAATTTGAAGGATATATCCATGCTTGATCCAGAAAATATAAATAATGGGGATATTTGCCATGGAGAAAAGGAGGTGAAAAAGATATGTCAACATGTTTTGGTATAGATGAAATTGTGCAGTATTCAGTGTTTGAGGAACCAATAAAAACGCCCAAGTTGTTCCAGAAAATTTAAAGCCTCTTTTAAGAACAATTGAAATATTATCATGTTCCACGGCCGAGTGCGGGTTTAGTTTAATAAATAACGAGTGTTACATATTTGAGATCATATTTATTGATTTCAAACATCTCCAAATGTTTATTAATGCGAATGGACCACCTATAGAACACTTTCAACCGGAAAAAATGTGTAAATTCTAGGTTAGCCAACCAGTGTTCTTCAGTAGACAATAGATCAAGAGTATGCGCTTCAAAAAGGCAGAGACAGATTTCTCTTGCAGTTTGGAAAATATTTCAATGAAAATAATAGAGGTAGACCTTAAAATTTGTTTTAAAAAATTTACATCCTACTTTTTATGTGTTTAAATATTTTTCTTTTAACATTTCCTATAATTATTTTATATCATAGTTAAATATTAATATAGTGATATTTTCAAATTTGAATATCACTTAATGCTAGTCTGCACATTTTGCTTTGCATAAACACAGTAAACTCCCACAAATTCGAACCTTGTGAACACAGATTTCTGCTTAGGTCGAAGTTTCTTCAAAGTTCAACAGTTTCTTTTCTGAAATATAAAATTAATATAGGCATTTTCTCTCTCGGTAATTTAAAGTTGGATTAATTCAAACATATTCCCTGGCAGGGCCGATCCTAGCAGGTGTGCAGGGCGTGCACCGCACGTGGGCGGTCAAGACAAGGAGCGGCCGCAGGCCGCATATAGTTCTATCAATTAATCAAGACATTTTTAAACTTATAAAAAGTCGAATAAATATGCTGAATTTTAAATAGTTATTGAAAAATTAAAATAAGTCCCGATTTCCCGATAGCATAGCATAGTTTTAGAAAAATAGAATGTTAGTGCACAGCGTGTTGGTCCATTGTTCATTGTCCATTAATGTCTACTCTTTGCACACATATTCTTCATTTGATAGCAAAATTCGTAGCAGGACCGGCAATACGGCATAGAAAAAGATACCAAATTTTAAATTTCTATCTAAAAAAATAACCAAGGGGCATATTTTTGAGACGCCTAAAAATGTTTCGTTCCACTGTGCGGCAAATTTTTTATGTATACCACGGTCGGCACGCTGCTCGCAAATCAATGGTCAAAAGAAACTTTATTTTAACGGTCTCCTTCGTAGATTAGAACTGAATTATTTTGTCTAAGTTAAAGGGATGCGGCATCGGCATTTTTCTGCTACTTTACCAGTTTTTTTTTTAGGGAAAATGAGAAAAACCATTCTCATTTCAATATGCTCATTCAATTTTGATTTAACATACAATAATACTGGAAACTACAGTCAAGATAAGTGTAAGTACCCAAATAGCAATGAAAGCTTGTGCCAACCTTGTCATCGACAAGGATAGAGGGTTTTCATAAGGTTGTTCATGACAAAGGTTACAAAGGTGTAATTTTGTGACAAGCTTGTGTAAATGTTTGCTGTCAACCCAAAAAAAAGCTTTTCAGCAAGGGTTTCTGTAAGGTTTTCGCAAGCATTGTTTTTAAGCTTTTCACAGGCTTGTTTTATGCTTTTCACAAGCTTGTTTTAAGCTTTTCATATGCTTATTGTACCCTTTTCATTTGCTTATCTTACTCTTTTCACACGCTTATCGTACCCTTCCATATGCTTATCGTACCCTTTTCATATGCTTGTCATACCCTTGTCGAATCATTGTTTTTATGCTTAACTGTACACATTATCTAAAAACCAGATACTCAATTTTTTTATAAGCTCAAAATTGCAAAACTGAAGTTTGAATTGAAAGTGAATTGAATTTGAAGTGAAAATTGAAAATCGAATTTTGTTTTCACTGCATTTGTATTTACACCTAAAATAATGCGGAGTTTGATTATTCTCAACCATCCACATCCACCAGTACTAATGACGATACAAACACTAAATCAATGGATGTCACACCCGATGAAGGCAATGAAATGGCAAGCTCATCATCAACATCATCAATCAGTCCCATTTCCAGTAAAGTCGAATGTCATATCAATGCTACTATTATACCTCTAAAACAAGACCTAAAAAAACATTATTCCCGCATTAAATGCCTTAATTGAAGATATCACCAGAGACACGAAAACAAAAATGAGTGCTGAATCAATAATTAAAAGTCTTGAAACATTTAAATTTGTGTGTTCAATTTTAATTTGGCATGATTTATTATCAAAAATTGATGCTTCAAATCCTAAATTATCGGAATGTGGAATGCATTGAAGGCTTAGATAATTTTCAAAAATATTTAGTTTCCCAAAGATCTGACTATACTTTTTAAATATTTGTCGATTCAGTAACAGCATTTGCTAGAGATTTAGGTATTGATCCCGAATTTCCCATCTCGAAGATCAGGAAAAAGGTCCGTTTATTTCATTACGAGGGCAGTGATGAACCAGTTTCAAATCCCTTCCAGCAATTCAAGACTGCTCTCTATTTTGCAATTCTTGATCATGCGATCTCTTCGGTAGATGAAAGATTTACCTTATTATCTGAGTCCCCTTCAATACAACAGTTTTACAACATTTCTAATGATGATATCATGAAAGCCTGCATGGACATAGATACTAAGTTACAGGTACAGGAGGAAGGAAGTATTGTGAAAGATATAGACGGTATACAACTCTTTAATGAAATAACTTCATTCAAAGATATTTTTCCAGGTAAAAAACAACCAATTGAGGTATTAGAAATTATAGTCCAAAAATGATCTAATTCCCTGTTTTTCAAATTTTGCTCTAGCAATAAGAATTTGTAACCTTACTTGTTTCTGTGGCTTTAGGTGAAAGAAGTTTCAGTAAATTAAAAATTATTAAAAATTAATTTGAGAAATAATATGACACAAGAAAGGCTTTCATATTTGGTCATCTCATCTCTATTAAATCCAAAATATCTGAAAAAAATTGATTTCACCGAAATTATTGACAAATTTGCTTCTCAGAAAGCCAGAAAAGTTATTTTATAGTTACTTGTAATTATTAGGTAGTCTTTGTAGAAGGACTGATTTATATACTTTTCGTTTCACGAGATTTATGCTTCAGTACTTTTTTTTTATTAGATTATATTTTCTGAGAAAATACTGTTGTTTTGCATTTCTAATTATAAAATGTTTATTTTTATTTCAAAAAGGTAATATTTTTGTTTGTTTAGTATTTTGTTAAAGTATTTTGTCGTTATTATAACCGATTAGCTGGCCAAAAAATAAAGTTCTGCACTTCAAATTTTATTTGCATTTTTATTAATGTTTTACTTTTTACTCTTATACAGATAGATGAGTTTATTAGTCAAAATATGAAAAATTCACTGGAGGGGCGGCACATTAGGTCTTAGCACGCGGGCGGCCGACTAGGATCGTCCCTGTTCCCTGGTCCTTTGATCTCCATGGGCGCTAGGAGGAGTTTCACCCCCCCCCGGAAAGTGTAAGTAGTAAGTACATGTTTCGCCTTCCCATGGTATACCCTCTGATTTTTTTACGACTACAGCACTGGTTGGAAGAGTAACAAATTAGAAACAGGAGGGTAATGAGTTCGAATCCTTGGACCATCGTATACATGTTAAATTTGTCGTGGCCTCAAATGTATTCACTCTGGCGTGGTATAGGTTTAGAGAGTGGGGTTCCAGCTTAGGTAATACTTCGTCATCTGACATTGGTTCAAAATTACGTGGTGTTATCCTTGGATCTTTTCGTTGAGTGATCGATCCCGGACCGTTACCAATAACCCTTTCTGTTGTCTCCAGTGTGACGTTTTGAATACATATCTACCTACCCAGTAAAATTTTGTTTCATTACCCTTCTCCTAAGATCTTGGGTTTTTATTTTATAATTTTTTCAAACAAAATATTAAAGTTCATAGCATAATTCTGAGTTATTTATTTAATGAAATACTAGCTATTGTATTCATTAAGAGTTTATTACATTAATTATTAATTTAGAAATAGAAGAAAGACTAGAAGAAAAGTGAGAATTGGAAGAAAACTGACCAATGCACCAACTGACCAATTGACCTAGTCAGCATCAAAAACCGGCGATATCTGGATAACGAGATATCTCGTCATTTGCAAAACTGATTAGAATTTGACGAACTAGATATCTTGACGAAACGAATTTGAGGTGTAAAATGAAATTCTTTTTAGATTTTGATCTTGACTGTTGCACGATACATTTTGTTATATTTTCTTGATATTATCAGCGAAAATGTGTTCCAACAATGAGTGATGAAAGAATAAGTTATTTACTAACCACTGTTTTTCCCTTGTAGATTAACCTTCCATTGCATGCCCATTAAGACGACTACAGAAGAAGAGATTATATCTTCAAGCACAATACAATTATTTCTTGTTACATTGGCCAGACCAAATTATATCGTGTTCCTTTGTTAGAACTGTGGCTACATTCTATTTTTAAAAGTGACAATGACTACAATTATGCTATTGTATAAGTGAATGGAAATGTGCTTTTGGAATGAAGTACATCATATCCTAAGCTGTTGAAGATATTAACGTACTTCTGCAATTTATAATTAAAATGTGTCTTATTCAATTTATACCCATGCCCCCCTTGTTCTGTTATCCCTATTGAAAATTAAGCCCTCTGTGTCCCCTTGTTTTACAAACTTGAAAAGCTGAATCAAATCCCCCTCCTTCTTCTTGCTTCCAGTGTATGCCAGAATGCTTGTAGACGTAAAAGAAGATATGTGTTGTGTAGGGGGCCATTTATGATTCCACGTGTCGTAAGTGGTTGAGAGAGTTTCGTCACCTTGATCCGTTCTTCAACCAGAAAACTCAGAACTTCAAGGAGTGCGAAATTAGGCAGCTGCCGGAGAGATGAAGAAAGGTCACCGAACAAAACGGCACATACCATATCGATTCAATGTAATTTAGAGTCAATAAAACAAATTTTCTTCAATTTTTGTCAAAAAAAAACAAAACATGAAGAACTTTTTCTTTAACCCAATACATCATTTTTAAATCAACAGTACGTGCAGTAAATAAATTCATCTTGTTTTTTAAGCGAATACTTTGAACTCTCCGTGTTAAGTTACGGCGACTACATCCACACACTAATGCATCTCACGAACACTATGGGGAAAGAAACCAAATGATCTCGCAGTTAACCCCCAATCACATCCATATTCAAAACGAACAATTGAATCCACTGAAGCAGCACACCGTCCCACACAGAAGCCTCCATATTCCAATCCTTCTATCCATAAGTGCCAGATGACCGGCTACCAACTACCGAAAACGCCGAGATTATAGCATTGCGGAGGAACCACAGAGAATTGGCATCCACGGGACCTTCACTATCCGGTCCGGAAGCACGTCCCGGATGCTCTGATTCAAGCGTGCCAGCAGAAGGGACGCAAGATGGGACTCCGGACAATTTCGCGTCCACCATTACCCACTGAGGAATGCCTGCAAGTGTCTTCCCGAAACGATTGGCCGCGGTTCAATGGTCTACGCGATGATTCTTTATGTCTCAATTGGCGTAAACGACAACACGTAAGGGGACGATAATGAGGTAGAATTAAGGTCCTTTTGTCGGGATGAAACCTCTTTATTGCAGTTTAATAGTGTTAAGCACACGGGAATATTGCTGGTTTAGGGTCCTTTTGGCGGGTGGGGATGAATTCATGTGTCTGAGCACTACTTGTAGGAGAAATGATTTAGATGGTTTGTGGGATCGATCTACATGGCTATTTGTGATACTTACATCGAGTCGTTAAAATTTTATTTCGGTTGGGAAATGGATAGGTAATGTTTGAATCAGTAAGGTGATCGGGCGAGGGATGATCGCCCACTTGAAGATAACTTTCAAAACGTGCTGTGAAAGATGAACTGAAATCACCACGTTGAGAACTTCAACTTCCCCATTTTCGTAGCTTAACCATCCGATTATTTCGACACAATATCACGTCCAAGACATAATAGATTTTTTTAAGAACGAGATATCTCGTTCACATAAATCTACCTTCTTACTCCAAGGGAATGGAGATCCAAATAGAAAAAACAAATCGTCCCTTATCCAGAGCTCGTGACAGTTTGGAACAGGTCAATACGCTTCGACACAATACTACCCTCCTACTCCAAGAGAATGAAGATCCATAAACAAATCATCCATTATCCATAGCTAAAGACAGTTTGGAACAGGACAAGACACGTTGACACAAAACTGTCCTCTTCCTCCAAGGGAATGAAGATCCAAATAGTAGAAGCAAATCGTCCCTTATCCAGAGCTCATGACAGTTTGGAACAGGACGCGTCGACGCAAAACTACCTTCTTACTCTAAAAGAAACAAGATCCAAATAGAAAAAACAAATCGTCCCTTACCCAGAGCTGATGACAGTTTGGAACAGGACAAGACTCGTCGACACAATACTACCCTCCTACTCCAAGGGAAGGAAGATCTTTAAACAAATCAACCCTTATCCAAAGCTGGTGACAGTTTGGAACAGGACAAGACGCGTTGACAGAAAACTGTCCTCCAACTCCAAGGGAATAAAGATCCAAATAGGGGAAACAAATCGTCCCTTATCCAGAGCTGAAGACAGTTTGTAACAGGACACGTCGACGCAAAACTACCCTCTTACTCTAAAGGAATCAAGATCCAAATAGAAAACACAAATCGTCCTTTTCCCAGATCTAGTGATAGTTTGGAACAGGACAAGACGCGTCGACACAATACTACCCTCGTACCCCAAGGTAATGAAGATCCAAATAGTAAAATCAAATCGCACTTTATCAACAGCTGGTGACAGTTTGGAACAGGAGAGGTCGCTTCAACACAAAACCGCCCTCTTACTCCAAGGGAATAAAGATCCAAATAGGAAAATCACATCTTTCCTTATTAAGAGCTGGTAACAGATTCGAACAGGATTTTGCACCAGAGACAAGCCACTACAGAGCAGTTTTCGACGCGAAGATAAACCACAAGGAGGGTTAAATCCAAGTATTCCTCAAAAATAGGAGTGTAACCAATAGAACCTATTGCTCTGTGCAACAAAATTTGGTAGTGATTTCGATCTTTGAACTAGATATCTGAAGCTTATATCTCTCCTTACGCATGCGGAAGCCGCGATAGTCCTGTTGGAAGAGGATGGACACGCCAATAATACAGTTTTCCTAGATACTGGGTGGAATTCCTTCTGTCAAAACCTTACACGTGTGAAGTAGGTGACACTTTGGTTATGTGATGTAATGCCAAAAACGTGACGAACTTTTGCATCAATCCAATATTTTAATCAGATTTCGATGAAGAGAAGATCTTTCTCATCAACATGAATATAAGAATTCAGCGTCTCAGAAAAAATGTCAGTTTCTGCTCTAAACAGACTATATATGTCACATGAAGAACAAATGCAATACTCTTGCAAGTCCTCAATTCACGCACCTCTGTACACTTAAGAAATATGTAGCATCGAAATAGGTAGTGTTTCTAAACTTTTAGGATGGTGCCCGTCTTTATATTTTATTACCAACTTTACAGATATTCATACTGAGTTTGGCCGCTTCTCCTTGTGACTTGATTTGAGTGATGTAACAATGAAATATTGTGTAAAATGCAGATGACTAGTCTAATACAACTTTAAAATTTCTCGGTCATTTTAATTCTTTTATTTTAAAATCTTTAAAATGATGGAATTTATCAGCTTCTTTATTGATTACATCTGTGAGATCTGCGAATTCGGAAGTTCTCGAAATAATCTATTTTTAATTACGAAATCAGAAAATCTGTATTTTATTTTAGTTATTTTTTTAGACGTTTTGCGTTTATATAATTTTTTTCTAACACATATACTTGTTCATTGCGTATTGCATTCGTTTATTGAATACGGATTTATATTATTATTATCATTTTCTTCTCTGTAAATTTAGCAAATGTTGTAATCCTTTTCTTACGCCATATTGTATTTCTGTGCTTACATGCTTTGTTTCACCTGCCATTCGGGGGCTTTTTTGTGTAATAAAAATACATAAAAATACGTAAAATGTTTATAATTTTGATGAATTTACCTTCCTTAGATTCATTTTATTTCGTGCAAAATAAAAACAATCCTTAATCCATTATAATTGGTTAGGAATAATTGGTTAGGAATAATTGGGTGGTTAGGAACAGTTAAGTGTTTTGGAATGCCTTTTGTTATCAATTATGTGTAGGTTTTGTTTACTTTCAGCTTAATGATTGCGTTGACTAACTACTAGAGGCCAGTTTTAAATTATTTTACATTTTTACACCCACATAAAAGTTTGTCTTTAATTGGAAATGAGAAAAGAAGTTTTCTTCTTGATTAGTTTCCTTTATTATAGTGTTGAAATTGTTTCACAGCCCGACTTTTAAACTCACAGCTGAAAGTTTTTATCTTTCATCAACTTCTCTTAAAAAACTTTTATTTGCTTTCAAATGTTAAGAATTTGTTTCAATTTAAAACGAAAGATGCGTTGAATGCTTATATATGACATACCGAGTCAGAAGAGTGTTTCATCGCCAGCTTTTCTTCTTCCTAAATATTTAACAAAACCATTGAAAGCAATGTCTGGGCTTGGCATAATAACACTATAATAAATAACACTACAAACTTCGTGATCTTTTAGTCTAGCACAATCACCAGAGTGTTATCTTGATCCTCTCGCAGAAGGGTTTTCCTTTTTTTACTTTAAGAAATGTTGCTGTTGTGTTTTAAGTGGGGAAGTCGGACTACGATCAATATCGGTTAAAATTGCAAATTTTTACCTACAATTTATTTAATGATTTTTTCGTATGTTAGAAGAAAGAATGAAACTCAAATCTGAGTAATAAAAGATAACATGAGGTTTAGACTTTTTAAGTTGCTTGGTCAAGTTTTTTTGACTCAAGGGCCAGCTTTGGTGATTTTGCACCAAACAGGACGACTTGAATAAATGGTTGATTGGCTCAGTTTTTAGACGCAAGGGACACATCTGGCCAAGCGGTGTCAAGCATGACATACAACGTTAATAAGTGGTTGCTTGGCTGAATCTTATGGCACAAGGGCCACATTTGGTCAAGTTGCACCAAACAAGGCATGCAATGTCAAGAAAATGGTTGTCTGGCTTGCGTTTTATGGAGTAGGGGACATATTTGGCCAAGCTGGAACCATCAAGACGGACAACGTCAAGTGAATGGATAGTTGATTGAATTGAGTTATTGGCTCGTGTGCCATACTTAGCCAATCAGCGCCAAACAAGTCTAAGTCAATAACTGTTTCGCTTTCAGTTACACATGAACCCTTTTCGGCCAACCTGTACTAAACAAGATGTGGGACATCAAGAAAATTGTTGCTTGGATTGCGTATCATGGAGTAGGAGATATATTAGGCCAAATTGCACCAAACATAGAAGAGAACGCCAAGTAAATGGTTGATACATTGAATTGAGTTGAATGGCTCATGGACCATATATGGCCAAGCTACGCCAAACACAAAACAGATCAAGTAATTGATACACACTCAAACGAAGAAAGTTTTACTAATGCATAACAGAAACACACTCAGATTAAGTTTGAGAATCTTACAAGGGAATGAGTAGACTACAAAAACAATATTTACCTACTTAACTACTTTAACTACTAAACTACTTAACTCCAAAAATACGTATTCGGCGAAAGTTAAGACAAAGGTAAATGAATGCTATAATATTCAATTAAAATTATTAATGCCGTCTGAATCAAACACAAAGAGTTAATCGATTGAGAGATGGTGCATTTCCTAGAATATCCGCTCGGTGAATTCCGAATACAGAATATTCACTTTATTCATAAAGTGTATTATTTTATTACAGAAATGAAAGTGAAATTTGATTAGAATTATATCAACAGTGCAATAAATATGATTAGACATTTATCTTTACCATAAGGTTAAGGGTAAGTTGACACATTTATTGAAAAACCATGTTATATTTATTGATGTTTCTTCACTCTTAATTCTTTCCGTTGCTTCTTTCCCATTTTTAACCGAAGACCGTCGTGTACAAAGGGGACTGGTGCACGTTAAATCTTTCGTGGTCTCAAATGTCCTCACGTCGGCGTGGTGTTTAAGTTTGGAGAGTGTGTGTGCGGGCAAACCTCAGGTGAGACCTCGTCATCTGACCGTGGTTCAAAATTACGTTGATCTCGGATAATTCCCTTTGGATCCTGGACTATCAACAATAACCCATTGTTCTACTCCAGTGCGACGTTAATTAAAAACTACCAACATTCCTATTTTTAAATCATATTTCTATACAAATAAACTGACTTATTAAAAGTAATTAAACGTTTTTCAAACATGATAGGTTTAAAATAACTTGAATAATAGTATAAAGATTTTAATTTTCACATTTATTAGAAATTTTGAAGGAAAAAAAACTAAATTTAAATATTTAATGTATGATTGGGGGCTGATTTGAAAATTAAAAAAAAATTAAATGCTTCAACAGCGAATCAATTTGTCTGGCAGTTGCTCTGATTCGAACTGTAGTTTGTTTTGAAGTTGAATAAGTCAACGTCATAAAAAACTTTAATAATCTTTCATATTCTGGTATGAAAGCATTTTTCTCCCATGGTCAATTTTGAATCGAGTTCAAATATGTTAATTTTTTTAATTATCCGCTTGATGTTTAGAGTTAAAAATACTTAAAAACCAACTAATAAAACACTTTAACATCAAACAACAGTGTGGCTATTTGTTTTAAGAAAACATATTCACGTCCTAATGTGTAACAGTTGCAGACTCTAATACCTCCTCTAATTATAGATATAAGGAATTATTTTACCGAAGGATGTTTTGTTAAACTAATGAAATGCCTTATGGTTTATATATACACTTGAAATCATGAAAAACGACCAGAATATCGATGCATTTTTTATTAATTCAAAATATTTGCCTATACTCATTACCTTCCAAGCGATACCAATATCTTGTAAATATCCAAAATAGTTTTTTAGTTACATCGGTTTCCTTCAGCTGCTGTCACCATAGACAAACATATTCCCAAAAGTTTAAATTGACTTTCTGAAGAACTGTATGATGCTTTATTCGGCGATAACTCAACAATCAATTGATCTATTGTAATTATTTTTGTGTCATTAGAATCGATATACATTTCAGTGTATGTTTTCACCTTCAGTCAAAGTTATTAGGTAACAAATGAATGTTAAAATGTTGAAATTCCGGAAGAGATCCTTTTTTAGACTTCCTCGATGAAAAAAAATTGTTAAAAAAAAAAAAACAATTCTCTCGTGCAACTTAATATAACGCGAAGAAAACTGTTAGAAATAATTTCTAATATGAGTTGTTTTTCTGAAAAAATTAGAATTTGGGAGAGAGAGAGAGATACCCCATTGCTCAAAAAAAACATGCTAATTACCTTATCATATCTAAATTAGATAATTACTGATTAGCTTAATCTGAATTTTTCACAATTAAAGGAGTTTGAGCACAAACCAATAACCTATTGCAAAATAAAAACTGGATTTTTTAAATCAAAATTTAAAAAACTTCTCTAGTGTGTTAGACACCTTTTAAGACTGATTAAAAATCATATATTATCATTTTATACACGTGCAATTTCATAACTACTTATTCATAAGATAAACCTTTTTTAATAGCCTTTATCGAAAGGAAATGATTTGAAAAATCTTCAAATTCAAGACTTTAATATGCAGCCCACATATTTTACAGCTGAGTAAAAATTACCGCATTAATCTACGCTCGGCATTTATGGAATACTTGTAGGTGTGTGTCTCCCACAGCAACCCCGCCTCCTCCAACGGGAATGCCGCTCTCCATTGGTCTCCACGACTCCGCCGACCATCCAATCAGCGCGTAGAGATGCTGTCACGCAACTCGATCATCAGAGAAATTTCTGCGAATTTCGCCTGATGGCGCGAAGGGAGGGGGGCGTAATAAATAAGATCTCTCTCGTTCTCTCGGGTATGGATTAGGGGGGCGCAGGTGGAAAAAAAAGGTTCTCCTCGTGTTCCAGAATAGGCTTCATCCTTAATTCATCCGAGGGGAAAGCAGAACGCCAGTCTCATGAAATATTACGCTGAAACAAAAAAAAATATTGAAAAAGCGGCACACATTTTTGGAGCTTTAATTCGCCTTAAATGCTTTCCTCTGGAGGCTAGGGGGGTGCGTAAATGCTCCTTAGGCCGCCTAGGTCTAATGTCCAAAGGAGGGGGGGGGGAGGAGGATCGAACTGCGTTTCTCGTTTTCAACCTGTTTTTAATGGGGCTCCGGACATGCCATTAAAAAAGCTCGAGAACGAGTTATAAATAGCTTAACTGTAACCGCCGGGTGTTAATGAGATGTTAAAGGTTGAAAAACGCAGGTGATTTGTTTCAGGAACTGTGTGTGTGTGATACAAAGGGGAAATTGTGCTAGCGCAGATGTGTATAAGGATGCAGACTGCGATGAGATGTCATTGCTTCGTTTTAATTGTAGTTTCGAAATGTTCAAGGGAATTCCGCAGTGTTAATTCGATATTTTTTATTTAAAGTATAAAAAATCTGTCCATTGTATGTGTTTTCAAAAATAGCCACTGCGAATTTGATTAATGTTTTTTAAATTGGGATTTCGCTCTGTAGTAGCTTTAATGCGGAAGCTATGGGTATTGGTAATGGTAATTTTAGTTAACGTCATACTTGAGCCACACAACGGGCTATTGACGACGGTCCGGGATCAATCCCTTAAGGGAAAGATCCGAGGGCAACACCTCGTAATTTTGAACCACGGTCAGATGACGAAGCAACACCTGGGCTGGCACCCCACTCTCCAAACTTCCACACCAACCCAATTGAGGACTTTCGGCCACGACAGATTTAAGATGCACCAGCCGACTCTACACCATACGCTTACAAACATCCATGCCCGGACCCGGATTCGAACCAGGAACCTTCCGATCAAGAGGCTAACACCATTACCACTATACCGGTTGGTCGACGGGAAGCTATGGGTGAACGGGTAGGAAGGTATTTGAATTAACTTCACACAGGAGCAATGCGACGGTCTATTGGAGCAATCCGAGGACAACACCTCCTAAGGCAGCGTTTACATCGGATTTGCATATACATTTCTGTCCCTTTTCGTGGCTAGGACGTATAACGTTCCCCTATGCTGACCCCTTTTCGTCCCTTTTTTCGTAGCTCAGGTGTTGCTTCGTCATCTGACCGTGGTTCAAAATTAGGAGGTGTTGTCCTCGAATCTTTCCCTTAAGTGACTGATCCTGGACCGTCGTCAATAGCCGTTGTGTTGCTCTAGTACGATGATTAAAATTACCATTACCTTTTTTCGACGACTCCGCTGTAAACGCTTTGTGGACTTTATGGGCAACCATCCGAGCTCACTCATCTCAACCCATTGTTGAGAAGAGCGATCACTTTTCACCAAGATGTCGAGTTCCTCACCAATTTCACTTCAGGCAATGTTCTTTTTGTTTTTGTCTTTGTACTCGGGTGTAATTTGTTCCCAGAGGACATGCCTCTCTCTAAATAGTTCTATTGATGTTATTACCAGCTCCTTCGCAGCCGACCAACCGGTATAGTGGTTAAGGTGTTAGCCTCTAGATCGGAAGGTTCCTGGTTCGAATCCGGGTTCGGGCATGGATGTTTGTAAACGTATGGTGTAGAGGCGGCTGGTGCACCTTAAATCTGTCGTGGCCGAAAGTCCTCACGTTGGGTTGGCGTGGAAGTTTGGAGAGTGGGGTGCCAGCTCAGGTGTTGCTTCGTCATCTGACCGTGGTTCAAAATTACGAAGTGTTGTCCTCGGATCTTTCCCTTAAGGGACTGATCCCGGACTGTCGTCAATAGCCCGTTGTGTTGCACTAGTACGACGTTAACTAAAATTACCAATTACCAGCTCTTTCGCACGCGGAATTTTTATCGAATAGGTCCCTCACTGGCGGTTTCGCGGGTAATTGGTAATTTTTAGTTAACGTCGTACTAGAGCAACACAACGGGCTATTGACGACGGTCCGGGATCAGTCCTTTAAGGGAAAGATCCGAGGACAACACCTCGTAATTTTGAACCACGGTCAGATGACGAAGTAGCACCGGAACTGGCACCCCACTCTCCAAACCTCCACGCCAACCCAACGTGAGGACTTTCGGCCACGACAGATTTAAGGTGCACCAGCCGCCTCTACACCATACGCTTACAAACATCCATGCCCGGACCCGGATTCGAACCAGGAACCTTCCGATCTAGAGGCTAACACCTTAACCACTATACCGGTTGGTCGGCGGCGGTTTCGCGGGAGATGTTGTCAAGGCAAGCGATGAGGGCCAAATATAACAGAGAGCGAACAAAAGACGGCGTGAACGACCAAGAGGGGGGTTGAAGGGCATAGGGGGGCGGTTATTGTCAAGCAATCGTCTCGGAGAAATCTCCCCCAAAAGTTGCAACACTTTGATTTTTTCCGACTCCTGGTGGAAAACAAATTTGGCCCTGCAAACTCTCCACATCGCAAACCCCGACTCGAGATCTTGACGATAAAATTATTGCCGTTTCTCGGAATAGCTTCGATGTTTGGAGGGAGAGAAGTTGTGCAAATCCAGTGTAAACGCGGCTTAATTCTCAACCACGAGGTTGCACTTATGGCATCCCACTCTCCCAACTTCTACTCGGCACCAAAGTGAGGATGTTTGAGGCCACCACAGGTTTAACGTGCACCAGCCCTCACGTACACCAAGAGAATAATTCAGATTAGTAGAATTGAACCTGCGCCTCCTACAACTCGACGGTAGGTATATAATTATCCTCCCACTGGAAAACAAATACAACGGGCTATTGGCGACGGTCCGGGATCATTCCCGAGATGAAAGATTCGAGGACAACACCTCGTAATTTTGAGCCACGGTGAGTTCCACATGTGGTGACACCCAACTCTCCAAACGTCCAGTCCACACCAACGTAAGGAAATTTAAGGTCACGATAGATTTAACGTACACCAGCCCTCTCGTACACGACGGCCTATGGTTGAATCTAGTTTCGAACTTGCAACCCTCCGGTTGCCAATCTGTTACTCCGCCAACCTGGTTACAAAGTGAGTTGCAGGCATCTCAAGTTCGATTCATCATGGATGGATTTATTTCTATTCTATGTCAGGCCGACCAACCGGTATAGTGGTTAACGTGTTAGCCTCTAGATCGGAAGGTTCCTGGTTCGAATCCGGGTCCGGGCATTTCTTTCCCTTAAGGGACTGATTCCGGACCGTCGTCAATAGCCCGTTGTGTTGCTCTAGTACGACGTTAACTAAAATTACCATTACCATTACTATTCTATGTCAGTAAAACTTTCCTTGTTTGTGTATGTTCATTTCCTCGTCATTTTACGGCGTAGCTGGAATATACGGCTCGACCCTTGCACCAAAATAAACCAATAAACCAATAGCTAATTGACTAAGTTAACAAGGGTAGGTAGGTAATTTCATTATCGTCCACTGAAGCAACACAACGGGCTATTGGCGATAGTTCAGGATCATGCCCAAAGGTAATTGGTAACTTTAGTTAAAGTCGTCCTAGAGCAACACAACGGGCTATTGACGACGGTCCGGGATCATTCAACATCATACCCAAAGGGAAAGACCCGAGGAGAGCACCACGTAATTTTGAACCATGGTCAGATGACGAGGTCACACCTGAGCTGGCATCCCACTTGCCAAACGTCCACACCACACGAACATCAGAAATTTGAGGCCACTACAGATTTATTGTGTGACAGCCATCTTAATATACACTACGGTCTTCGTTGGATTCAAACTCGCAACCATCATGTTGCTAATCCGTCACTCTTTCAACCGGGCTACGGGTAAACAAGGATTGACGGAAAAACTTAAAATATTTATGTCGTGTAAGTTTGCACAGGCGGAGAGTTTACACATAAACATTCCGAAAAATCATCCCCGTTTGAAAAAAAAAAATTGGCTAGTTTTGTGTTGTAGCACTCTAAATGCGGCTTCTCTGATCAAGCCAACATAAAACAGACAAGAATTCCATAATTGGAGATCATAACACACCTTTCGAGTGATCAACTGTCCATAACTAACTCTGGAAGCAATGTTACAGCACTCCATTTGACATTACATCTGTCATAAAGTTTCTGGGCACTTGACATAAACCCTCTTCATCTGACATTACACTGACATTTAAACTATTGAGACCTGACAGAGCGAGGACATGCTTGATAACCTCTGCCGAAACCTTCTTGTCCCAAAATATCTGTTATTTTGCTGTACATATCTGAAAAGCTGTAGGATGTTAGAATAAATATTGTAGTGGTGAAACCCAAATATCTAGTCCTTTACGCTACCATTTCTGCCATCACACCATTTCATCCGGTACAGTGTTTACGGCGCGAGGGACATATTTGGCCAAGCTGAGCCAAACACAAGACAAATCATATTAAGTAATTGAAAAAAAAAAGGATTGAGAGAAGTATATAGGGAAAGATGGCATCCTGGGGTCACGATTTCCATATTAACTAGAGGTAGCAAACCTCATGGTGAAAGAATAGATCACTAGGGTTTCTAAGGATCGTGACATTCATACACACCTAAAAAGGTTCCAAAAAAAGAGCCATTTATGATTCTGTCAAGCACTTTGTCCGAACGGTACCACTACTTTTTCAATTTCATCAACTTCCGCAGCCAAAGAACGGAAACGCCAAACACAGAAAAATCCCAATAATCCACCCGCTGACTGTTCAGTCATCGTCGTCTTAATTAAAACACAAAACCCGCTCCATGCCATCCCGACTGGGACACCGAGGAGGAAGATAAATGCATTTAATTAAACTGTCTCCAGTTCGTACCCCTACTTGCAAAAGTCCACACCTCCAGTGACTCCTTAATGCCATGCTTTAAAATGCCAAACTAACATTTCTGACACTGTTTGTAATTATCCTGCGAAGCGTCCCACCGTCCTCACACCGTCCCGTTGGTGGTAATAACAAGCACGGGTCGTTGTCGCCACTGCGACAATGCTCGTAATTATCGGGTGCCGATGCGTTTGAACGACGGGGAGGCTGTTTTTGAACGACTGGGCGTTGGAGGAGATGTGGTTTCTTTTCTGCCTGGGTTTCTGGACTGTGGGTTCTGGTAATTATTGCGTTATGCTTTTTAAGGGACGTTTCCTTCCGCTTGAAATTTCCGTGGATTTCCCATGCATTCGTTTCTAGAAAGTAACGGCAAGGCGATGAGACTGTGGATTCGTGCATTCCCTTGAGGTGTGAATTTTGAGAGGTGGTATCATACAGGTGTTTTTTCGTGGTGCAAAATTACGTGGTGTTGTCATCGAATCTTTCCTTTAGGGGATTGATACCCTGACCGTTATCAATAGCCCGTTGTGTTGCTCTAGTACGACGCTAATTAAAAGAACCTTACCTTACGAATGCTTTTTCGGAAGATAGTTTAAGGTGAAGAACTAGCACCAAATATGAATGCGATTTCGCACGTAGAGAAGTCTTTCAGTTTATTTTAATGGGTGAGGTGGGTAGTACTTAATTAATGCCACACTGGTGCAAGAACTACAGGCTATTGGCGAAGTTTCCGGATCAAACCCGACAGGAAATATCTGAAAACATCACCAGGTAATTTTGAACCACGTACAGATGACGATGTCGCAACTGAGCAACATTTTTAATCTGTCATGTCCTCAAATGGCCTCACATTGGCGTGATGTAGAAATTTGGAAAGTGGAGTGCGAATTCAGGTGTCCTCTTACCGTGGTTCAAAAGTACGTGTGTTCCTCGGATCTTTCTCTTCAGGATTGATCCCGAACCGTTGCTATTAGCCTGTTGTGTTGCTCCAGTTTGACGTTAATTAAAATACCTACCTTCACATCTACCGTTACCCGAAAAACAAATTCTATAAATGTGGTGTCATAGAATGACTAATTTTATCAAACAATATTTCAGAACAGTTTTTTTTTTTTACAAGACTCAAGCATCGTTTATTTAGAATAAATTACACAAACTTTAATCCAAAATAAAAGAAAAATTAGTTTCAATGACTGACATTTTGAAAACTGATGTAAATTTATCCTCATTCATACAGACAGATTATGATACAAATCACTTGTTTCCGACGTACTTTATTTGGCTAAATTTTGTAATAAACAAATGACTAGAATATATTTCAGATGTGAAAACGTGTTTTGTATTTCTACCCCAACACAAGTCTCAAATTTTCAAGTATACACTCAAGAGTTTATGTGATAACAATTATATACACACACAAAGCAGTTTAATAAAACCGAAGCATCGGCATTTCAGAATAAATAAATAACTATAATCTGAAACGAAAAAAATTGGATCCAATGACTGACATTTTAAAAATTGACGTGATTTCATCGTCATTTTTTCACTCATATAGGTTAAGTTAAAAATCATTTCTGTTTTCGACACTTTATTTAAGGAAATCATATGATATACAAAGAATTGGGAAAAAATTCAGGTGTGAAAAAGTCTTTTCTGCATTTCTAGCGACACACCTTTCAATTATGCACTCAAGAAATTATATCTCACATCTTCACACAAAGCATTTGCATTAAAACAAAGAGCATCGGTATTTCAGAATAAAGAACAAACTATAATCTGAAATAAAAGAAAAATTGTTTTCAATGACTGAGAGTTTAAAACTTGATGGTGAATACATCATCACTAACTCAAACAGTTAAAGTTAAAAAAATCACTTGTTTTCGACATACTTTATTTATCTGAGTCCTATAGTCAACAAATAACTGGAAAATATTTCAAATGTGAAAATGTCTTTTCTTCATTTCTCGCGACAGGACTTCCAACTTTTCAACTATGCCCTCAAGAAATTATATCTCTACAATTTTACACAAAGCAGTTGAATAAAACCGAAGCAGCGGTATTTCAGAGTAAATAATAAACTACAATCTGAAATAAAAGAAAAATTGTTTTCGATGACTCACATTTTTAAATTTGATGGTGTGCATACATCATCACTCTCTCATACAATTAAAGTTAAAAAATCACTTGTGTTTTCGACACACTTTATCCTAGCTGAGTCATATACTCAACAAATATCTGGGAAAGTATTTCAGATGTGGTAATATCTTTTCTGCATTTCTCCCAACACGTTTTCCAACTTCTCAATTATGCACTCAGGAATATTCTAATCCTCTAATGGACACATCTCCAGTCGCAGGCAACCTTATTATTCCAGGTATTCCAATTTTTTATACCCAGCTATTATTCACAAAAATCCCCAAGCTGTAAAATTGACCTGATTTCCGTTCCCATTACCAAGAAAAACCCCCACAACCCGCAATTCTCCATGGCACTCACAACAATAAACATGAGACTTTTCCCAAGAAAACAAATTATTGCGCGAATGCCTTCCCTGACTCTGCTCCTCGTATAATTTGCCCTTCGCAGCAGGGCACTGTTCAACTTCATTATTTCAGGAATCTATCAAATCATCGACACATGTAAAAAGAAGAAGGAGTAGCTCCAGTCTTCCGAATCAAGAACCCCTTTTATTGCTCAATAAATCTCTTAAAAGACTATCATTGGGCTCTGTAAGGGGAACGTGTGATAGGAGCAATTGCCCGATGCTTCACTTCTCTACGGCTACTGGTTTTGTAGCGTCTCTTTATTAGACGGCTTTTGGAGGTCGCTTTCTCACCGTTCATTACAGTGTGGAATGTAGTGCAAGTGGTAACTAGGGAAGAAGAACCTGTCGAGGCGGATCAATTTGCCTTGACAACCGTTCAAATTTTTTCTCCGGGAGTTGAAGACACTTAATAGATTTTTAAACAGCCAATCCAAAGACAGGTATAGGTGTTTTTAATTAACCTCTACGCTGTGGCGTCTAGATTTTTTTTAATCGTCTCACAGAACAGCTCTTTCCCCTGTTTCTCCGACCCCCTTACCTAATTATCTAACTTGAGCCTTGAGCGGCATTCACGACTGACGCTTTCCTTTTATAGTATTGTGTGGGGTATCGTTTGGAGTGAGAGAGATATCACCGGATTGACCATTCCCCCAAAGCGTTCGCACCCCAGGGCGACTGAGAAGGGTACCGAACAAAAGTAGGGACCCTCTGGAAGGTCAGTCGCTGAAAATCAAGTCCGAAAACTGCTCCTGTGGTGAAATTGGCACACCTCTACATTGCATCACAAATTGCCCCCTTACAGTCTCATGGTATATTAGAACACCTGCCGGCCACCTTTAAAATTGCATTGCTCAGGAACATTGCATGTAACAAGGGCTCGAGGGCTAAAATTATTAATATGGTGAGATTCATTGGAAATCTTCAGGACTTGATTATCCTAAGAGACTAAGAAAAACGAACTTTTTTCTCACCTTGCATGATGTATATATATTTATAATGTAACCTAGTATAATGATTTAATGTATGCTGCATAAATGTAAGGATGTATATATGTAATGTGTTCTAACAATCTGGCTTGACATGTCACCTTTGTGACATGCTCTACTCATTCAACCACACTTATTTAAACAGGTACAGTGTCTCACGACAGTGGGCACGGAAGTGTGTGTTGGTATTAGTTAGTTAGCTCGTAAATGGTGATCGTTGCCAGCGAGCACATAAAAGAGTGATAGCATCCACCGTACATAGATCTATACCATGCCGCCACACCGAACGAATCTGATGCTGCGTAAAGGTTAACGTCGCGCTGGAGCGACACAATGGGCTATTGACGACGGTCCGCGATAAACCATGGAGCACTGTTTACTAAAGACAGTAAATCCCATTGGAAAGGAAAAGATCTCAAGAGCACCTAGGGATAGTGAAGACTTTACGCAACAAAGGGATATGAGCCCTTGGGTGCTTGGTTAATCGGAGCTCGAATAATCCAGGTTCTGCTGTAAGTAGAAATTTTTTCCAACACAATGTGAGTTTTAAGAGAAACGTATTAGCAAACGGAAGGTTCCGAGTTCGAAACTAGGTCCAACCAAAGACCATCGTGTACAAAGGAGTGGTGATGAATGCTAAATTTGTAGTAGCCTTGAATGTCTTCAGGTCGTGGGAGTTTGAGTAGTGGGGTGCCAGCTCAGGTGTGACCTCATCATCTGACAGCGGTTCATAATTACAAGGTGTTGTTCTTGTATCCTTTACTTCGGGATATATCCCGTATCGTCGAAAACAGCCCGTTGTGTTTCTCCGGTGCTATGTTGAATAACTATCTACCAAAGTAACAAAAAATATATATAAACTGCACCTTGTAAAAAAAGTTTTTTCAATTGTGACGTTTTCCATCAAGTTTCCCAAGCATTTCAAGGAAGAAATAAAAGTTAACTTATATGTAAGTACTCACTGGTGCTTGTTTAAAAATCCTTTTTGTCTTTGGATGGACCGTCGTATACAAAAGGAGGCTGGTGCTTGTTAAATCTGCCACGGCCTCAAATGTAATCACGTTGACGTTGTTTGGAAGATTGGAGAGTGGGTTGCCAGTTCAGATATCTGACAGTGGTTCAAAATTACACTGTGTTTTCATTGGATCCTTCCTTTCGGGTGAAATCGATTAACCGTCAGTCCGTTGTTACGAAATATTACCGCTCAGAAAGTACAAACTTCGACGAATTAAAAGAAAATAACAGACTATTTAAAAATTTGAATGTGCATTTTCGTCGAGAGCGAAGCTCATGTAACAATATTTACATGCACTACCCTACAATATTGGACCGGACGCCAGCGGATTTGCATAAAATCCGACTACTTGTTTGGGGTGTTTTTCGTGGTATTGCTTGGGACCTTTGCATGTTGTTCCTGGTCAACTGTACAACCAATCTGGTCAATCGATTTTGTCATGTAGGGGGCTGTACAAATATTTTGGATCAATGTTTATAAGAAAAAACAATGTAATAGAACCGAAAGGACTTCATAACTTAGGATTGAATTTAGTGCAATATTTTGTGACAATTTCTGTTGATATACAACCAATCTGGTCACTCAATTTTGTCTTGTAAGGTGCTGTAAAAAGTTTTTGGATTAATGTCACTTTACAAAGCTTCAATGTAATGGAACCGAAATAATTTCATAATTTAGAATTGAATTTAGTGCAATATTTTTTTCAAGTATTTAGAAAAAGACTAGAAAGATGTCGATTTTTTATCACAAAACTTGTTTCTTTTGCATCGCTCAGAAACATCTACGTGAACAATTTCACGCAAACTGAAAATTTCTGTTTTTATTATAGCTCCCATCTCAAAGTATCCTCCACAATTATTCTCAGAACTACAGCCTGCAGAAGCATCAGAAGCGGTAATAAAACGGTAATATCCTACAATAAAACCCATTCCACTATGACTTATATACTGTTAAGACATAAGTAGTTTCCCAGACACAGTAAGTGAGCAGTTAAGAGTCAATAGACCATGCATTTATTGGTTTTAATTCATTTTTATGATAGTCATATTAACCTTGAAGTTTTGAGGACTCGGACCAGAAGTTCATTTAACTTCACATTCATGGATGATAAAATTGCAGACGTGAGTTTTACAGCGATGAAATTTTTTTTTATTAAACTGAAAATGGAGGGTAAAAATTTTTTATGTGCGAGCTTCCCTTTTTTTGTTTTGAGGTCAGAAATGTACTGTACTTCAACACATTCAGGTGAAAAAGAGGTTTAAATTCATAGGAGGTAGTTGTCTCGATGTGGTGTCTTGTAGTTAGACCAGATTTTGATGGATGAGATATCATACATTAGACAAAAACTGACCACATCTTTATTTCGTCATCGTATAAAAAGGCAATGTCTTGACGACGAGATACCGACGAGATCATTACCAAAATTGGTGATGTCTTGATGGATGAGATACCTTCTCTAAACCACTTGCACGGTTAAGCAGCGTCTAAGTATTGAGGGTAAAAGATTTTTCGATGCGAACTAGCCGTCAAGACGGTGTCATATAAGAATTCACAAAGCTAGATTTTAGAATAAAAACACCAGAGTTGATATCTTCAAATGATACAAAAATACAAGAAAAATTGAATAAGTCAAAATAAAGGTCGAATTACCGCAGTAAGTAATATTATTTCTGTAATATAAATCTATGTACACATCAGTTGTTGCCATTCGGTGATGGACAAATAACCACGATTTCTGTGCCATGTACGTTAGTAAAATACACTACCCTACAATAATGGACCGGACAGCAAGATGTGATGGTATAACGGAAAGAATATATGCTTTAACTGGGGATATTCCCCCCACGTGCTGTAATTACACTATCAACCCTTCTGGGCATACTTTCAACAAGATTTTGATACACAGCTATGGATATTTGTGTCCATTCCTACTGCAGGAATGTCGCCATTTTAGTTGTAGATTTCTGACGTGGTTCCCTGGTCCGTAAGCGTCGCTCTAACGAGTCCCACAAATGTTCTATGGGGTTTAGGTCGGGACTCTGGGTAGGCCAGGAAGGCGTTTTACATCCATATCTTGATACCACTGCTTGACAGAGGCTGCAAGATGACATGGAGCGTGTTCGTCCTGGAAGTAACATTCGTCCATTCCATCAAATTGCCAGAGCGTAGGAAGAACCTGATTGTCCAAAGTGCTCAAATAGGCGTCGGTGTTCAATTGACCAGGAGCAACATGCGAACGTCCCAGGCAAATCCACGAAATACATCCCCAAACAAGCAGTCGGAATTTATGCAAACTCGCTGGCGCGCGGTCCATTATTGTAGGGTAGTGTCTATATATATACAGATTGCCTTTTTTTACATCGTGGTCAGAAATGTCGTGTTCTTCGTCGAGACATTCAAGGAAGAAAAAATTTTGTCCACTGTCTCGACAAGTTGTTCGTCTTAAGCAAAACTGACTAAATCTTAATTAACGAGATATCTCGTCATTGGAAAAAAATGGTCTTGATTGAAAAAAATTGATTTCGTGTTCATAAGAAAATCGCAATATCTTGCTGACGCAATGTCGTCATTAGCAAATTTACTTAAATCTTGATTGACGAGATAACTCATCAAAAGCACTTGGCGGTTTGGTTGTTTGGATGAGTTTTCATGGCACAATTACCATATTTGGCCACACTGTAAACTCAAGATCAAGTAAAGGACATACTCATACAAGGAAAATTCAACTAACACAGTAACGAGAAACACACCCAAGGGGTTGGGATCTAACAGGAATCGAAATTGCACTGCCTACAACTCGCAGTTTGCTAGAGCAGTCAGCATACCCATTAAGCCATGACGTATTTTTCTAGTACAAGAGCTATATTTGACCAAGATGCACCGAACACAGAATATACAATGTATAGTGATGGATATACACACAAGTTTTACTTACACAAAAGAGAGAAATGAACGGAGATTAAGTTACATTAATCTAACCTGTGCGAACTCGTAGATTGCTAGCGAAGTGAACAAACCCACCGAACCACGGCGGCCCAGGATCTACTTGCTTGAAACAGCGATTCCTGTTGTTCTACCCTCTACCACAATTCTCCTGTTCTCAGTCACCTCATCAACTTGATTGGTGGGTGCGCTCTCAGGATTCAATCAACTCTGCCATTGATACTTCGTTTCCATAAACAAAATCCCAACCCGGACATTAGGCATGCCTTGACACGCACTGAGCGGAAAGCATCGTCATTTTCGTGTCTTGCCCAAAAAGGTGGGTACCAATTATGAGTGTCTCAGTTTACCTGGTCACTAATCAGTCATGCTTCGTCAGTCTCTTAACCACCCTTCCAAAATAAGACAGTTTTTTCGTGCGTTTTGAGATAAAAATCTCAATGTTAGACTGAGAACGAAATGTTTTGGGTCCCCGGAAGATAAACTAAATTTGAGTTAATTGGTGATTAGATCGGTGTGTTTATTATCGGTAGGACTATTGTGTTGTGATGTACGGGTGTGTGCTTTTTTATGTAAGGCCACTGTAACGGATCTGGTCAAGCGGTAAGCTATATATTACTGTGATGAGCAAGACAGAGATGCAAACCAGTCATAGATAATTTGTTACAGCTTCAGTCTACGTTTGTAGCGGTGGCAACGGCCTTGGCGCACTTCTAAAGTCGCCAAGGAAATCATTATTTCAAATGAACTAGTGAAATCAAACGAGTTTAAAGGATTTTGAAAGAACATTCTAGAATATTTAAAATGACAATTTATACTTTCTGCTTGCCGAGGTTGCCATAAAACCCGGAATACCCGAAAAATGGATTGTGCTTTAACTTGACATAACTGGGCATTAGAGGGACGCCAAAAAAAAACAAAAAACGTCAAGGCTGTTGCCACCGCTATAAACACGTAGACTGAAGCTGTACCAGCAGTTATAACGCTTCTTCGTACCGCACGACTTTTGTCCTCAAGTAATGTTCCGATTTCAAAGACATATTCACGTCACAAATGATTCATTGAAAAGTTCTTCCAAACGAAAAAATGCTATGTTTTGGAAGAACTACAAAAAAGTACTCTATAGTTGGATGTATTCCTGAAGTGATCGTATACCATGAGACTCGTTACAATTAACTTGAATGAGAATTTTGCACCCAGAAAAAAGTAGCCATGATAAATAGAAAGATAAAATCTGGTATTGTTTTCGTCGGTCCTTGTTTTAAAATGCAGAAACAATGGATGTTTCTCTATTACTGGAAATGAATGCTCTCTTTAACTACAAGAGGAAATCGGGGTAGTTGTTTGAACCTTGAAAAAGTAAATAATCGTATCTTCTACGCAATGCAAAATTACAGTTAAATATTGAGAAAATTTAAGACTGTTAAAGATTTACTCCTGCATTTGTATGTTAACGAATTCGAGTGCGCATGTCAAATAATTATAGTTGGAGCCCATTAATATCTTGGCTCGTAGAGTATTAAGACAATTTTATTTTGCTTTATTCTCGTGGTTCAAAATAACGTGGTGGTGTCCTCGGGTCTTTCCCTTCGGGTTTGATCCAGGACAATTGCCAATAGCCCATTGTGATGCTCGAGTGCGTTGTTAATAGCTCATAATAAAAAATTTCTACCTACCTTTATTTATGAGACATCACTTTTGACAACAGTCGTTTTCGTTTTAATTACCTTTGGTTTTTTTTTACTCTTTAAGAAGCCAGTTACAAACATTTAAAAAGTAAAACATCAAAAAGTTATGCTTTAGCGTGAACTATTTGTACACATGCATGATGGTTGTTGGTAGGTAGTTGAATTAATCTCGCATTGGAGCTACACAACTGACTATTGACATCAGTCCGGGATAAATCCAGAAGGAAATCTGAAGACAACACCTCGTTAGTTTAAACCTCGGTCAGATTACCAGGTCAACGCCTGAGGTGGCACCCTACTCTCCAATCTTTCCCACCACCCGAACGTGAAGACATTTGAGGCTACGACAGATTTAACGAGCATCAGCCCTTATGAACACGATGGTCTTTGGATGTATTGAGTTTTCAAACTTGCTACCTTGTGGTTACTAACTCGCTACTCTTCCAACCAGATTACCTCGACCCACGGAGCCAATAAAACAATATTTTAAAGCAAAAACAACTGTTACTCACCATAAAATTGTTGTAAATAAATTTACAGTCCATTTAATTGTAATCTGTACATACAGTCCATTTAATTGTACCAACTACATTGCGGACAAAACTCATTTAAATTTTTGCTAAAGAATCATACTTTGTATGCGAATATGCAAGTGATATAATTCAATATCTCAAAGTTGTCTACTCCTGTTCAATAAAATTAATAACTGGGTCACTCATAAACATACTTTATTCCACTCAATGGATTATTATTCTTAAAGCGTGAATTTTCGCAGTTTCTGATGAATTAGTACGCTTAATTATATAAGAACCTACAGTACAACAATCTTACTTACATGAAAAGAATACCTACTTAGAGATTTGGCATCATTAAAATTTAAAATAATATAGTTTTTTGATTTAATATGTTTTTTTATTAGCATCCTTTTTACATTTTCCTGATGTAGTTGTTTTTGTTTTACGGCGTAAAGACCATATTTGGATAAACTGCACTAAACTGAAGCAATCAAAGTCAAGTAATGATTATTTATTAATCAAGTATTTAAGAACATATATATTATATATGTAATGTTATTAAACAGGATGTATATACTAACCATTTTCAAGGAAAATATACTAATGTATATTAACCGATGGTTAATGTGTATATTAACCATTCCATTCTTATTACCTCTCATTAGTACCATAGTTAAGGGGTCAAACATTCCACCTCTTTCAAATAGTTAACATCTAGGTGTAAACGTTCGTGCTATGGTTTAGTTTTTGTTATTAATTTTTAATATTTACTAATAATTTTGATATATTATCTCAATTGCTTTTCTATATATTTTTAAGCTCAGTGCACCATACTATTTCATATGTTCCAGTTACTTAGCTTCGAATATATTTATGATAGGAAAAGCATTACATGACTTGTGTTTCGATTTGTCCTATGTTGTGTATTTATTTCATCTGTTGACTTAATTTTCCTATGTTTTACTGCCATAAATTTGTATGTATATCTACTACAAATGTTTTGAATAAATTGAAAATTACTTTTATGGTGTGTGTATACTTTTTAGATTCACCTCTTTTTTAAATTTAGATGACTCGATTTTTCTTTTAAATGATGAAATCATGTTTACCATTGTCTTTAAAATATTCTCTTGATTTTCGGTAGCTGATTGGAACAATCCAAAACTTTATTTTCCACCATAAATAACTCTGAAAATTCTATTGTTATGACACTGTTGAAACATCTTCACGTTAGTATTTTATTAGAACGATTCACGATATTTTATTAGAACGATTTACAATATTTTATTAGAACGATTCACAATAGTTTATTAGAACGATTTATTTACGATATTTTATTAGAACGATAAAATATGCCACATTTTACTACTTTTGCGAAAGTGTCGAAGGTAAATAGGCAGTAGTCTTATGGTATATTTTGAAAAATAATCACGTTTCATAAGTAAATAACTTTTTGTTTTAAGGTGATTGAATCCTATTTTTTACTGACTTCAAATTACATCCAGACCTTCCCTTATCTGATTGGAACAATAAAAAACTTACATTTATTTTCAGTCATAAATAACTCTGAAATGTCTATTGTTATGACTGTGTAGAAACTTCTTCGGGTCAGCATCAAATGGGGCACTCCGAAATTTTACCAGATAGAATTCTCTACATTTATTTTCTCTGAATATGTCGAATAAATTAAAAAAAAAGGTATTATTATGGTATGGATTTGAAATTCGTCTCTTTTTTTCACGTAGATAACACGCTTTTTCTTTAAGATGATCAAATCCTATTCTCCATTGTCTCTAAAGTATCATCCAGACTTTCCCAGCTGATTGGAACAATCAAAAACTTTATTTTCCATCATAAATAACTCTGGAAAGTCAATTGTTATGACAATGTTGAAATTTCTTCACGTTTGCATCAAATGGGGCAATATAATATTTTAATAGAACGAATCTTCCATGTATATCTTCTATATAATGTGTCGAATAAATAAAAAAGGCACTAAACGGTATGTTTTGTATACTAACCTATTCTTTTCATTAAATATGTAACACTTTTTTGTTTTTGATCATATCCTATTTTCAATGTCTTTAAATTATTCTCTGTATTTTTCGAAGCTGATGGAAACAACCAAAAACTTCAATCAAAAGCAAAAGCTATTTTCCATCACCAATAACTGTATTGTTAGGACAAGAAACTTCTTCCAATTCACATCAAATGGCAGGTACGATAATTTACTGGAATGTATCATATACGCTATATCTTCTACCAATGTGTTAATTAAAGGAATATTTTATTATTAATTGGGTATGTATCTTCTTTCTTTCAAGCAGATAACACTTTTTAGCCTTAGGATGATTAAATTTACATTAAAATTCATTGTCTTCAAATTATTCTCAAAACTTTCCAATCCGATTGGAATAATCAAAAAACAATTTTTTCCGTCATAAATAGCTATGAAAAGTCTATTGTTATGACAATGTTGAAGCTTCTTAGCATTAGCATCAAATGGGTACAACGGAATTATAGTAGAACAAATTATATTCTACTTATATCTTCTATGCCTTGAAAGAATGAGAAAGGTGTCCTTATGATACGGATCGAAAATGCACCTCTTTTCTCAAGGAGATAACATTTTGTTTTTACTTTAAGATGATCACCTCCTATTTTCAATGGTCTTTAACATATTCTCTGTTTTATTATGATTTTTAGAAGCTGAGCGGAACAATCAAAGAGTCTATTTCCCATCACAAATAACTGAGAAGTTTATTATGACGACAACGGTGAAACTTCTTCACTTCAGCATCGAATCGGGATCGAAAAACAACGATTACCCGAATCCGGGAGCGAATACGAATGATAATGCATTGCCATCCTACTACAGTTACGCGGCATCTATCAAAGACCTTCCCCCTCTCCCCGAATAAAACGAAATCCAGACTCAAAAATTGCATCCAATTAAATATGGGTAATTTCGACTGCAAATTATTTTCCCATCAAAAACTCCCAGATTCATCTGCAATTTCCTTGATACTTTTATTTTTCTTCTTCAACAGAGTCGAGAAAAAAAAAATCCTTCGAATTTTCTTTCGATGGAAATGGTTCCATCGCTGTCCTTGAGTACCCGGATGCCAAGTCGTCATGTGGTCTAGCCGTGCACCAAAAAACAGAAAATATCACTTTTTAACCAAGCCCACTCGTCATTGAATCGTCCAATCAAAACGAAGAGCCGGTAATCCGAAAGTCACGATTTAGGCACAAGGTGCCGATGGTGAAGGGAAAATGGCATTTTGTGGACTGTGACCTTCCCTTCTTCTACTTGCATTTTTTTCCCTTCGCATTACTTATTTTACATTTTTTGTGTTCTTGACTCTGGCAATAAGACGCGTAGACGTCCATTTACGTTAATATCTGGTTTATAAGCGTTTGTACATAGTACCGAAAATCAGAAATTGATGGTTTGTGAGTACATCCTGGATTGTTTTCACTCGGGACCACTTTGGATGCGTTCCGAGATGAGCCGAAAATTTTTCTTGGAACGAGGCTCGTGTTGGGAAGAGGGGAGGTTAAAGATTTGACATTCGAAAAAAAAAAAAAAACATGGACAGATAGACCGAAATCACGCAAGTATTATAATACACGGTGTGCATGTTAGTCGGTATGTTGGATGATTATTTTCGACAGACTGTATAATCTTTAAAAGAAAATAGGCCTGCTTTCTTATTATATGTCATGATGAAACTGGTATTTTCAATTGCATAAACGCTTCTTTGATTCTGAGTGTTATTTAATGAAAACGACCCTCAAGAATAAATGTTCGGTACTTAAAATTAAAATGACAGAGGAAGACGAAATCTTATCTTCACATAATGAACGTGCAGTTTAGAATTAGTCTGAATGTAACGCATTTCTAGTGCTTTCTTTGAAACCTAAAATACAAACTTTTTATTTTCTTAGAGTGAATAAAAAATTATTCCTTCTTGGGGTATAAATCTGTATTAGTCTAAAATAAAATGAAAGAAGCCGTAATGTGCTATATGGTTAAGTTTATTCTTGCAGACCTACACATAGCATTTGCGTTAACGTTTCTTGATTGCTAATGCTAATATGTACTGAGGTCCAGTACCTTACTAACACATTTATTACCTTATAAATCCATTTATTATGAACATAGACATCAATATGTTCATTTCATGTATCCAAATGAAGTAAAATTAGTTAAAAAGCCTGTTGGTTTGATAATTAATTATTAAGTTGGTCAGTCTTAAATCTTTAACAGAAACTAACCTGTTTTATTATTATACACTATATGGATAAAAGTATTTGATCTCTGCAGAAATTCGAAGGAGGATACATCTTAGTGTGGGGTTTGTTTTTCTTGATTAGGACTCGGCCCACTGCTCTATGTACTTGGTATCATGAACGCTGGCGAGTACCTTGACTTTCTGGACTATTCGGCCTTGCCTACACTATGGAAATACTACGACGATGATGGTTATTTCTTTCTACAGGATCAAGCTCCATGTCATATTGCAAAATGTATGCTGGTCTGGTTTCCTGAACATGAAGTGAATTTGTTTGACTGGTATGCTCAGGGCCCCGATTTCAATCTTTTCGAGAACTTGTGAGACGAACTGGAGCGACGAGTACGACACCGTCACGCATGCCCATCTTCACAGCAATCTCTTCTCACTGCCTTGCAAGAGACATGGCGAGCTATACATGCCCAGACTTACAGAGAACTTGGGATAAGTATGCCTCGACGTGTTGCAGCTGTAATACAAGCAAAAGAAGGGTCTACCCGTAACTATATAGAATAATAAAGCACTTTTTCTGAAAAGCATGCAGTGTCCAAATACTTATGTCCATATAGCGTAGTTCATGATGAGGCTGGTATTTTTTGCCAGTCTTTTGAGGTTGGTATATTATAAGCGCTTCGATTCTGAGGGATATTTAGTAACAACGTCCCTAAAACATAAATATTGGGTACTTAAAATTAAACTTAAAAAACAGATGATCAATACTCAATGACTAATTTTATGCAAACAGATCTATGCATGGAATCTGAGCTAACATTTCTTAATTGTTAACATCTATTATTCGCCAGTGTCTGTAATTATCTTTCATACCTCCTTTTAAGTCCATTTAAATAGTACGTTGTGTTGCTCCATTGCGTCGTAAATTACCTACCTACCTACCTGGAAGAATAGTGTCAGAACTCGAAACGCTCACTTTATGTTGTTACTAGAATATATGCATAGATGAAATGAAACAAAAGTATGTATAATGCACACCACACAAATCGCAATTCTAAACTATAATAGCTGTTTCACAATCCAACACAATGTAACTAGAATTTTATCCTTAATGTCCTGAAAATTTGCATTTCTCGACATTTTGATAGGTTGGCAGTTTATCTAATTTCATAGCGTTACCCATCAAACAGCCCCAAACGATTAAAAAATAACATATTTAATCACTGAGATTGCTAATACATACATTTTTGTAAAACTAAAATTTCGGTAAATTCCAAGATATGCAAATCAAGTTTTAGACAATACGGCTGTCTCATGTACGCTTGGTTTGAAAGAAAATTCACCACGGATTTAAATTTAAAACAATTGTGCTTCTACTTATTTCAGATATGAATTAAAAATCCTTCACAAATTTAGTTGGAAATAAAATATAATTTCTCTGTGCTATTAGTCATATTTCTTGTTTAAAAATCGCGTTTTCAATTAAAATGGACTTGCATGAATTTATATATATTGCAAATAAAATATTAATACTGTCCAATTACCACAAATATTCGAACAAAATTACTGTTGTGCAACAAAAGGTATCTATAATATTTTAAGCATTAAATATATTTGGTACAGCTTCAGTCTACGTTTATAGAGGTTGCAACGTTCTAGACATTTTTTTTGGCTCACTTCTTGTAGCGAGTTATGGTAGGTTATGGCAACCCATCGGAATAATGGTTTTTATGATAACCTTGTCAAGCGGAAAGTTTACATTTTCATTTTGAATATTCTAGAAAGTTATTTAAAAATCCGTTAAACTGTCGTTTGATTTCATTGGTTAATTTGAAATAATTCTTTCTTTGGCGACTTTAGAAGAGCTCCAAAGAAAAGCGTCAAGGCCGTTGCTACAGCTATAAACGTAGACTGAAGCTGTGCAACCTCTTTCAATTGAATAATAAAAATGACGAACAACACAAAATTCATAGTATTCATTTCCATGTATAGATTAATAGCATATTAGCCTACAAAAGCAAGCAAAAAAATATTACAGAACAATCAAGTGCAGTGAACAAACGCACATATTAACAAATATAGAATTTATATATAAAATAACGAGTTTTGTTTTAAGACGAAGAAACCTCACATCAATATTATATTTCTGCAACTCAGTTGTTTGAAAAACAATATATTTCTGAACTCATTTCCTTTTATGTTATGTAAAAAAAACGAAATACATACTTTTCGAAGTAAACATTTCGTAAACAAGGAAACTGATCAAATTTATCATCGTCGCGTGCGAGTACGTTCTCCAAAAATTAGATTTTTTTATTTGCTCCCATTGCGTATCGATCGCAAAATTGCAGGGTTTTATTGAATTGTACTGATGCACACACAATACATCAAAGGATCATGTTGTTTTGACACGTTTTGTTGCTATGGTAATGATTCCAGGTTTCCAACTAAAAAAAAGTTCCCAAACTGCCCGATAGCTATTATCTCGGATTGCTGATTGATTCCAATACAACATTCAAACTGCGAAGATAAGTAAAATAATTTAGCGATAGGTTCTCAATAAATCGGTGAGGTTTACACATCAAATATTAAATCCAACATTTGCTTTCAAGAGCATCATGATAACTGTTAAAAATGATCAAGTCTTAAATGCGTACGTTTTTTAACTATGAATATACAGGGTGGTCCCGAATTCATGGTACAAACTTTAATGGTAGGTACAGGACATGGTAACAATGATTTATTGTATAGGAATGTATAGTCGCAAGTGACGCGGTGAGGCGTAAACAGGGGAAATAAAAGGAAAGAGAATTGGAGTGATCGGTTGGTATCATTGCCGGTAGAGGGCAGTAGATGTCTAGCCGCTGTTGAACATGATGCATCGCAGTAGGGAAAAGCGCCATTCACAATTGTGCTGCCGTAGACGATGGGTGACTTTACGTATGCAGAAAAAGCAGACATGCATTACATGTACGGCCGTGCAAATGGTAACGGCAGAGCTGCGTTACGAATGTATCGCGCGGAGTATCCTGTACGCCAATCGCTCCACCGACGCTGTCAAGCATGTATCGATACTGGTGGACGCAATTTTGAACAATTACTGTAAACATGACACTTGTCAACAACGCTTGCAATAAAATCTTTGTTTTTCCTTTCGGCCGTTATTTCCCCTGTTTTCGCCTCACCGCGTCACTTGCGACTATACATTCCTATACAATAAATCATTGTTACAATGTCCTGTACCTACCATTAAAGTTTGTACCATGAATTCGGGACCACCCTGTATTAGTGTACTACTAAAACATGTGGTATTGAATGCGTTGTACAATTTTCTGAGAACGCTTCTCCAAAATGACAGTTCTGAATCTAAAACAAAAAAAGGATTTATTTTGAAAAAAAAAGCATAGTGGGGCATGTTTAAAATGCATTACTATCGTTTATGGATTTACGCTATGCCGTGATACCCTTAAGTAATATCGATGTTGTTGTAAATTATATTATGCAGGGAAACTTTAAATTTTCAAATTATAAGAGTTTTTTAAGTCAATATATTTTGTGCATGATTGATAGGTTGGATTTTATTGCGATTATTTTATGATTGTAAAAATTTGTGAATATAATATTTATATTTAAATTTTTTTTATTAAAATAATACTTTTTGGCACATGATCTTATTAATTTAAACTTATAGTTTTACTTCCGTTATAAGATCTATGATATTGTATAAACATACATTCAGAAACTTCTAGACTTCTTGACAGGTTAAATGACCTTCCTGAGCAACAGTATGTTTCCTGAGATTTTTTCATCAAATAGATGTTTTTTATTTTCACATCAGATGTAATAAAGAGCAAAAGCATTGCATTACTTAGAAATATTGCGTATAGTTGGTAGGTAGGTGTTTTAATTAACGTCGTACTGAAGCAACAAACCCAACAGGCTATTGACGACGTACCGGGATCAATCCCCAAGAAAAAGGTCCGAGGACAACGCTACGTAATTTTGAACCAAGGTCAGATGACGAGGCAACATCCCCTTTTTACACGACCGTGTTCGTGGGATTCGAACTCGAAACCCTCCGATTGCTAATTCGTTACTCTTCCAACCAAACCACCGCGGCTCGATGTATGGTTGGAAACAAACTAAAATAAAAAACTACTTTTCTCCGTTTTCAATTATTTTCGTTCAGCGTTACAGCTTCATTATATTTGCTGAACTTTCAGTTTATGAATATAAATAGCTTCAGACTGTTCCTTCTTTAGTTGCCGACCAAACGGTATAGTGGTTAAGGTGTTAGCCTCTAGATCGGAAGGTTCCTGGTTCGAATCCGGGCTCGGGCATGGATGTTCGTAAACGTATGGTGTAGAGGCGGCTGGTGCACCTTAAATCTGTCGTGGTCGAAAGTCCTCACGTTGGGTTGGCGTGGAAGTTTGTAGAGTGGGGTGCCAGCTCAGGTGTTGCTTCGTCATCTGACCGTGGTTCAAAATTACGAGGTGTCGTCCTCGGATCTTTCCCTTAAGGGACTGATCCCGGACCGTCGTCAATAGCCCGTTGTGTTGCTCTAGTACGACGTTAACTAAAAATTACCAAAAATTACCTTCTTTTGTGTGAAAATGCATACATAGTAACACTCTTTTGGTAATTAACAAACCGTAATTGCTAAAACTCTTAAAAACGTTTAAGAGCTTACTAGTTTCAAATATAATTACTTTACGTTTCAAATATAAACTCTATGAACAAAAGCTGGGATTAGTTCCTTAAGTAATAGCATGGTCTCTACTTCAGTGATTAAAAACAAAGGACGGTTCATGATTTTAACAATGAATAATATATTTTCCTTGTCTGGCTTAGCAATCGTAATTTTGGTAATCTCAATTACAAGAAAAACAAATAGAAAATTGCCCATTGTTGACTACCGGATTATTTTGAAGATAACGTAACAGGATTTAACTTCATTCGATGACCCTGCAAAAGTAATTAAAGCAAGTCATCTGTGATGAAATCAAAGTTCTTTAAAAATCATACTCTACCAAAGCAGAGAAAATTAGGATTTAATCGATGTGCCATTAAATCCTAAATCCTCCTTTGTTCGCGTTGATCTATTAAATGTGTGACCTCTGTAAGTGGGATAGATTGCCTGATACAAAAAATACAAAATGCAATATGAACCTCATTCATTATAGATGTAACTTTGATAATTTTTGGTCGGATCATATCAATGGCCATTACAACTATTTATATCAAGAGCATATTCGTATTCGTATTCTATATTGAAAGCCAAGAAGATACATCAAAAAAGCTTCTAGGTAAATAAGTAGTTGAATTAACGTATCACAGGAGCTACATATTGGATAATTGGTGACAGGGTTTGGGATCGGAACCGAAGGGGAACATCTTAGTACAAGACCTCGCCACTTTGGCACATTGCCATTACCTGAACTGGCATCTCACTCCACAAACTTCCACACCTCGCCACCATGAACGTGAGAACATTTGAGGCCATGAAAGATTGAATGTGCACCAGCTCCTACATACACGACGGTGTTTGGCTGGAACAAGTTTCTAATTCATAACCCTACGGTTGCAAATCCGCTATATTTCGAGCCGGGGCAACCACGGACCACAAAAGGCATAAGGAAATAATTTGTGGAATTCTTGAGAATCAGAAGCGACATCAGAGATAATTTTCTCTTCATAATATCAGGTTGGGTTGGTGTGGAAGTTTGGAGAGTGGGGCGCCAGCTCTGGTGTTGCTTCGTCATCTGACCGTGGTTCAAAATTGCGAGGTGTTGTCCTCGAATCTTTCCCTTATGGGACTGATCGGACAGTCGTCAATGGCCCGTTGTGTTGATTTAGTACAACGTTAACTAAAATTACCATTAACATTACCACTATCATAAAATCAGTTTTACGTAGGCTTTTCTACGGTAGGTATCTTAATTAACGTTCCACTAGAGCAGTGCAACGGGCTATTGGCGACAATTCGGGATCAGTAGGAAGGAAAAGATCCTAGGACAACATCTCGTTATCTTGAGAAACAGTCAGATGACGAGGTCATATCTGAGTTGACATCCCTCTCTCCAAACATCCACACCACCATTGATATTTTGCCATTGGCGACGGTCCGGGATCAAACCCGAAGGGAGAGATACCAGAACAATGCCTCGGTATTTTGAACCACGGTTAGATGACGAGGTCATATCTGAGTTGACATCCCTCTCTCCAAACATCCACACCACCATTGATATTTTGCCTTTGGCGACGGTCCGGGATCAAACCCGAAGGGAGAGATACCAGAACAATGCCTCGGTATTTTGAACCACGGTTAGATGACGAGGTAACATCTGAGTTGACATCCCTCTCTCCAAACATCCACACCACCATTGCCGACCAACCGGTATAGTGGTTAAGGTGTTAGCCTCTAGATCGGAAGGTTCCTGGTTCGAATCCGGGTCAGGGCATGGATGTTTGTAAGCGTATGGTGTAGAGGCGGCTGGTGCACCTTAAATCTGTCGTGGCCGAAAGTCCTCACGTTGGGTTGGCGTGGAAGTTTGGAGAGTGGGGTGCCAGCTCAGGTGTTGCTTCGTCATCTGACCGTGGTTCAAAATTACGAGGTGTTGTCCTCGAATATTTCCCTTAAGGGACTGATTCCGGACCGTCGTCAATAGCCCGTTGTGTTGCTCTAGTACGACGTTAACTAAAAATTACCATTACCATTACCACACCACCATTGATATTTTGCCATTGGCGACGGTCCGGGATCAAACCCGAAGGGAGAGATACCAGAACAATGCCTCGGTATTTTGAACCACGGTTAGATGACGAGGTCATATCTGAGTTGACATCCCTCTCTCCAAACATCCACACCACCATTGATATTTTGCCTTTGGCGACGGTCCGGGATCAAACCCGAAGGGAGAGATACCAGAACAATGCCTCGGTATTTTGAACCACGGTTAGATGACGAGGTCATATCTGAGCTGGTTCCCCACTCTCCAAACTTCCACACCACCATTGATATTTTGCCTTTGGCGACGGTCCGGGATCAAACCCGAAGGGAGAGATACCAGAACAATGCCTCGGTATTTTGAACCACGGTTAGATGACGAGGTCATATCTGAGTTGACATCCCTCTCTCCAAACATCCACACCACCATTGATATTTTGCCTTTGGCGACGGTCCGGGATCAAACCCGAAGGGAGAGATACCAGAACAATGCCTCGGTATTTTGAACCACGGTTAGATGACGAGGTAACATCTGAGTTGACATCCCTCTCTCCAAACATCCACACCACCATTGCCGACCAACCGGTATAGTGGTTAAGGTGTTAGCCTCTAGATCGGAAGGTTCCTGGTTCGAATCCGGGTCAGGGCATGGATGTTTGTAAGCGTATGGTGTAGAGGCGGCTGGTGCACCTTAAATCTGTCGTGGCCGAAAGTCCTCACGTTGGGTTGGCGTGGAAGTTTGGAGAGTGGGGTGCCAGCTCAGGTGTTGCTTCGTCATCTGACCGTGGTTCAAAATTACGAGGTGTTGTCCTCGAATATTTCCCTTAAGGGACTGATTCCGGACCGTCGTCAATAGCCGGTTGTGTTGCTCTAGTACGACGTTAACTAAAAATTACCATTACCATTACCACACCACCATTGATATTTTGCCATTGGCGACGGTCCGGGATCAAACCCGAAGGGAGAGATACCAGAACAATGCCTCGGTATTTTGAACCACGGTTAGATGACGAGGTCATATCTGAGTTGACATCCCTCTCTCCAAACATCCACACCACCATTGATATTTTGCCTTTGGCGACGGTCCGGGATCAAACCCGAAGGGAGAGATACCAGAACAATGCCTCGGTATTTTGAACCACGGTTAGATGACGAGGTCATATCTGAGCTGGTTCCCCACTCTCCAAACTTCCACACCACCATTGATATTTTGCCTTTGGCGACGGTCCGGGATCAAACCCGAAGGGAGAGATACCAGAACAATGCCTCGGTATTTTGAACCACGGTTAGATGACGAGGTCATATCTGAGTTGACATCCCTCTCTCCAAACATCCACACCACCATTGATATTTTGCCTTTGGCGACGGTCCGGGATCAAACCCGAAGGGAGAGATACCAGAACAATGCCTCGGTATTTTGAACCACGGTTAGATGACGAGGTCATATCTGAGCTGGTTCCCCACTCTCCAAACTTCCACACATGGACAACTTGGGAACATTTGAGGCCCAGCACAAGTCCACCAGCATTCCATTACGGTCTTTGGTTGGATTCGAACTTTTAATCCGTTACTCCACCTACCGGGCTACCACGGCCCTCTCGTCAAAAAAAAAAGAATTTAGGAGATTCTACGAAAGAAAAATATTAGTGCATTGCTGTGTTTATTTCAATCCAATTTTCTGTTTATATAACTTACTAACTTTACTAATGCTATAATCGAACTTGGCCAAAAGACTGTTCCAAGATACAAACCAAGTTGTGCCCGTTTCAGTGTTTGGTAATTGCGTTCTTAAGCAGCTTTTCGCGAATGGTTTGCTTGTGCTTGACGTGAATACGTCTTTAAAATAGGAACAATACTGCGGGCATGTATGGAAAGCCGAACATTACAAAAATTCGTTACAACTGTTTTGTCATGTGATTTAGAACTAGAAAAAACACACAGAAGATAAACACTGCATTGTGTAGACAAAGGATTTCCGTACCTCTCATGAATTTCGGGCGAGTGATCAAGTGCAATCAGCGCAATATGTAGAAATTCAACGGGGCTGGGCGAGACTTGGGACAGTGTGACTAGATTGCGTAGAGTGAGGACTGTGGTTTTATCCGGAAGAAACCAAACTACGCTACAACCACATTATTAATATAAATCTTGAATATTACAATTAATTTGCAGGTGCTAGCCTCTATATAGGAAGGCTCCTGGTTCGAATCCGGGTCAGTGCATGAATATTTGTGAGAGTATTGTGTGGATGCGGCCGGTGGACCTTATATCTGTCGTGGCCAAAAGTCTTCACATTGGGTTGGTGTGAAAGTATGGAGAGTGGGGTGACAGTTCAGGTGTTGCCTCGTCATTTGACCGTGGTTCAAAATTACGTAGTGCCGTCCTTGGATCGTTCCCTTAGGGGATTGATCTCGGACATTCGTCAATAGTACGCTGTGTTGCTCTAGTACGACGTAAATTAAAATTGCTTTATTTACCTAATATCAACTTGCTCCTTAATCGTTCAAACGGAAAAATAATTGAATATTCACACCGTGTAAGTCTGCAGTTTGATTAACGTCACACAAGAGAAACTGCACGGGTTATTGGAGATGATCTGGGATCAATTCCCAAGGGAAAGATCCGGATAACACTACGTAATTTTGTACCACCATCAGATGACGAGGCAACACATGAGCTGGCACTCCAAACTTCCACACCAGGCCAATGGGAGACCACGACGGATTCAACATGAACATCTTCCTTTGCGTACAACGGTCTTTGGTAGGGATTCGAACTCGCAACCCACAGGCTGCTAATCCGTTCCTTTTCCAACCTGGTTACCGTCTCCCGGATATTCACACAATAAACAGTTGTTTAAACTTCGTATGTCTGCTTCATTTATTCCACAATCCAACATCATCAACCCGGAGTTGTCGCGTCAACTATGGTGTGTGACCTCGGGCGCAATCTACGAAATTTCTTCCTTATTCCATTGCTCGACTCGTGACAGCTTTCGACGTTTTATATGCTGATTGGTGTGTTTTCGCGTAATATTTTATCTTAAATTTTTGCTTTTATGGTTATGACTAAGCGACGTAGCTATTTAATAGCTGCATTGACCTCGAAATTCCAGACCGAAATAGATGTGCAGACTTCAAGACACAAAAGGTCTGATTTAGAGAATCTTTGCTTCAGTAGAAAAACAGGGAGGTTTCTGCTTTATGAGGTTAGTAGTATGGTATTTAAATTAACGTCACACCTTTTTATATTCACTCTTAGATGCGTGTCATTCAGAATTGTGGTAATCCAAGTTAACCGAATTAAATATTACCCCTACCCCTAAAATCATGTCTTATATTTTTTTATCGACCTCTGCAGAGACCACTAATCTATAGCATCAAAGAGTGCCAAATAATACAGGGTGGTCCCGAATTCATGGTACAAACTTTAATGGTAGGTACAGGACATTGTAACAATGATTTATTGTATAGGAATGTATAGTCGCAAGTGACGCGGTGAGGCGTAAACAGGGGAAATAAAAGGAAAGAGAAATGGAGTGATCGGTTGGTATCATTGCCGGTAGAGGGCAGTAGATGTCTAGCCGCTGTTGAACATGATGCATCGGTTGTGGTTTCAGCACGATGGGGCGCCAGCACACTTCAGCATTGATGTACGGAATTACCTGAATGCCACGTTTGGTACTCGATGGATTGGGCGTGGTGGACCAGTCCCTTGGCCACCCCGATCTCCCGATTTATCGAGCCTCGATTACTTTTTATGGGGACATCTAAAGCATCTTGTTTATGAGACTCCAGTTGACTCAGATGAGGATCTCGTCGCTCGCTTATCTGTAGCTGCTGCAGGTGTGCGTGAAATACCAGGCATCTTTGAACGTGTACGCCAATCGCTCCACCGACGCTGTCAAGCATGTATCGATACTGGTGGACGCAATTTTGAACAATTACTGTAAACATGACACTTGTCAACAACGCTTTCAATAAAATCTTTGTTTTTCCTTTCGGCCGTTATTTCCCCTGTTTTCGCCTCACCGCGTCACTTGCGACTATACATTCCTATACAATAAATCATTGTTACAATGTCCTGTACCTACCATTAAAGTTTGTACCATGAATTCGGGACCACCCTGTATAGTCTATAACAAAAAAAAATCGACGCACCAAGAAGGAGTTGTGCCGAGCTCGATCAATTTGGAACGGCACTGACTGGGGACGTATAGTTTTTAGTAACGAGTCCCGTTTCCAACTGTGACCTGACGACAACCGCAGACGGGTTTGAGACGTCCAGGGCAGCGTGGGGATCCTGTCCTTACTGTCACACGTCACACATGCCCACAACAGGGCGTTATGGTTTGGGGTGCCATCTCCTTTGGTAGTCATTTCTGTCACACTTCCAGCACAGCGGTACATAGAGGACATTCTTCGACCGGTTGCGTTATTTTCTTTTGCGACACCCCGGACTTACTTTTTAATAAGATAATGTCCGGTCGCACACGGCACGTGTTGCTATGAATTGTCTTTAAGCTTTCCCAACACTTCCTTGGCCAGCTAGGTCTCCTGATCTCTCTCAAATTTGGAACGTTATAGGAAGGCGATTGTAACCATCTCGGAATGTTGACCATCTAGCCCGACAGTTGGAGACAATTTGGCAAGGAATTCCGCAGGACAGCGTCCGGGAACTTTTTCAATCTATACCACGCCGGGTGACAGCTTGCATCCAGGCCAGAGGTGGACCAACGCCTTATTGACTTCCTTCCTTTGTAACGGTCAAACTCTGAAATAAATCATTCAAATGTTCTGAAATTTTAATCGTTTTTTTTTCTATTTATGTTCTTAACATCCATTCATTTTTATCGCAATCGGACAACTCTTTCTTAGTGTGTCGATTTTTTTGTTATAGAGTGCAACCCAACACAGAGAAAACGAAACCGTACTGAAATCTCGCAATTGAAGTTCTTTGACCCTTTGTCTGAAATAAATTAAAACTGCGGAAGATCACCCAAGAAGGCAGATCAAAACTCCGAAAAGACCAACAGTAATTAAAAACCATTTCCCCATCTCTCCGAATCGATCACAGAATTCCCACTCGCCTCGAACCAATACGTCCGGGCCCGGCAAGAAGCAAAACACACCAAAGGGGTAGAAAGCGACCTCCCTGTTCCATCTGGTCCTGGAAATGGGGTCAAGCGGTGGCCCCGTCGGCTGACCACCCTCAAATTACTGACCACACGCAACTCTTCCTCCCAAGGCTGTAATTTTAAATAAATTAAGTCTCGTCTCACTTCCGCTGTCCAGCTGTTGCGTTGGGAGATTGGGGCCACACTGAGAGATGAGATTGTTGGTGGGAAGAATCCCACAGAATGGATGCGGTGCTTCAAAAGGCTTGCTTCCACCAAAGCGGGGATTTCAATATGGGAACAAAGGACAACGCGGTGTTAAAATTTTGTTTCGCCTTTGATCTACGGGCTTTGTTGGATGGAAGATCTGTTTTGGATGTTTGGAGGGGACGTTGAAAGGCTCTACACGGGTGGAGTTTTTTGATGCGTTGTTAAATGATATCGTTTCTGGATATGTATCGATGTCCTTTTGTGCGTTTCTTTTCTTTTGCGTTTGTAGGATGTCGTGGAATTCGCTGTTCCTTACGTGCGAGGAAAATTTTATTTGTACTTTCATACAGGAATTACCAGTTAGTAGTTTCTGGATGAAAGATTTGTTTTGGATATTTTTTAGAATTGAATAATCTGCAGGGATGGATCTTTCAGTGTATCATTAAACGTTATATTATCTGGAAAGTATATTGATGTCTTTTGGGGTTTGTTTTTTACGTTTTTGCATTTATCAGATGGTGGAATTCTTTTTCGCATACGATGAAAGGGATATTTGTTGTGTCGTCTAGTATTAGCAATTAGTGAATATGCAGGATAAAATATATGTTTTCGTTACTTGGCGTTACTGGAAGATCTACATGAATGGATCTTTTGATGTATAATTGCATGCTAGGTTCTGAAAAGTATATGGGCAATTTCATGAAACAAGTAACATGAAAGTGGAAAAAAAAAATTGAAAAAATTACCTCTATTTTTTTTGTTCTTTTCTAGATAGTTTATAGTTTTCATACTTGAAGTTGGCAACAACATTAAGCAGTTATTTTATCAGTACTTGGTCAACTGTTCTAGAACCAGAAGTATGAAGTCTTTTTGCTGTGACATATAATTTTATATAGTATTCATTCATAATGTTTTGACTCATTTCACTTTATTACTATATTATATATCTGATTTTTTATCTTGAGTTTGGCATAATATGTCCCAAGAGGACTCAATGCCACAAAACCATATCCAATCCAATCCTTTTTGCTGTGGACTTGTATATTTTTACAGACAAGTTTTTTCTAATAACAGTGTGTATTTTCGTTTAATTTTCATGCATAATAGAAAGAGCTGTTTGAGTAGAAAAAATCATGCCTAACTTTTTTAACAGATATCAATTACTATTTTTATGGAATGACTTCGAAATTAATTCGTACTTAATGTAATGTAACGTGAGTCACACAAAAGATTTTTTTAATTATTATAAAATTCTACGTTGAAAATTAAAACTTTGACTTTTAAATGAAAAATTTGTATGAAACTTGAGAGTTTCTGAAAAAATTTATTTCAATACATGCTTCTTCTTAAAATATTAAACATATTTAGTTTTGTAACATGAGTTACACATAATCTGCCATTAGATTAAATGTCGCACATTGGCTTTGACTTTTCAATAAAATCCAAATTGTACACGATTTTGTGATAGATTTATTTTTTCAAACATGTTCTCTTTCTTTATACACTTTAAAAATTATATTATTGCACCTTCAGCAGCTACATAAAGGCAAAGAAAAATTAAAGCATGAAGGAAATTATGACGGTTATAAAGAAAAGCACCATCTTACTATGAAATAATAACAATACAGAAGGGACACAAATCAATGAAAAAACCAGTAGTTGGTACAAAAGGATTTAAAATCAAAACAAAGTAAAAATGTTTAAAATAAAGTTTAAAAGTATCGCGGTTTTTAAGGAACGAAGAAACTTCAAAGAAATAATACAATAATACAAAAATGCGAATACATCTAGCACACCACGTCGTAAAGAATTTGGGGTGAGGAAACTTTTTAGCAGCATTTGTATTCCTAGTTTAAGGGGGACCAATACTCAAAATCTAAAAAAAATGATAATTTTTTTTATTACATTAAAGAATACTACAGATATTTCTGAATAAAATGACACAAATTTTATTTCTGTGTTTTAAAAAGCCTGCGAAATTTGGAATTTAGTAATTTGACATCTGCCATCATTGTTAAAATGATGCCAATATTTCAAAGACTAGCTTCAGATTCTTTGTTGGAAAGATGTAGCAAAGGGGAAACTCAAAATCGAAACGAATCACTTCATAACATGGTTTGGAGCCGCTGCCCTAAAAACTTAAATGCTTCGAAATTTCGAGTCCAGATTGCTGCAGTCAGAGCCATTATGGACTTCAAGACTAACGTCTAGTACAAAAGATGTGCTGAAATGCTCGTGTCTTGTAACTAGGAAAACTTTTCTAATGCTGTTCAAACAGAAGAATTGCAGACGATTCAGGAAAGCTGCGAGAAAGTCAACTATTGCCTTCAAAACCTACAGAAAAAAAGTTCAACTTACCAAAATTAAATTAAATGAAGCATTAAATGTAAGAAGCAGGGAACAATACCTTCCAGGAGGATTTTAAATAAAATTTAAGTACGTAAAAGTGTTTTTACCAATTTAAAACGTACATGAAGTTTTTCTCAGTGATGCTTTTTTCGCAATTTTCTTACTTTAAATTGATATAAATGAAAATCTATTTGTTATAATTGTATGAAATTTTCTGCACAAGCTTACCAAATATATATATTTAATTTTTCATCGGTAATTATGTATATGTATGTTGTTTATACTTCTATATTTTTCAAATGTTTTATGTTGTATTTTTTTTGTACTTTGAGAATTAAATATTTAAAAAAAAACTGATTTAAATTTTAAAAAATTCCTCGAAGACAATTTTCAGTATGTATTGTTATAAGTAATTTAAAACTAAAATTATGTAATTTGACACACAAAATTTTAAGATATATCAATTTTTAACAGTCAAAATCTTGCACATTTTAAAATTTTATTTAAAAAAAATATCTATTAGTTAGTACAATTACACAATACAAAGTTGATCAACAAAAAATTATCAAGACAATTCTTAAAAATTAAAGATTTTAGAATTTGAGGTACCAGATCCCCTTAAAGGCAGGTTTCATCAGCTTTGATACGAGGTAAAGTAGACTAAAATTATACCATTTTGTGGACGAAATTATATTAGGCTAATGGCTCCTGGGTTTTAAGACGTCGCTACAAAGGAAGTGTTTAGTAAATAATGCGTACAAATTCGTAAAAACTTCCAAAAACGAAGAAGACAAGCGTTTTTTTTTTTTTACATTCTAAGGGAAGAGATAGAAAACAAATCCAGATATTCAATTACAGCATATTTTGCCATAGTGCTTACAATAATGGCAAAAAAAAAAAAAGATTTAATGTTACCAAAAGGTTATCTTCTATAAAGTGACATCTCCTACACTACACCTATAAATGTTATAAAATCAAAGCTGAACACTGAATTGAAGTAAAATATGTTGTGATCGGTATCAAAATGAAGTGTGAGTAAGATCATCTAATTTTACATTAGTATTCAGTTAATCACTTTGCCGTAATGAAGTTGAAATCATTGCTATGGCCTTAACAATGAAATTTTCATTGATTTTAATCCTTATCATTTATTCTTAGAAATAACCTTAGTATATTTTTCGTTATTTAATGTATCGTAAATATTGTTTGATATTAAACTGAGTTTTCATCTAAAATCATCTTTTTTCTAAAAAAATTTTTCTTTGATGTTAAAACAATTTTGAATCAAAATAATTTAATTCAAATTTTTAATGCATATAAATATATGTTTAAATGAGATTATTTTTTAATTGCAATTTCTTTCATTAATAAGCCATTATTCTCAAATGTAACAAAAAAATGATTTTAGCACAAATTAAAATTTCATAAACGTTATTAATAAGCATTCAGTCCTCAGAATTCGCGAATGTAACGTGATTCATAAATGTATGTAACGTGAGTCACACAGAAGAAATCAACGTATTTTATTAATTAATGCAACAATTTTAATTTTCTTAGATTTTCAATTTTTCTATTAACTTGTGTAAGTAGAAGAGAAAAACTCATGTTTGAAAGTCTAAAAAATGTATGTCCTTTTCTATGTAACCTCAGTCATAGTCTGAAATGCTTTTAATAGGGAAACTTAATTCTCACTGAAGTTCTGAATCATGAAACAGTTGCTTTAGGGATGAATCGGTGAGTTAATAAATCAATTTTCATTCATTCTTTATTTACACGAAATTCAATATTGAAAATTGACATCTGATTGTAACCTGAGTTACATGGAATTGTCTATTTGAATTATTTTTTTTCATTTTGAATTAATTAGATGTTATGGAATATGTTTTTTTCTCACACGATGTTATATTTGTTCTTTCATGTGGTATTATCAATTAGTGAAGTTGCCGAATTAAAGATATGCTTCGAAAATGCAGAGTTGAGCTGAAAGATCTACACAGATGGGTCTTTTGATGTATCGCCAAGCTCTCCATTCTGAAAGATGTATCGATTTATTTTTGTGTGTTTGTTTTCTTTCATTTTGCATTCATCAAATAAAGTGGAATTCTTTTTTTTCACAGAACATTGTATTTGTTCTTTCCTCTAGAAATCATTTGTAAAGTTTCTGAATAAAATATATGTCTTGAAAATTTGGAGTTGATAAAAGAACTTGACAAACGGTTCTTTTGATGTAGCACTAAGCATTTCGTTTTGAAAAATGAAAATCGATTTCTTTTAAACTATTTGTTTTCTTTCATTTTGAATTTATCAGATGATGCAGAATTCGTTTTTCCTCGCATGTGATGAAAATTATATCGGTGTTCTTTCGTCTAATACTATTAATTATAGTACTTTCTAAATAAAATATCTGTGTTTGTAACGAAAGATATACACTGGTGGATCGTTTGATGTATCATGAATCTTTGAAGTGGTTTGGACCATATCTATCGTTCATCAAAATTTGACCAATTGGAAGGCATGCAAGATCTCACTTTATGATGTACCATTAAGTTCTAAAAATTCGTCAATGCTTTTTGGGTGCTCTTGTTTACATTTTAATTTAACTTCATCAAATATTATGAAATTAGCTTTAATTTCCATACGATTAAACAAACCGATCATTTCATCCTTTCACCCAGTATTGTTAATTGTCAAAGTTTCTGAATAAAAGATGTTTGGGTGCTTGAAGTCGTTGTTTATAAATTACGTGGTGTTTTCCTTGGATTCGGGTTTTCAACCCGTACCTTTGCCAATAGCCCGTTATGTTGCTCCAGTGCGATATCAATTAAAATACCTACCACAACAAACATTTTATTTTATTTACTTGCTTAAGACAAAGCAATTCAACCTTCGCAGAAATCGCATAGAAATATATTCTAATTTTATTGTCCTTAATCAAAATATGTGAAAAACAGCTGATAGATAGCAGCTGTTTGAGAAAATTTCGAAGCTTAATTTTGCTTATTTGAGATTTCTATAATATAATGTGATTTTAAGTGCCGTTTTAAAGAGTACAAAACTCTTAAAAGGGAGTCATTGACGAGTTTTTATATCAGAATTCGTCTTTTACATACCCTGGATCTGAAAATTAAAAATAATTTATTCAATCAGTACTAACCAACCATTATATGAATGCTACAAAGCATTGAATACACAGCTGTTTGTGAAAATTCAAATATTGATACAATTTATGTTCCAATGAAATTCTCGTTGCAAAGAAAAGAAATTTTTAAATGCAATACAAGCGGTTAAATCAATTTAAGTAAACAATACGGGTGTTTGGAGGAAAAAATAGGAAGTTTGAACGATTGCTTATTGTGAAGATCCAACAATTAATTTACAGTTTGAACGATTGCTTATTGTGAAGATCCAACAATTAATTTACAGTTTGAACGATTGCTTATTGTGAAGATCCGACAATTAATTTACAGTTTGAACGATTAAAATGCAGTCTCATATTAGTGTTGCCTACAGATTGTGTTGTCCAATACTTATTGTAGCGTAACTTAGTAGATTTCGAATCACCCGTTTTACACAGTCCTCACTCCGCGCAATCCTAAATTACACTGGCCCATAATCCAATCAGCACCGTACAATTTCGACATATTACGGACCCCAAATCAAGTGAACAGTGCCCTTGCAAACTCAAACCAAAGGTCATATCAGGTACGTACATTTTTTTGTCTACAAGACGCTATATTTATCTCCTGAATATTTCTTCTGATTTTTAAATGATGTGAAATTCTATACTTGTTTAAATTCTGCTCAAGTTCAAGTGTTGTTGTTTGATATTTATTGTAGCGTAGTTTAGTTGGCTTAAAATCACACCACTGACCTAGCTTAAAGTAACGCTGGCTCAAAGCTATCCCAGCACCGTATGATTTCGATATATTAGACATCCTTTGTGCGCCTGCGCACTCAGTCCAACGGTCATGACAAGTACAACTTATACCTACAGTACGCTTCGTTTGTTTTCGGGATATTTCTTCTAGTATTGGAATCATAAAAGAAAATAATTCTAACACATATTTGTACATTTTTATACATACCCCCGAGTACTGCTTCGACATTAACGACGTATTCACATCAAAATTATAAAGCTTTATTTCGTTTATTGCGCTATTTATATTCCACAATTAAGCAGATTGGGACGTTTAAAAAGCGAGTTATTACTAGATATAACCCAAAATTCATCTATAATACCCATAAATTAAACTAATTTATTCAATCAGCACTAATCAATCAATATATATTGAGATGATGCAGAAATTCGTTTATTTTTTTGACGAAAATTGAAGAAAAATTTAAATTACTATAAATTATCTTTAATCAATCTTCTATGTGTCGTTCTATTCTATGACCTTTCTCCATCTCTCCATTAGCTGCTACATCTCGCCCTCTTAGTTCTCAGCTTTCTGGCTAAAGAACGGATCCAAGTGACGAAGCTTTCTGAACCACTTACGGCACGTGGAATTGTCAAAAGCACCCTCATTCCACCCAACACAAATCGTCTTTTGAGTCTACGAAGCATTCTTACTTTTTCGGAAATGAAAAATCATACTATGTCCAAAATGCTCCATATACACTACTTTACTATAATGGACCGGACAGTGTTGGCATAAGGGAAATAATACATGCTTTAATACGGGGACGGTCCCCCACTTTTACTACAATTACACTATCAACCCTTCTGGGCATACTTTCAACAAGATTTTGATACACAGCTATGGATATTTGTGTCCATTCCTACTGCAGGAATGTCGCCATTTTAGTTGTAGATTTCTGACGTGGTTCCCTGGTCCGTAAGCGTCGCTCTAACTCGTCCCACAAATGTTCTATGGGGCTTAGGCCGGGACTCTGAGCAGGCCATGGAAGACGTTTTACATCCATATCTTGATACCACTGCTCGACAGAGGCTGCACCATGACATAGAGCTTTTTCGTCCCGAAGTAACATTAGTCCATTCCATAAACTTCCCAGAGCGTAGGAAGAACCTGACTGTCCAAAATGTTCATGTAGGCGTCGGCGTTCAATTGACCAGGAACGACATGCAAAGGTCCCAGGCCATACCACGAAAGGCACCCTCAAAAATGTAGTCGGTTTTTATGCGAATCCACTGGCGTCCGGACCATTATTGTAGGGGAATGTATTTTCTGCCATATTTAATATTTTTCAAAATTTAAAAATTTAAATCCAATAGCACAATATGTTCCCCCAAGTACTCTCTGAATTTTTTTCAATTAAAAAAACATCAAAGCTTCACACGGGGGAAATAGACAACGCTTCTATTTCGTGAAGCTATGCCAACTAGCGCAAAAAACGGGACGAACTTTTCCATCAACCCAGTAGACAAATAGCATAAAAACACTCAATACTTCAAATGCACCTAAGCATATGTGTTCATGAAAGTCCACCCCTTTTACCCTGCTCGAGAAAGTCGTGTGAAAGTGCAAAAAAGCATCACGTGAACAAGCTGTTTCGATAAATAACTGTTGTTTTCGACGCCTTCGGAACAAACCAGACTTGTGCTTAAGGATTCCTCCCAAATTATTAATAACGATTTTCTAATTATACGGTGGTGACAAACGGACGTTCAAAACAAACGATGCTTTGACACGGCATTTTGAAGAATGTCAACAGCGTGTCAAACGCATCAAGAATTCAATGAGCCATTAGACGAATTGACAGGACGAATCGCGTTGAGGAGGGTATATTAACACAGGTCGCTTTGAAGAGTCGTGGATATTTTCGATGGCTATATGTCGAACAATGGAATATTTTCTTTTCTCTTTTCTGCAGTGTGGACTTACGGTGCATGGTTTTCTTCTGCTCTTCTTTGGCAATTTTGTATTATTAATTTCAACCATTTTCTTTCATTGGCTAAGTTCTGATTATTTTCCTTCTACTGATCTTCCACTCTATTCATTTTAGGGATCGCGGTATCCGTGTTGGAATAGTAACGTACTAGCAATTGAAGAGTTGCGAGTTCGAATCCAATCAAAGACCATTGTATACAAAGAGGGGGAGGGGGTACGATGAATATGCCGTAGCCTCAAATGTACTCACGTTAACGTGGCGTTGACGTTTGTTGAGTGGGGTGCCAGCTCAAGTGTTGCCTCGTCATCTGACCGAGGTTCAAAATTACGTGGTGTTGCCCTTGGATCTTTCTCTTGAGGGATTGATCCCAGACCGTCGCCAATAGCCCGTTGTTTTGCTCCAGTGTGACCTTAATCGACTACTTACCTACCATTCAATTTTTGCAGACATATACTATAGGGCCACGTTAACCTGGTTGGAAGAATAGCGAATTAGCAACAGGATGGTTGTGAGTTTAAAACTCGGTCCAGCCAAAGACCGTGGTGTTCGTCGAGGCTTGTGAACGTTAAATCTGTCTTGGTCACAAATGTCTCCACGTTGGTATGGATGTTTATAGAGTGATATTGCCCTCTTAAGGGTTGACCTCATCATCTGACAGTGCTTCAAAATGATCAGGTGTTGTCCTCGGATGTCTTCCTTCGGTACTAATCCTGGAGAGTCGCTTCAGTTTAATGTAAATTCAAATACCTGCCAGGCATATACAGCATTTCTTTGTATCTTTTGCTGAGGATGGAAGTGTAAAGCAACAAGTGATCACTGAAAAGGACAAAAAATTTATTTAGGGCTGATGAAATTACTACTTCTTTTTTACTTTTCAAGTCCCAGTAATAGTAAATTCGCTTTTTAGTTTAGTTTAACATAACCTGATATGAAGTTTTGTTTTAATAAGGCTATCGCGTGTCTGCTAATTACAATATTTTAGTTACGTTTTTAAGTTTTAAAATAATTCGTTTACTTACATCGCGCGCGCGCGCGCGCGTAAAGTTTTTTTTTATTTCTCTAGCATTTGGTACATAAATATATTTCCATATTTGCAAATTATATATTCTAAATTGCAATTAAATCACAGTTATAATTGCATTTTAAAACATCTACTTACTTAAAGAGGTTCATCAACCTTTATTCTTTGGAGAGGACATAAAAATTATCGTTAATTACGTTTCGTAAGTTATAATTCCATTTAATCGTAGTATTTATTCGTAGTAAGAAAAACTAATTATGTAAAGAAATTCTTGTCGTCAAAACTAGTAAATTGTCAAATATGATTTAACTTTCTCTCCTGTTCTTGATTGAGGATATACAATATACTTTAGTTTTTTTTTAACTACGGTTTGAAGTGACTATAATTAATTCTATAAGTGTCTTCGCTTGAAATTTTTAGTTTTATTCTTTAAAACATGAAATTTATTTATTTTTAAATTGTTTTGCTCATAACTATTGTATGTTTAATACCAACTATTAAGTGCGCAAACGTTTTCAATGGTGTATGTCCTTGTAATAAAATATACGGCGACATGGGGCAAGAAACTTTATGTTTTTTTGCGGTCGCTGGGTTTGAAAATCTGTCACATGGTTGGGGGAAGAAGCACGTATCCTATATTTGTGATTGGTTAAAGTGATTATCCACCGTGATCAAAAACACTACTCTATACTTCAATTGCCAATCGACCCAAGTTGATTCGTAAGCCGACGAATCTTATCGTTCTGAAATCTTAAAACAAAGACTCCACACTCATGCTCTGTCTGTTTCATTAGAAGGTCGATGATAAAAATAAGATGTCAACAAAAAATCCAAACTCACAATAAATGTATGTTAAAAATTGTGTTGGTGCGTTTTTTAATCCTTCACTAGTCACGGAATTATTTTAACAGATGAAATAGGGGTGAATCTATAAAGTGTTTGACGTTCCCTTTCCTAGTTAAATACGCATTAATTATTAATTTTTAAAACATAATTTATTTTAGGGCAAAATTATGCATTATCTACTAAAGAATGTATTACTATATTCAAAATTTTACCTTCATCATCATTCGATTTATTATATTTTGTTAGTTAAAGTATCCAGATGAGCTATATTACATTAAATGCAATTTACAAATGAAATGTAGAATTTTTTTTTTATGCAAAAAAATGTCAGCATCCAATATTTCACGAACAATCCGCCGATTTAAACCATGCAATTTTCATAAAACTGGTCATAAATTTCTACAGCGGAAAAAGATCGTTACGCTTAAAGTAATTTAGCCAAGCAATAAGGTATTGGTTATAACTCCAGGAAATTGCAAAACATTTTCACAAAGTATCAAAATAACCCTTTATACGCGAAGCACAAGCAAATTTTGCATACTTAAGATTCCACACTTAGTTGCTCTCGGCAATATAGCATTGGATGTCCCTTGCGTTTCTTGTCTGCGGTAAAACACATCCTCCTCATTTCCTGCAACTGCTTATTAGGTTTGAAACTATTCATTATTGCAGGAAAAAATGCCACTCATTGTTTTCTTCTGCCTCCCATAGAATAATACAATTCTTCCCATTAGTGCTCGAGAAAAGGACAATTTTATTCATTGGAGCTCAATCTTTTTGAGTGGCCGAGACCTCTTTTAAATTCAATATTTCGCTTTCAATTACCTAGCTACTTCGTTTCCATTTTATAAGCTATTGGAGACAACGCATGCTTGAGTTTCTTGATTTGAGATGGAAAAGTAATGCTGCTAGAGTGGAGATTGTTGTTTTAAATTGGGTGTTACATTTGTCTTGGTCGGAAGAGTTTTTCGATTTGAACCTTTTTGGTTGCTTGAGAAATAGCTTTTGTTTGCTTCGGGGGTTAAGGTTTACAAATTCGTCCACAAAATGCCATGCGCGTAAGGTGAATGACCGTACGGTGGGTAGTTAATTAACGTCGCTCTGGAGCAACACAACGGGCTATTGAGAACGGTCCGGGATCAAACTCGAAGGGAAATATTCGAGGACAACATCTCGTAATTTTGAACCACGGTAAGATGAATAAGCCAACACCAACTGTCCATATAGGTTTAACCAGCTGGCAGATTAGATACCATCCTCTGAATAGGTTTAACCAGCTCGCAGACCAGATACAGTCCTCTAAATAGGTTTAACAAGCTCGCAGACCAGATACAGTCCTTTGAATAGGTTTAACTTGCTCGCAGACCAGATACAGTCCTTTGAATAGGTTTAACCAGCACGCAGACTAAATAGTCCCCTGAATAGGTTTAACCAGCTCGTAGACCAGATACAGTCCTTTGAATAGGTTTAACCAGCACGCAGACTAAATAGTCCTCTGAATAGGTTTAACCAGCTTGCAGACCAGATACAGTCCTTTGAATAGGTTTAACCAGCTCGCAGACCAGATACACTCCTCTGAATAGGATTACCAACTCGCAGCTCAGATACAGTCCTTTCAATATGTTTACCAGTTCGCAGACCTTTGAATAGGTTTAACCAGTTCGCAGTCCTTTGAATTGGTTTAACCAGCTCGCAGACCAGATACAGTCCTTTGAATAGGTTTAACCAGCTCGCAGACTAAATAGTCCTCTGAATAGGTTTAACCAGCTCGCAGACCAGATACAGTCCTTTGAATAGGTTTAACCAGCTCGCAGACCAGATACACTCCTCTGAATAGGATTACCAACTCGCAGCCCAGATACAGTCCTTTCAATATGTTTACCAGTTCGCAGACCTTTGAATAGGTTTAACCAGTTCGCAGTCCTTTGAATAGGTTTAACCAGCTCGCAGACCATATACAGTCCTCTTAATAAGTTTAACCAGCTCGCAGATAATATACAGTCCTATTAATAGGTTTAACCGACGCATCTGCCTACCAGCCACACTTTGGTAGAGTTTTAGCCTGCCGACAGCTCAGATATGGCCCGTCTAAAAGGTTTAACCACTCCGTCGTATAGATATCAGCACTTTTAAAAGGGTTTTGCATACCCGCTGTGTAGATTAGCTCCTTCAAATTTTTTGTTATCAGGACTGCAGTCCGTATTCGGTCCTCCGAATTGGTTTACCTCGCTCGCCGGTTAGATACAGACCTAAGGACAGGATTACCCGGCCCGCAGAGCATATTTGGCTCTCCGGACACTTTCCTCTGGTCCACCGACTAGATACGTCCCTCCAAAAAGGTTTTGCCGGCCTAATACGGTCTACCAAAAATGTTTTTGTAACCCTCAGATGAAAAACGACCTTCCAAAAAGTTTTTCACGACTTGTCAGCCAGATACAGCTCTCAGATGCCACTTCAACTAGTTAAGTGATATCAGAAAATAATTGTGTATAAAATACATTTAAAAGTATTGCATGAAAAGTTCATATCGAAATATTGTTAGAATTTACTATAGATAAGCCACACAATCGTGTTTAAATTTAAAGTAAATGTAGTTTCTCACTCCACTGACTTGTCAGTGGACTTTATTGTATCAATTTGTGACATGGAAATAAGTTTTTTCATGATATGTTTTAATATTTTGTTTCTTCAGGATTGTGAATAAAAGAAATAATTTTTCATTTCCTGCTATCACTTTACTTTAACTAAGCACAATAGCTTCTAAATGTATATTATTTTTAACATGTTTATTACATTATTTTCTACATGTTACGTTAAAATATTTCGTATAAAACTCACAGTATTCGTCCTCGAAGACATAAAAATATATTGCAGCCTTTCAACAATACAAGAAATACATGTATGTCTTCAACATATATTTATTCTATGAGCATATGAAATTTAAAACAGATGTGTATGAAACTTAATCGTAGAGAAATTATTTCCTTATATATCTTGATATTTACTAGGCATTTCGTTTTACCTATATTTTTGCATAATGGCTTAAAAGAAATTTACTTACTCCTCATTTTAGTCTATGTAAATATTTGGATTGATTTGCCGATAAATATTGGTCGCATTAAATTGAATAAACATTGTTGTGTTTTCCTGAATTGCTTGGATAAACGAAAATGCGTTTTAAAAGGTAAATGTGTTTATTTTTCTTTGAATCAAACTTGTCTAAGGTTTGTATTTCTTGTAAAACATGATTACATGCACGATAAAATATACTTTAGAGGCCCAATTTCAATACTCCTAGTACCTCAAATATTATTATAAAACACATTTTTTTGGCCTAGTAATAAAACGAATTCTGTTTTAGTAAAGTTTACTTTTCAATTTTTATAAGGAAATGGAAATATTGATTATAAATCTATGATCATACTTTTTATTACTAGGTTATTTTGAAGAATATAAAATGTTCTAATTTCCGTATTGCTTTACAATATTCCAATCTATTCATCTCTATTTTAAAGTAATTACGTTTTTTTTGTAGATTATCTTAACTTCCTTCAAAATATACTGAGTTTAGTTTCCACAGGTACACAAAGAGTATGATTCAAAATAAAATGTCAATATTTATTTTACAATAATTATATATCAAGCAAATGTCTAAACATATTTGCTGATGTGATAGGCGATTACATTTTTTTATAAATTAAACATTTTGTATTCCACAAGCACAAGATGTTCTAAGCAGAATGTAAACAGTTTTATAAATGTAAAAAAAAAAATAAAAGTTTTATAAAAGTTTTATAAATGTTTTATAAACAGTTCCAATTTACAAAAGATTTAAATGCATATCGCACTTAAGAATGGAAACTAAATATTTATTCCAAAGATATTTTAAAGCCGTATTAGTACTCGATTTCTTCAGATTAAATATTTATTATTGGTGTTTTTGCACTTTAAAATTATAGAAATTTACTATATTGAGGAAGAAAATTTTTTTTTATTAAAATGATAAATTAAACAGTAAGTTTTGAAGCACTAGATAGATCAAATGTAATGCAATTTAAACATCTAAAAAGGTAAATCTGCAATATCGAAATTCAATTAAATTATGTTTATTTCATATTTTTAAATTTATTGCTGAACCTACAACCTATAATGTTTTACAATGGGATTTTAAATCAATTTAGATGATAATTTTTAAATTACAGCGTACTTGGGGGCAGTTTTTCGAATTAGAAATTGAGATTTTTCTCAACATTTTCTTCGTAAGTAGTGTGAAATAAAAAATATAGCAAAGTTATTAAAAAAGTTTGAAATTTGTGTCCGTTTCTAGTGCAACGATTCTCTCAAATTGGGATTCGGTGACTCCAAGAGACATGCCGCATTTCCTATCTACTCTACCGCAAGATATTTTCATATTTCTCCATCGCCAGATTCCCAACTTGCCGCACTTTGAATCATTCGCAAGGATTTCTCTCTTTTTGATCATCACAGAAACCCTTAGAAAATATTCATATTTTTATTAAGTCATTTTATGAAGTGAAGCAACGACAAATTTGGGACTCATAATCATATATGATCAGATTCCAATTTCTTGAAGATTAAAATGTAATGAATGTAAAAATTTTCTTCTTTTAAATTTCAAAGAAACAAATCAAGTTATCGGATGTTTGGTAATAAAGCAATTTTTAATATTAACTTAAAATATTTTTAGTAACTTAATTCCTATGTCTAGATTAGATAAATTGCCTAGAACTGCTTTGAGCATTAATATGAAAAGTGAAGCATTTTTTTCCTTTTAATATCTGAAATCGCTCAAGTATTTGATATTTTTGATTATTAAGTAATTTTTGAACAGTAGAAACGAAATAATCATAATTTGTTTCGTAAATACATTATGAAATGAATTGCATAAAATTTTTCTTTTCAGATTAATAGTAACAAATGTAGAGTTCTAATTTATTATTAACCTATTTTATTATGCTATAGAGGTATTCTCATTAAAAATGTTATTGTAAAACTATTACTGCTAGAACTCGTAGACAACTGTGTGTATTTTAACTATCTACGTAAATGTGATATTAATTTGTGTGACCTCATATCAAATTTGAAATTCAAAATTGATTACAAATGAAAACTACATTCTTTTAGATTTTGCATGTTTAACCACTACTTACGTATTGTTTTGTTTCAATAGCAAAGTTCACTGTAAACATGTTTAAATCTATTTTTATATTAATGCACTTATCAATGCAAGATTTATTTAGAAATAATTTGTTATTTTTATTTTATACTTCGTTTTGATTCAATCAATCTATTTAAAATATCAAAATATATTTTTTTTTTCAAATTAATCTCCAAATTTAAATTAATTTATGTCTATGAAATACATTTTAACTAGAAAACTATGAATAATGAAAGTATATGTAGCATAAAAAAAAACATTTCAAATGCGAGGAGGAATTATAGAAATAAATCAAATCTTCAAGAATGAGTTTGTTTCTTTAAAACAGCATTTCTTTTAGTTTAGCATCAATTCACACACACAGTAAAATTTTCTTATATGATTAACATTTGTTTAACAAATGTTCGCAAATATGTCCAACTAGTTTCCAATATTCATCCTAACATTAGCATTAATATTAATAAAATATAATTGTACGCGATTTTTGATTACCTTTCTATTTTCTTTTTCATAAAAAAACATATTTTGTAGTTTGTATAGCAAACAATACATAGTTTTGTATAGCAAATAAGAAAATACGTTTTCTAATTCGTCTTTAATGTTCCAGATGTATGCAGTATTGAGTTTTAAGTGTATTTCAATAAAACCCATTCAAATGTTTGTCTGAATTGTGTTTATCTGTAAACAGATTAATCGTAAACATTTCTGACTGATAAAAATTACAACTTTATATTATAGAAATAAAGGAGATGAGAAACAATCACATACCAACTAGAAAATTAAACTTTTAGAACGTTTGATCTCTTAACATTTAATTTAGATTATTTTTGCAAGCAACATTTTTGTACAGCTGGGTAACTTGCTTGCTCTCTTTGCATTTCTTGAACAGATTACATTTCGTTATAGTTATCATTATAAGATACCTTCGTCAAATATGTAATTCAGTATTATTATTATTTTAAGAGCATTCTTTTTTTTTTTAACAAGTCGTGCAAATTTTTAAGAATAAAATTCTAACATGATACATCTGAACCACATGCAATTTAGGTATATTCTACTGAAATACCAATCTTTAATGCTTTTAGAATTTATAAGTCCGCAAAGTTTTTAAACTTGAATTTTTGCCTGCCCGAGTATTCAACGGATTTTTCTAACTGCGTTCACACAGAATAAAGTTTAAAATTTTTGTTTGTAACATATATTTAAAAATTTATTTTTAAATTCTGTATTTCTTATAGAAAAAGCACTTGTAATATTTTTTTATAAAGTTGAATGGCTTTAAAACTTCACGTACTTTGATTTTAAAAGAGGAGAGAGTATACTTTGATATTTGAATTGAAATAGAACGTATTTACGTCCCTTTAGAAATAAAAACAAGTTCTCATTCAATAGAATTATAATATCAATCTTTATACGGTGTTATAAAATGCTAATCTTAAGTTCTAAGAATTCTGAATTAAAGATTACACATAAGTGTTTTAAATACAGTTCTATATAATAGCAAAGAGTAATAAATTTTTTTTTCAATTTCAATACTGCTCAGACCTAACATTTTTATCTTAGCATTGCTTTTATCTTTGCATTGATAATGGAATTAAATTACTAATTTAAAATTAAAATCCATAACTTTTGTTGCAAATCAATTATTATGTACACATGAGTTCTATGCAAATATTAAATTATTTTAAGAGTTCGATGCAAATCAAAATCTAAGAGTTCAACGCAAAAGTAAAATCATTCCATATCTAAGAGTAATTTTTAATATGATCTATTGCAAGCTGTAGAAGGATATATTATATTTTAATGCAAGTCTGAACATGTATAATAACTTAAATTTTATTGGAGTTTTGGAAGAGTATAGAGGGAACTTTTGGAAATAAAATCCCATAACTAAATCTAAATCTATCAGAAAACTTAAAAAAGGCATGTAAATTTTTAAGTTGAAGAGGATATAAAAGCACGTGTCTTGTGGCCCAAAAAAGTAATTGAAATATATTTTATAAAAAATGTTCATAGTTATCAAACTTCTTTTTTAAAACAGGACAAAAACTAAGTTATTGTTTCTAAGAACTATCAAAGTATTGATACTAAAACAGTTTAATCGTCCCTTTTATTCAGTGATTTAAGACAAGGTAGATTACGTTTAAGTTAAGAACTTGTACTTGTATTTATGAGTTGAACTTTAAAAAAAAGTTACATTTCGATTACTGAATAAAAGTGACAAACTGTATAGAATTCTATCTGTGAAAAACTAGAATTGCCCAGTTGCACATTGGATTTGCTCGTAAGTATTCATGAGAGCTTAAAAAGAGTATACTGTCAAATAAAACATGCTAATGCAGAAAATCAAAAAGTCGAGTTTTCTACATGGAAAACAACTACGTATTTTAAACTATTTTCATGTTCAAGAATAATATTATCTTGAAATGTATAAGAAATGAGCCATGTCTTTAAAAAAGACAGTAGTAAAATTCCATTAAACACTTTCTTCTAATAAAGGTGAAAGAAATTTTGTTTAGATTATTTTTTGTGATGACAAATTGTAAAGAAAACAATAAAGACTTAGATTATGGGAAAGACAAGACGTCATATTTTGGTTAAAAGAAAAATGAGAATTACACTATACTGTCTTATTTTAAATACATACTGTCTTTTTTTTACTATACTGTCCTTTTTTTAATATTATTACCCTATAACATTTGATGTGGAAAATTGTATTTAAAATTTTTTTTAATGTTTTAAGGATTAATGCCTGCTATTTTAGAAATTAATTAAAATTTTAATAATAACATATAATTTTACAGAAAAGTTTGGTGCAACTTCGTGTAAGGGATAAAGTTTTTCTTAAATATTACTTTCCTAATGTATTAAAACAAATTTAAAAACCAAATCCCTATGGAAAGCAACATCAATTTTGAAACAATTAGCTGCATCAATTACTTGTGTTGAAATTAGATAAGTATTAAGAATAATTTGAGATGCACAAATAGATTACAATAAACTATCACAAAGGATATAATAATTATTCAAGCACGCTATGATGTGCAAGACCAACATTGGACAATTTAATGTTTAAAAAGAAACTGTTTCCAAAATCTAGTATTTCACATAATTTAAATAAAAAAGTACTTACTTCGTGTATTTAATTTTAAATTCAAAAACCAAAACAACCACACCTCTAACACAAACAGCCGAACAATTGTGCAAACCCAAACTTTAACAAGACCAACATTGAACGATTTAATGTTTACCACGACACTGCTTTCTAAATCTCGTAATTCACAAAACTTAAATAAAAAAGTATTTATATTTTGTGTCTTTAAATTCAAATTCAAACACAAAAATCAAAATCCATAATTTACAACATCTCGAACACAAACAATCGCCCAATTATGCAAACTGGAACTCTAACACTAAGAAAACTAATATACAAACAATGCTTTTTTAAGTCTAATATTTCACAAATATGAGAAAAATGCACTTGCTATTTTGTTCATTATAACTATTCATGTCTTTATATAAATTCAAATTTAATAACCGCAACTCATAAGAAACCCAACTGCATCTGGTAGCATAATCATTTTCCAGTAGCACCAACCATCAAGCAGAATTTTAAAACGCATCCATTTGAAAAAGAATATCAGATAGGAACATTAAAAAAAACTTTCCTGAAAGTAAATAGATACCTAAAGACTAACATTAAGAACATTAAGATTCAAAACGAAGTTATTTTTTAATCTGGTATTTCACAAAACTCAAATAAAAAACACATGCATTTCATTTCTTTGATTTCAAATTAGATAAATGGAATACCTAAGAAAACCGACTACATCTTCAACTCAATAAACCGCATCAAACACTACCAAGTTAAGTTATTTTAAGGAATTTGAAAAAGCGTTGCATCGATTGAAATTTAACATCAGGTTTAGGAAAATAATTCTATCAACTCAAGAAAGGAAATGAATACTTAAACATAAATAATATAAAATTAAGACTCAAAACAAAATGTGTTTTTGATGTATGTCGTAGTATTGTCTGAATTCAAATTCAAAAACCTAACCCTTTATTAAGCGGATCATTGAGAAACAGTTATTAAGAACCAGAAAACTAAAATAAAACCCACTATCGATGTGACCTTTAGATTCAAATTCATAAATCAGATCATTTAGAAAAGCAACGACACCTGCAGCTCAAGCAGTCACTCTAATCATCTCTAAGCATATATTGAGTGGATCATCTCTAAACACATACTAAGCAATCATAAAAGTAAAATAAAAAGCATTTACTACTTATGCTTTCAAATTCAAAAACAACATATCTTTACCAAAAGCAACTGGCAGCCGCCAATACATGCAGCCACACTAACGATCTCTCTATAGATATTAAGAGGATCATCTCTAAGCAAATTCTAAGCAATCGTGAACCTCACAATTAAAAATATCTTACTATTTTTTTCATCAATTCAAATTCAAATAAATGAAAGCAACTACATCTGCAACACAATGAGCAGCTCCAACCATCTCTAAATAGATATTAAATGGATCATCTCTAAGCAAATACTAAGCAATATTAAAACTAAATAAAAACGCATTTGTTATTTATGCCTTTAAATTCAAACTCAAAAGCCACATCTTTCACTAATTGTAACTATATCTGTAACACAATCAGTCACATAAATCATATATAAATAAATATTAAATGAATGATCTCTAAATACATGATAAATTAATCAACTTCAAATACGTACTAAGCAATCATAAAACACAACTAAAAAGCACTTTTTATTTATGCTTTTGAGTTCAAGAACTATATATTTAACAAAACCAGCTGCATCTGTAACACAATCAATCAGACCCACTAACCATCTCTTATTAAATATTAAGAGCATTATCTCTAAACAGATACTGAATGAATCATCTCTTAACAAAAGCACTTACAACATGCACATCTTTAAATTCAAAACCCATATCTTTAACAAAAGCAACTACATCTCATAACACTATCAGCTGCACAAACCATCTCTAAATAAATATTGAATGGATCAACTGTAAACAGAAACTAAGCTGATCATCTCTAAGCCAATAAGAAGTGTATCATCTAAACAGATACCAAAAAATCATAAAATTCAAATTAAAACAACTTAATATACTTATATATTCCTCTCTTTAAACTCAAAAACCATGTTTCAACATCTGCAACACAACCAGCAGCCTTAATGAACTCTAAACAGATATTAAGCAGAAAACTCAAATAAAAAGTACTTACTAATTATGACTTTAAATTTAAAAAACATATCTTTGACCAAAGCGACTTCATTTGAAACACAATCAGCCGCACTAATTATCACTAAACAGATACTAAAGTGGATCATATCTAAACAGATATTAAGCGGCTCATCTTGAAACAAATATTATGAGGATCATCTTTAAACTGATACTTAGCAGATCATTTTGAAGCAGATATCAAGAGGATCATCTCGAAACCGATACGAAGTGGATAATTTCGAAACAGATACTAAGGAGTTACAAAACTCAAACACAGCGAACTTACTATTGATGGCTTTAAATTCAAATGTAAAAAACATACCTTTAACAAAAGCAACTACATCCGAAACACATGCAGCCACTCAAACCATTTTCAAACATATATTAAGCGAATCATCTCTAAAAACGAACTAAGCAATCAAAAAACTCAAATAAAAAACACTCACATTATATGCCCTTTGAATTCAAAAACCATATATATCTTTAACAAAAGCAACTACATCTTCAATACAAGCAAACACACTAAGCATCTCTAATTTGATATTAAACGGATCATCTCTAAGCAAATTCCAAGCAATAATAAACATCAACAAAAATAACCTTATTATTTAAGCCTTTAAATTCAAATTCAACTAACAAATTCAACTACATCTGCAACAGAAAGAGCAGCACTAACAATCCGTACAAAGATATTAAGCAGTTTAACTCTAAACAGATACTAACCGGAACATTTCTGAAAAGATGATATGGAATATAAAAACTAAAGAAAATGCACTCACTACTTACGCCCTTAAATTCGAATTGAATTAACAAAAGCAGCTACGTCTGCAATTCAATTAGCAGTACTAAATGTCCCTCCTACTAAGTGGTTCATCTTTAAACACATATCAACCGGATACAAAGCAACACCCAAACTGAAACAAAAATCACTTACTTATACCCTTAAATTCAAATTCAATTAATAAAAGCAACAAGATATGCAACACAATCAGCCGCATTAACTATCCCTACACATATATTAAGCGGTTCATCTCTAAACAGATATTAGCAGGAACCTCTCAATGCAGATTTTAACTGGAACAGATTCTAAGCAATCGAAAAATTCTAATAAAATATTACTTAAAGTAATACTAGTACTTTCTATTTATACCCTTTGAATTCAAAAACCATATATATCTTTAACAAAAGCAACTATATCTGCAATACAAGCAACCACACTAAGCAGCGGAAAATCTCTAAACAATAATAAACATCACTAAAAATAACTTATTATTTAAGCCTCCCATTAGTGCCTAGCGTCCCATATAAATGGGACGGTAAACAAAAAAAAATCCTCTTTTTCATAGAAAAGGTTCACTGACTTCTATGTTATATTTAATCAATCTCAAGAGTTTGCTTTACAGAATTGACCATAAATGGCAATATATATCCAATATATTATGAGTCATGTGACCTTTCAAAATCAGTGTTAGCGTTGTTTTGAGAGGATCACAATGTCGAAGCCTAAAAGGTAAAATATTTTATTTCTTTATTTCTCTAATTGTCTGTATTTCATATATATGTTAGGAAATACATTTATAATAAATGCGTATTTTTTCTAATTCACATAATTATTTTTTTTAGTAAACTTTTGAGGGTTTTCCTAATGTCCCATAAAAAGGACGCTAGGCACGAACGGGTGCATGTATTTCCCCATGCTTACGGGTTGCTGAATATTTGTTTTACGAAGTTATTTGAGAATCTTTTACATCATAAACTGTTTATTTTGTTGTTTGTAATTTTGAAATAATGTAAGATAGCAACAAAGGAGCGTAATTTTTTTTGGTGCTGAAGGTATGATGTCAAATTTGAGAAAGAGGTATAAAAATTGAAATTTTTTGGCATACTGCAGATCTGGTACTTGGGGGATTTTATAGAGATATATCCCGATATTCCCAACCGACGCTGCTCTGATTAGTATGTACTAGCATATGTATATTATTTTTCAATTTATATTGTTTTTTTTTTACTATAATTGCTACAAGGACAAAATTTTATGCATTTTTAAAATGGGAAAAAAATATTTAAATATTTTGCTCTTCCAAAAGCATGTACTTTTGTGAATAGTATAAATGTTTTTAATATTATATTAAACTTTTAAAGGCGTATAAATATATAGCATGTATTTTAAAAACAAAAGCTGATTATTTAACATAGGAAAAAAAATATTCCACAGCAGCAAATTAAATTAAAACATTTATTTGCCTGAATGACTTAAAAATTTTCATAATATTTTTTTTGGTATGTCAATTGTAAACAGTACGGACTGTTTAGTTACAATAACATTTTTTTAGTTTATCTTTGGAAGAAGCACTAGCGATGCTGGAAGACTTATCGGGTGATGAGGTTATGGATTTAATATCTGAATTGCCAGAGAGCTTGCCTTATGATTTGTATTTTGACAATCTTTTCACAAGCCCTGCGCTTATTGATCACTTGCCAAAGAAAGGTATTGGCGGAACAGGAACCGTACTTCCCAACCGAACACAGAGATGTCCACTAGATGAAGTGGAATCTTTCAAAAAAAGAGACAGGAATAGTTTTGACTATCAGTTTGACAAGATCAAGAAGCTTGAAGAAGATTGAAGCAAGATCTAATATTAGTGAGGTGTAATGATAATAGTGTAGTGACTATTGGTTCAAATATACACGGAGTGAGTTCATCCATTAGTAAAAGCAAAAAGATGGTCTAATGCAGAAAAAAAATTGTGGAAATAGACCAACCAAATGCTCAGTATAATAAATTTATGGGAGGCACAGACCAGATGGATCAAAATCTTAACAGCTACCGTAGTTCAATTCATTCAAAAAAGTGGTTGTGGTCCTTGCTTGTATTCGGCTTGGAAACTGCACTTCAAAATGCTTGGCAAATATATCGTTTATGTCCTTTCTCAAACTCAAAACCATTGGATCTTTTAAATTTCAGGCGAGAAATATGCTAAACATATTTCAAATTACGCCCATCACAACTTGGCCCAGGTAGCCTTGGGAAACCTAAACATTGTAGAGTGTTAGAATCCATCAGATATGATGGCCTTAACCATTATATTGTTACAAATTCAACACAAGTAAGATGTGCAAACAGTGGAAATAAGGTGAAAAAAAAATGTAGCAAATGTATGGTTGGTTTAGATGAAGAATCTTTCAGAGAACTCCACAGCAAATAAAATCTTAACCATTTAAAATTTAAAAAATAAATTTTTTTTTTAAATTTGGAAATGTATATAGTGAATTAAATATACCTATAAAAATACTAAGATCACTTTAATATCAATTTCTGGAAGAAATCATATCTATGTTGTATTCGAAAAAACATGCACCCTCTCGTGCCTAGCGTCCCATAAATGGGACGTTTCAATTTTTTTAAATAAATTCAATTTCCTTTACTTATTATTTTTTTTACTATTTTTCCTATTCATTTCACACTATATGCTAGCACTGTACAAATTATTGAAGCGAAAAAAAAATTCAGGCACTAATGGGTTAAATTCAAATTCAAAGAACAAAAGCAACTACATCTCCAACACAATAAGCCGCACTAACTATCCCTACACAGATATTAAGAGGTTCATCTCTAAACAGATATTAAGAGGATCATCTCAAAGCAGATTTTAACTGGAACAGATTCTAAGCAATCGAAAAACTCAAATAAAAATTACTAAAAGTAATACTAGCACTTACTATTGATACCCTTTGAATTAAAAAACCATACATATCTTTAACAAAAGCAACTATATCTGCAATACAAGCAACCACACGAAACATCTCACTAACTTTCTATTCATGCCCTTTGAATTCAAAAACTATATATATATATCTTTAGCAAAAGCAACTATATCTGCAATACAAGCAACCACACTAAGCAGCGGATAATCTCTAAGCAATAATGAACATAAATAAAAAGAACATTATTTAAGCCTTTAAATTCAAATTCAATGAACAAAAGCAACTACATCTGCAACACTATAAGCCGCACTGACTATCCCTACACAGATATTAAGCGGTTCATATCTAAACAGACATTAGCAGGGTCATCTCAAAGCAGATTTTAACTGGAACAGATTCTAAGCAATCGAAAAACTCAAATAAAAATTACTTAAAGTAATACTAGCACTTTCTATTTATACCCTTTGAATTCAAAAACCATATATATCTTTAGCAAAAGCAACTATATCTGCAATACAAGCAACCACACTAAGCAGCGGATCATCTCTAAGCAATAATAAACATCAATAAAGAGAAATTATTTAAGCATTTAAATTCAAATTCAATGAACAAAAGCAACTACATCTGCAACACTATAAGCCGCACTGACTATCCCTACACAGATATTAAGAGGTTCATCTCTAAACAGATATTAACAGCATCATCTCAAAGCAGATTTTAACTGGAACAGATTCTAAGCAATCGAAAAACTCAAATAAAAATTACTAAAAGTAATACTAGCACTTACTATTGATACCCTTTGAATTAAAAAACCATACATATCTTTAACAAAAGCAACTATATCTGCAATACAAGCAACCACACGAAACATCTCACTAACTTTCTATTCATGCCCTTTGAATTCAAAAACCATATATATCTTTAGCAAAAGCAACTATATCTGCAATACAAGCAACCACACTAAGCAGCGGATCATCTCTAAGCAATAATGAACATAAATAAAAAGAACATTATTTAAGCCTTTAAATTCAAATTCAATGAACAAAAGCAACTACATCTGCAACACTATAATCCGCACTGACTATCCCTACATAGATATTAAGAGGTTCATCTCTAAACAGATATTAACAGGATCATCTCAAAGCAGATTTTAACTGGAACAGATTCTAAGCAATCGAAAAACTCAAATAAAAATTACTAAAAGTAATACTAGCACTTTCTATTTATACACTTTGAATTCAAAAACCATACATATCTTTAACAAAAGCAACTATATCTGCAATACAAGCAACCACACGAAACATCTCACTAACTTTCTATTTATACCCTTTGAATTCAAAAACCATACATATCTTTAACAAAAGCAACTATATCTGCAATACAAGCAACCACACGAAACATCTCACTAACTTTCTATTCATGCCCTTTGAATTCAAAAACCATATATCTTTAGCAAAAGCAACTATATCTGCAATACAAGCAAACGCACTAAGCAGCGGATCATCTCTAAGCAATAATATCTATAAAAAGAAATTACTATTTAAACCTTTAAATTCAAATTCAATGAACAAAAGCAACTACATATGCAACACAATAAGCCACACTAACTACTCCTATACAGATATTAAGATGTACATCTCTAAGCGAATATTGACCGGATCATCTCTAAGCAGATATTAACCAGTAAAGATACTAAGCAGTATTTAAACTCAAATAAAAGCACTTACTATTTATGTGCTTTTCAAATTCAAAAGCCATATCTTTAACAAAAGCAACTACATCTCCCAACACAATCGGCATCTCCAACCCGACGCACATCAAGCAGAATTTTAAAACACACCAATCGATTACAATAGAATATCGGATAATAAAGGCAAAAAAATCACGCATGGCTTGACAGGAAGTGCAAAAATAATAACGAATATGATATTTTTTCATTTCGCGCCTGCAAAGTTTTAGGTTGGCCTAATAACATAGCATTTCGGGAGGCCGCGTTCTGATATTACGGCATCAAGAGCTGACAGCGGCCGCGAGGGATGGTCTACGGAACAGTGACCGCCTACGGTGCCCGCTTGGGCAGGTGGGATCATTAGCCGTGAAAGGACCATCTCCAGCCGTTCGTGGAGCATGCAGGGTCCGTTTGGTTGTGGTCAACGCTTTCTCCAAGCCTGAAGCGTTTCATAAACAGTCTTTAACACGTCCACACTTCCTTTTGTGAAGATATATGTCGATGCGCAACAAGTGATATAACCTTTTTGTGAGGTTGGGGGCGGCAGCCAAGTTGGTAGAGTCACGGATTAACTACCGGAGAGACATGAATTCGAAACTGGATCCAACCAAATAATTGTGTGTACTTGGGGGATTGTGTACGTCAATCTGTCGTGGCCTCGAATTGACATGCTGGGGAAGTTTGGAGAGTTCAGGTGTTGACCTCGTCATCTGCCCGTGGTTCAAAATTACGTGGGGTTGTAGGGTCCGATGTTGGAAGAGTAACGGATTAGAAACCAGGGGATACAGTACGTATACAAAACGTACAGAGAGATGCGTGTTCATAATACAATTCAAAGAAAGACCGTCGTGTACGTGGGGGCTTATGCACGTTAAATCTGTCGTTGTCTCATATAGGAAACTGGTGTGGAAATTTGAGGAGTAGGTTGCCAGTACAAGCGTCAACTTTATATTTAAGTAGTGGGCAAGCCCCCTGATCGCTGACGCTTGTCAACCCATGGAGGATTGCTTTGCAATCCTCATAGGTAAGCTGCGCGTACCTTGCTTGGATTAGTGAAGACATGAGTCCTTTGAGAAGAGATGCTTACAAAATATGATATTCCAAAAAAATATTTTTCAAATATAAATTTTTTGTACTACAAAAAAGTTATACATACATCTGTAATCAGAACTCGAACAATTTGGAACTCAAATGAAAACTTTGAGCAAATTTTGACTCGAAATGTGAGCGCGTCTTTGGAAATTGAATACCCGGTATCTTGTATGTAAGCTGCAACAACTCGACTAAACTTCACTTTTTTTCAATAAAGTTTCATCCAATAGCGCTGTAAATTCAATTGAGACGCGAGGCTTCGTGGTAAACAAAAAATCGTAGTGTTGCCAAAACGCGATAAAAAATAACGTCTTTTTTCTGCGCCTCGTAAGAGAATTATATACATAGATAATACGAGAAAATATTTAAAAAAAATAAAAATTTTAATGAAATTTTGCATATGGAGTGTAAATTTGAAAATATTGATTTATTTTTATAAAAAATGAATTTTTTAATTTTTGGGAATGAAAATGTTATTTTTTTTTATTTTGCATTGTATGTTAAAAGTGTGTGTGTATTGGAAAGTGGTACATTAAAACATTTTGTTGTCATATGAAAACGAAAACATTTATTCAAGTTGTAGCGCGTCCCTTTAATACGGTGAGATGTTTTAACTTAAGATAAATGACTACGTTCGGAGTACTTTTTTTCTCAAATGATTCAATATTACTTTTTTTTTCTTTCAAAAGTTGAATGAACATAAAAAAACACATTCTAACCCAGCAACACTGAACAAAAAAAATTTTTTTTTAATAAATGCCAAAACCTGCTTTTGGCAAAAAATGATGTTTACGAAAAACACTCCACAATTTTCTCACTTATAATATTAACATAACATTTTACACTAAGACTCTAAAATATATAAGCTAGGGGCTGAAGATTATGTAATAAGCTAAATTTTAATCTTAACTGGAGATATAAGGAATGACGTAAAAATTATGAATTTCTGAAATTTTTCTCTACAACATAACAACGAAGTGACTGGCAATTTTTTTCTATTAAAGATGCACATAAAATCCAGCTTCAGGCACTAAAATATACATATAAGAACCATAATACCGAATTTCTAGAAATATATTAATTATTTTTTTAGTTATCATTCTTACCGTGCAATTATTTGGTGGAAAACAGCATTCACAGAGAAAAAAAGCATTTGAAGATTGAAAAGCCATTTTTTGAAAACTAATCTTTATCTATTTGCTCTAAAAATAAATGTTGGCTGGAACATAGTACAACAAAAAATCATAAACAGCAATTTACATTTTTTAAATCATACGGGAAACCGAAACCTGAACCAACTTCCGGCACGCAAACACCATTTCCGGTTTGAAAAGTTTGCATCAAAGGTTTTTTTTTCAAATTTGAATATCTCAACTTCTGTTTTCGTTAGAAACAAAACAAAAACAGTTTTGAAAAGAGAAGAATTCATATTTAAAGAAAATTAAACTTTAAAAAATTCGAAATTTTGTTCAATGAATTGACTTTTTAACGTTAAAATGAGTATTTGATATCCTGAAATTAACTTCTGGATGTTAAAATTCTTTCACGCTTATTGTTTTCCATACGCACCAACAAAACATGCACAAGCATAGAAGCTTTTCTGATAGGTGTAGGACCGCAGTAACCCGGTTGGAAGTGTAACGGATTACCAACCGGAGGGCTACAAGTTCGAATCCAAACAAAGACCGTTGTATTCATGGAGGCCTATTGTATTTAAATCTCTCATGGACTGAAATGTCCTCACGCTGGCGTGATGTGGAAGTTTGGAGATGAGCCAGCTCAGGTATTGTTCTCGTCATCTGACCATGGTTCGAAACTCCGAGGCGTTGTCCTCGGATCTTTCCCTTCGGATTTGATCCTAGACCTTCACGGACATCCCCCTTTGCTGCTTCAGGCTCACGTTAATTAAAAATACGTACCTATCATACGATACGTGTAATTAACAGTTGAATTTTAGAGGCACAGAATGGTAATGGTAATTTTTGTTGACGTCGTACTAGAGCAACACAACGGGCTATTGACGACGGTACGGGATCAATCCCTTAAGGGAAAAATACGAGGACAACACCTCGTAATTTTGAACCACGGTCAGATGACGAAGCAACACCTGAGCTGGCACCCCATTCTCCAAACTTCCACACCAACCCAACGTGAGGACTTTCGGCGACGACTGATTTAAGGTGCACCAGCCGCCTCTACACCATACGCTTACAAACATCGATGCTCGGACCCGGATTCGAACCGGATACTTCCGATCTAGAGGCTAACACCTTAACCACTATACCGGTTGGTCGGCAGAGGCACAGAAAATCACATGTATCTGTAATCTTTTTTTCTTACTACTATAAGTACCTTGCTAGAAAACCACATATAGAGTAATTTGAGACCTCGCAAAAGAGGGAGCTGTCTCCGGCAAATTCGGCACCTCGAACTTGTCGGGGGTTATATGGTTGGTTGAGTTGAGCTTTATGGTTCATGAGCTATGCTTGGCTAAACTGAGCCAAACACAAGACAAACTACGTCCAATAATGAACTTACATACTCAAGAAAAATTTTATTCACACAGAAGAGATAGACACCTGTTGTGAGTTGAGCCCCGGATGCTCTGTTGGAAGAGTAACGAATTAGCATTCGGAGGGTTGCGAGTTCGAATTGAGTCCAAGGTGGATGGTGCATGTTGAATCTGAAGTGGCCTCAAATTTTCTCGCGTTGACGTGTTGAATTACTCTTTTTAATTAGTCGCTTTTCTAAAGATCATGCATACATTATTCGAGTTACCTTATCTGCTAACATCTCAGTGAATTAACTCAGAATCTGATGAGAATATCAGTTACAGTTGACATTTTTTACGTCGATGATTCTATTCTACTTTATAATCTTTTAATCAACTGACCTAAATGGATTAAATCCTTACTCCAAATCTTTACTGAACAATCATTTTAAATTTATGTAATAATATATAAAATAGCACATTTTTTATCAAATTACTGTTAGATAAATACAACTCTTTTTTATTCCATCATTCGTGATTCTTGTATAAAGATATAGCTATGAAAATGTAACTATTGTAAGATAAAAAAGTAAGTATTGTACTATAAAAATGTAACTATTGTACTATAAAATTGTAACTTTTCTACTATAAAATTGTAACTATTGTACTATAAAAATGTAGCTATTGTACTATAAAATCGTAACTATTGTACTATAAAATTGTAACAAAATGTATTATATAAACGATTGTAGATGTCAAATTATTTATCAAAGACAAACATTAGATTAAATAAAAACATATAAATAAGAGTTTATGTGCTTTTATAAATCATGAAAAGCTTAAACCTTTGAAGGTTATCGTTAATAATATAAGTATAATGAAAAAAAAATCAAGTGTTTATTAATATTAAATATTTAAAAGCTACCTTAAAATTTAGTAATAAGTATGTTCTTAGATTAAGTCTACACATAGATATCTAAAGTGTGACTGATGATTCTAAATAAGTAATAAAAGTGCCTTAATTTTACATACCTGAACAATTTTAGAGATTATCAATTTGCAGAAAGCTAATAATGACATATAATCCTAAACAAGTAGATAAATAGCCAAAACTGTTCTCTAAAATAGTAAAAGTTGCTACAATGAAACATAAATATTTGAATAACTTTAAATCTCATCAATTTAAAAAAAGCTAGCGACATATAATCCTAAACCAGATAAATAGCAAACACTGTTATCTTAAATCGTAAAAGGTGCTACAACAATGAATCATAAATATCTGAATTAAAACAATTTCAGAGCTTATCTATTTACAAGAAGCTAGTGACATTAATCCTGAGCTAACAGAATATTAGTCAAAACTGTTCTCTAATATCGTGAAGGTGTCTACAATGAATCATAAAAACCAAATCATACGTAATAGTTATGCAAATGACTCAATCCTTAGGTTTGTTATTATCAAAGAAATTCTTCATGGTGCTGTATAAATATGAAATACTACTGCTCGAAAGGAATATGAGTTTTTTACTAATGTTTAACAGAGTTATCTGTTGTGCTAGTTGAATTAACGTCGCACTAGAGCAACACAACGGACTATTAGCAAGAGTTCTGTGTCAGTACCAAAGAGAAAGATTCTCGTCAGTTTGAAATACGGTCTGATGCAAGGTCGCATCTCAGCTGGCACCCCATTCTACAAACTTCCACACCACGCCAACGTGAGAAAATTTGAATCTACGACAGATTGAACGTGCACCAGTCCACGCGAACCCTGTGGTTTTCGATTGGATTGAGTATCGAACTCGCAATCCTCCGGTTGCTGAACTGATACTCTCCAACAAGGTTACCACAACCCCCAGAATTTATCGGTTCATATATAGAGATGTTTTATTTAAGATCTCACTGTAGCAACACAACGGGCTATTGGCCAAGGTTTGAGATCAAACTCATAGGGAAAGATTAGAAGTTGATATTATGTAAGGTAAGACAATTTTAATTAACGTCGTAGTAGAACAACACAACGGGCTATTGTCCAAGGTTTGTGATCAAACTCAAAGGGAAAGATTAGAAGTTGATATTATGTAAGGTAAGGCAATTTTAATTAACGTCGTACTAGAGCAACACAACGGGCTATTGGCGAAGGTTTGCGATCAAACTCAAAGGGAAAGATTAGAAGTTGATATTATGTAAGGTAAGACAATTTTAATTAACGTCGTACTAGAGCAACACAACGGGTAATTGGCGAAGGTTTGATATCAAACTCAAAGGGAAAGATTAGAAGTTGATATTATGTAAGGTAAGGCAATTTTAATTAACGTCGTACTAGAGCAACACAACAGGTAATTGGCGAAGGTTTGAGATCAAACTCAAAGGGAAAGATTAGAAGTTGATAATATGTAAGGCAATTTTAATTAACGTCGTACTAGAGCAACACAACGGGTAATTGGCGAAGGTTTGATATCAAACTCAAAGGGAAAGATTAGAAGTTGATATTATGTAAGGTAAGGCAATTTTAATTAACGTCGTACTAGAGCAACACAACAGGTAATTGGCGAAGGTTTGAGATCAAACTCAAAGGGAAAGATTAGAAGTTGATAATATGTAAGGCAATTTTAATTAACGTCGTACTAGAGCAACACAACGGGTAATTGGCGAAGGTTTGATATCAAACTCAAAGGGAAAGATTAGAAGTTGATATTATGTAAGGTAAGGCAATTTTAATTAACGTCGTACTAGAGCAACACAACAGGTAATTGGCGAAGGTTTGATATCAAACTCAAAGGGAAAGATTAGAAGTTGATATTATGTAAGGTAAGGCAATTTTAATTAACGTCGTACTAGAGCAACACAACAGGTAATTGGCGAAGGTTTGAGATCAAACTCAAAGGGAAAGATTAGAAGTTGATAATATGTAAGGCAATTTTAATTAACGTCGTACTAGAGCAACACAACGGGTAATTGGCGAAGGTTTGATATCAAACTGAAAGGGAAAGATTAGAAGTTGATATTATGTAAGGTAAGGCAATTTTAATTAACGTCGTACTAGAGCAACACAACAGGTAATTGGCGAAGGTTTGAGATCAAACTCAAAGGGAAAGATTAGAAGTTGATAATATGTAAGGCAATTTTAATTAACGTCGTACTAGAGCAACACAACGGGTAATTGGCGAAGGTTTGATATCAAACTCAAAGGGAAAGATTAGAAGTTGATATTATGTAAGGTAAGGCAATTTTAATTAACGTCGTACTAGAGCAACACAACAGGTAATTGGCGAAGGTTTGAGATCAAACTCAAAGGGAAAGATTAGAAGTTGATAATATGTAAGGCAATTTTAATTAACGTCGTACTAGAGCAACACAACGGGTAATTGGCGAAGGTTTGATATCAAACTCAAAGGGAAAGATTAGAAGTTGATATTATGTAAGGTAAGGCAATTTTAATTAACGTCGTACTAGAGCAACACAACAGGTAATTGGCGAAGGTTTGATATCAAACTCAAAGGGAAAGATTAGAAGTTGATATTATGTAAGGTAAGGCAATTTTAATTAACGTCGTACTAGAGCAACACAACAGGTAATTGGCGAAGGTTTGAGATCAAACTCAAAGGGAAAGATTAGAAGTTGATAATATGTAAGGCAATTTTAATTAACGTCGTACTAGAGCAACACAACGGGTAATTGGCGAAGGTTTGATATCAAACTCAAAGGGAAAGATTAGAAGTTGATATTATGTAAGGTAATGCAATTTTAATTAACGTCCCCCTTTGCTGCTTCAGGCTCACGTTAATTAAAAATACGTACCTATCATACGATACGTGTAATTAACAGTTGAATTTTAGAGGCACAGAATGGTAATGGTAATTTTAGTTAACGTCGTACTAGAGCAACACAACGGGCTATTGACGACGGCCCGGGATCAATACCCTAAGGGAAAAATCCAAGGACGACACCCCGTACTTCTGAACAACGGTTGAATGAAAAAGTCACACCTAAGCTGGCACCCCACTCTCCAAACTTCCACACTACGTCAACGCGAGGACATTTGAGGCCATGTCAGATTGAACATGCACAAGCCCCTTTGGTTGTATTCGAACTCGCAGCCTTCCGGTTGCAAATCCGTTACTCTTCCAACCGGGCTACCTACAGAAGCTATTAAAACTTGCATTTATGAAAAACGGCCGTATTTTTCATTGCACAAGCCCATAAACAAGATCCAAAATTACCAGCAAATAAAAAACCCGCATCGTTATTTTATTTTCAGAGTAATGTCATTACTTATGGGGTAAGAACATTTCTAATGCCAAATTTTCCAAGCCCGTTTAAATTATTTTCCATCCCAGACAAACGGTGCCAGCACATTACTTCACCATCTCGTCTACCTCGAAAATAATTGAGCAAGAAAATCTCACCAACCGGAACATCGAGTTCTTCTCTACCTTTTTTGATGATTCAATACACCTAGTTAGGCTGAGAAAATAATGGCTATTTCTTCACAGAAGATGCAGCTCTCGAAATAACAAGATTCTTTTTCGTCAATTGAGTCATCAGGTATCATCAAACAGCATCATTAGGGTAAAACATAAAACAAGGTTGAGTCTGCAATCCCTTCTAACAGAGTCTGCTTTCGTGAAAAGGGGCTCTCGATTAGAGAGAGTGAAAATATATTTTTGTGTAGTGAGAAGATTTAGGTTTGGGATATGGGAATTTTCTGTTTTAGTTTTTGAACGGGGAAATAAGTATATTCACAAAGGACAATAACAAAAATACGAGCATGAGCTGACATCGGTTGTTTTCTGTTTTATTTTTCTTTTTAGAACACAATTTTGATGGGAAAAGACATTTGGGTTTGTTTTGTTCCATATGCTTTTGCCGATCATCATTTGTCAGTTTTTTGATAAACTAGAAAAATGCACCAATTTTAAAGATCCGTGATATAATTATATTAGCGTGATAAATTAAAGTATTCAAACACGTTAAAAATGTCATTTTTGACCAAAAATTCAAAAAAAAAACGTTTTTTATCTTATTTGATAGTGTATTTATTTGACTTTCCAAAATACATTTGATTTTTTTTCTCATAGTTTATTAGTTTTAGAGATATTAAGATTTTAATCAAGGCATGAAAACTGGAAGCACATATGAAAAACACCGGAAATGGCCGTTTAAAGACCAAAAACCTATAAAAATTTAAATTTAAAACATACCTTTATTTTTGCAAATATTATTTTAGAAAGGTTTTTCAATTGTTTTTTAAATGGTTTATCTTTAGAAAATAGTGTTAACATTTTAAAAGAGAGAAGTGAAGAACAAAATTGTTTACACAAACAGTAAAAGCAAGAAAGAGCAAACGATACACTTCTAACTATTTTTTTACTCTAAATTAATATCTATGATTTATTTCTTCACTTCAAATGTTATAACACAAAAAGTCATTGATGGATTCCCGTAAAATTTTGAGAACTTGTTCTTTATAATGTTGTCCAGTGAATGTACTAGAATAATTATGCTGAGTTGAAAAGTTTTCAAATTATTGTCATATTTAAGAAATAGGACTGTAAAACTATCAAAAATCTTATATTCATTTTTCAATCTCTTATAAAATTTTTGTTTAGTTAAATATCCTTTTTATATTAGCCCATTCTCTAGAAAAATTTATGTAGTTTATTTTGGTAGCATCATTTTTCAAATTGGTTGAATAGATTGTCATGTAGCACATTTTAAGTTCATGACAAATTTCTTTAAAATTTCATACATAATTATCATTTTTACAAAATTATTTATAGCCCAATACATTTTAATAACACTTAACATAAAAATATCATCAAAATGTTTCTTTACCACATCTAAAAAAAGGGTCCGGGATCAATTCCCAAGGGTATTGACAAGGACCAATGTCCCAATCCAAGGGATTTGGTCCAAGGACAACATAACCTAATTTTGGACCACGGTCAGATTACGAGGGCCATGACCCGTTCCTGCAGTAATTATTTAGGATGAATATCCATTGTATTGACCTCTGTATCTGTGGCATGGAAGCAGGCCTGGACCACCCTGTTACCACCTGCCCCTTCACATTTCATCTACGCATCAAGGAACCAGTAACTCAGTACTACGACTCCTGGCTTAATAGCCTGGATGTTTATCCCTTGCTGAAAACAAAAATCATACAAATCATGCTATTGGTGCCCTTCAGGGAGTTTGAACTCAAGCAAGTGGTTTAAGTTCGCTTTCTGACTACGCCACTTTAATTACCTCATTAACCTCATAGAACAAATTTTTTAGAACAGCAATGTGCATTTCACAGCTGAAAAAATTTGTGCTTTGCATCACACAATTTTTTTCTTTTTTCATTTGGTCATCTTCTACGTTAGAGGAAATTTCGTTTTCAGTTAACCCTTCGCAGGGTCGGTATCCCATGATGGAGTTGTTAACTCAACATCTGACCACGCCAATGTGAGTACATTTAAGGTCACGACAGATGTAACTTTAACCACCACCCGTGTAAAAGTCTTTGGTTAGACCTGGTTTCAAAGTCGCAACCCTCCATTTACTAACCTGTTACTTTTTTCTTACAGAACTACATCATCCCTGGTATAAGTAATGGATAAAATGATACAAAGACATACGTGATTATATATTTCGATCATCTTTTAAGTAACCGATTCAAACCGAGTGAGGTCGGTATTTTCCTAGTTGTCTAAGATCGATAGAATATAGATCTATGGATATCATTATGGAAATTTTATATTCCCTCCGACTTGACCTAAATCCGCATTTTAAAAGTTTCTTATCGGTGAATGATAAAAACAAAAAAGACGTAGCGTCAGTAGACGATATACGAAACAGGGAAAATTTTTAGATGTTCCGAGTGCAGTGCAAAGGACGTAGTCGAGTGACTGATGTGTTATTCCTCAGATCCTGGATTATTTCTCTTTCCAAATTCTCACTGACGATGAACTCATTCAAAGTAAGAGAGAAGAATTCATTGATGACCCGGAAGATTCCGACGCCATTTTAATCAACCAGACGCGGGACTGTCAGCTAGTAAGGCGTTTGAGTACCTTGACGCGGCGGCTAAAATGAATAAAGCGTCAGCCTACGTGCGACCATATACAGCTTATCACCGTCAAGCGCATTCGAGACTTGGCAGTAAGGAAACGAATAAAGACAGCGAAACAACTCACTTTGACCGATATGTTCAAGCAATGATACAAAATGTAAACAAAATTGTTTTTTGCAAAATTGTAATTTAATTAGCTTACATACTAAAGCAAAATTCATTTTTTTACTAAGAAATAACTTTTTTTTTCCAGAATTATCTAACCAGATTTTTGATTATCCATTTGGGGTCTGATCCCAATTGATCCGGATAATTTGAGTTCTACTGTAACTAAAAGTTATTTTAACATTTCCTATAAAAACTAATTTGAATATAAAGCTCCCATTGGGCACTGTAGGCAGTGATCTAATCTCATTTGAGGTTATATCTCAGCAAGAGTGGCCTAACCCACCAATATACCCAATGGAGATAAATGCGAATTTCCAGGTACCATTTTTTATAGATTTTTTTAGCCACAATGTGATTTGAGGTAAGAAACATTTATTTTCGAGTGATCAGAATTAAATAATTTTAAAAGACTTGAACCTGCGCATTTCCAAAAGAAATAAAAGGTTTTAATAAAATGTAATAAAAACATTTTCGAGATTTGCGGGTTAAGGCCACTCTTGCTCCGATAGCCACCTTTTTGAACTTTCAAAACTTTCGGAAGCTACATCAGCCCAAACCAGCATTTTACAGCACCATTACGGGTCGAAAGATATTCCAATAAACAGTACTTACCAGTCAAGACGGAAAAGAGATTTCAGAAAAACATAGTATCGAATTATATTGTATATTATACACTAACCTACAATAATGGACCGTACAGCAAGATGTGATGGTATAAGGGAAATAATACATGCTTTAATAGAGGGATAGTCCCCCACGTGCTGCAATTTCAATAGCAACCCTTCTGGGCATACTTTCAACAAGGTTTTGATACACAGCTATGTGTATTTGTGTCCATTCTTGCTGCAAGAATGTCGCCAGCTCAGCTGTAGATTTCGGACGTGGTTCCCTGGTCCATAAGCGTCGCTCTAACTCGTCCCACAAGTAAGGTTTACGTCGGGACTATGAGCAGGCTCTGAAAGACATTTTACATCCATATCTTGATACCACTGCGACAGAGGCTGCAACATGACATGGAGCGTTGTCATCCTGGAAATAACATTCGTTCATTCCATGAAATCTCCAGAGCGTAGGAAGAACCTGATTGTCCAAAATATTCATGAAGTTGTCTGCGTTCAAATTACCATGAACATCCAAAGGTCCTAGGCTATACCACGAAAAACTCCCCCAAACAAGTAGAAATTACAGAAAATTTATAGATTAAGGAAAATTTATTTTCCCTACGACTTGATCTAAAGAACAACTAAAAGTTATTTAAACAGAAAAATATGTTCTATAGAATCTTACTAGAATCTACAATTGTCATTACATACTGTAAAGAATAATATAAGCTCATTTTTGAACTTTCAAAAATTTCCAGAAATCACTGTAACCCAATCCAGCATTTCGCAGCACCATTTTAAAACGAAACAAACTCCAGCCAAACAACACTTACTTTTCAAGATGGAAAATAGAAGATCTCAGAAAAATATAGAATCGAAATATATATAATATATCTTTAAAATATAGATCTATGAGACTATCATTAGGAAATTTTATATTCCTCCGACTTGACCCAGAGAATGACTAAAAGTTATTTAAACACAAAAATATTTCCTATAGAATCTACAGTTGTCATTAGACACTGTACAGAGTGATATAAGCTCATTTTTGAACTTTCAAAAACATCCAGAAGCCACAGCAACCCAATCCAGCATTTCGCAGCACCATTAAAAAAAAAAAAAAAAACTCCAGCCAAACAACACTCACCAGTCAAGACAAAAAAAAAGCAGATCTCATAAAAATATAGAATCCAATTTCGCAACGTCGAGGTGTACATGACGAGCAAAAAATTGCTACCGCAGCAACAACAAAAAAAAGATACCGAAAGAAGAGGAAAAAGTCACACAAAGATATAATTTCTATACTCCATGACTTTGATAAAAAAAATAAACAAATAAAATAAGGAATCCTCTAAAACATTGAAGAAAAAAAATAAGGGGAAGGCCATTACCTGCCCCCACACACCCAGCTCCTCCTAAGCACGTTATAGCTTAGATTTTTACAGTTAGTACCCCTCCCTTGCCGGATACAGTCGAATAGCATAGTATATTTAACAATAGCGACGCTCGGACCCTACTCACGACTCTGCTGCCCTTTCTAACGACTCTAAGATTGGCCAACAGCTGACGCTGCTAAACCTATGTTTAGAGGAACCCATTTCAATACGTGGAGAAGAGAATCATGCAGAAATAGCTATGCTTCTCTTCGATAGGCTGACCCCCCTATAGGCGGATCACATCTGCCCTAATCTAAGTGCCAGAGTGTCCGCACATTTAGGTATAAATATCCGAGGACTTTTTCACGCCGGATCAAAGTATGGGTTCCGATAAGACAATGGTAATAAATGAAGTAATGCGAGAGGAAATTTGGTGTGTTGGGGGATTGCTAAGGGAGGGGTTTGGGCTCGAGCTTTCGTTTTGAAGTTCGGGGAGACGTCTAATTTTCTGGTTCTCGTCAATAGGAACGATTTAAGTGTTGATGATAATCGCTGTTTGGGATGTGTTTGTAGGCATGTGTTGAATGTTAGTTCTGGGAGGATAACGACTGGTGGGAATTGTGCGCAATAAAAGCCAATAGATGCGAAAATGAGCTTAAGGTGCTTGAAATCAGTGTCGCTGAAGCGTAAGATGTGTTCCGATAATTTGAGTATATGTTTGAGAGGATACAGTGAATGGAAGATTGGTAGGTAGGTAGTTAATTAACGTCGCGCTGGAGCAACACAGCAGATTATTGGCGATGGTCCGGGATCAATCCTGCTGGGAAATATGCAGGGATGGCGCCTCGTAATTTTGAGCTACGGTCAGAAGGTCGTGATAATTGCTGTTTGGGATGTGTTTAAGGTATGTTGTTGTTGTTGTTTCTCATGCCTACACTGGCAGACCAGAGGAGTGCCAGGCCCGTCGAAGACGGCAAGAGGCGAGGGGGGTGCGCCTTCCATGTTATTGAGCCCCATTGGGAGGAAGTCCGACTTTGCTCGACATACATGACACATCCGTTTTACAGGAAGGCCCCTTTCATACATCCATTCACTCACACATATCGTAATTTAGATCCCAATCAGAGGCCGATAACCCCCTGATCAGGTACCCCCAGAGGTATTGATTTGGTATGGGAACATGAGGGACATTGTGACCACGACCTATTTAACTTGCCCCAGTCACCATTAGTGAACACGACAGTCTTTAGCCCGGTCGAAGCGCTGATCTCGCAATCATCAGAATTGTAGGCTCCGCCGAGGACAGAACCCACAACCCTTCTGATGCGAGCCCGACGCTCTACTGACTGAGCTACCGCGGCTCGTTTAAGGTAAGTGTTGAGGGTTAGTTCTGGGAGGACATAAGTGGAAACTTTGCGTAATAAAGGCCAACACATGCAAAAATGTACTTAAGTTGCATGAAAAACGTGTCTCTGAAAAACAAGATGGGCTCCGAGAATTTAAATATGCAGTGTTCGATACGATATAGTAAATGGAAGATTAGTAGGTGGTAGTAAACGTCGCTCCGAAGCAACACAACAACATATTGGTGATGGTCCGGGATTTCTCCCGCAGGGAAAGATTCGGGTACAACGCATTTTAACCACGCCAAAGTGAGGAAATTGAAGGCCACGAAAGTTTCAACGGACATTAGCTCTAGAGTAGACGACATTCTGATTGGGTTGAGTTTTGAACTTTCAATTCTACGGTTGTTAATCCTTTGCTCTTCTAACTGGGCCATGCAACCCCAAATGGTATTTGGTACTTTTCAATTAAGATCACACTACAACAACGCGATGCAGTATGAGGATCATCCCCCTGTAGGTAGAGGTCCGAGGACAACAGTGACCTCAAATGGAATACTGGAACTTGCTAAGAAACTTATGTTTCCAGAAAGGTAGTTGAATACAAAAGTTAGTATCATTTCACGTGGGGAAGAAACTAGTACCAAAAAACTTTACTTTTCTCGTATAGGGTTGGTGCAATGGAGCACACAGCAAGCTATTTGCGACGGTCTGGGGTCAAACCAGAAGGGCTATTACAAGGACAACACCATGTCATTTTGAACCCCGCTCAGACGAGTAGAACGACACTTGAGCTGGTATCCCGCTATCCAACCTTCCACACCAAGCAAATATAATGTACAAGGTTATATTTTCACTAAGGGGCCCGCCCCCTGCTCGCTAACGCTCGCCAACCCCCAGAGGATTGCTTCGCAATCCTCATTGGTTCGCTGCGCGAACCTATGCTCGCTTCGCTCGCATCAATGAAGACATGTGTCCTAGCAGAAGGAATTGTTTACAAAATATGATATTCCAAAAAAATATTTTTCAAATCTAAATTTATGCTGTTTTTTAGAAAAGATATTTACAGTATCTCTGGAATCAGAATTCAAATGGAAACTTTGAGCAAATTTTGACTCGAAATGTGAGCGTTGATTTGGAAATTGAAAACCCAGCATGTTGGTTGTGTGTACATTTACCCAGCACTCGAGCCACCAACGCTTTTTCATTGAGTTTGTTGACGAAAGTTGTAATGCAAGCGTCTTGTTGAACTATAATAGTTTGCCTCGAAACGGACCTTTTTTTTAAATGACACTGAAAAGATCCTCCGTTTTCTTTGATTTCTAATATTTACTGCAACAGCTCGACTAAAATTCATTTTTTTTTCAATAAAATTTCATCCGATAACGCTATAAATTCAATTGAAGCGCGAGGCTTTCGGATAAACAAAGAATTGTACAATGTTGCCAAAACGCGAAAACAAATAACGTCTTTTTTGCGTGCCACGTAAGAGAATTATATATATAGATTTGAAATAAATATTTAACCGTACCAATTAAATTAAATATTTATTTCCGAAACCAGTTAAAATCCCTGTTTTTTTTTTTTTCAATTGATGTGATTTTATTGTATGGAGTGTGCACTGAAGCTATTTTGTGATTATTTCATGTACTGATCTTCCGTTTTACATTTCGGCTTCTTTTTCTCTCAACAGGTTTTTGATTTTAACAGTGAAAACATTTATGAAGTAGTTAGTTCCACATACTGAGAGACAATTAGTTCCACAGGAAAAGATTGTGTTTGACACGAAACAGTACTTTGATGGGAGGATTTCGTTAAAAAAATTTTCTTCCAGCAAGAGACAGTTTGATAAAAAACAAACTGAAACATAAACCAATTAAATGAAATAGTTTAGTTTCTGAACATTGCGTGTCACAAAACAATAACCTTCAGTTTTATTTTACCAGATTTATACTTTTATATTATATACTTTGAGTATATATTATAAATTATTCATACTTTGATTATGTATTATACTTTATTCGTTTTTCATTTTCCATTTCTTAAAATTACATTTTTCAATAAATGATCGTTTTTAATGTTATAATTCAGTGCGTTGTGTGTGTTTGCATATATAATATTAAGTTTCTTGTTTCTGGTAAAAATAAATGAAAGCCCTCAGGACATGGCATCGTATGTAAATAATGATACAATAAGCTTTTCTATAGGCTAAACTCATTATTATTAAAAACAATTCAAAGACTCAGTTTATGCATATCCTCTACCCCTCCTGAAGTTGAAAACCTCTGTAAAATAAAACTGAAAGATAGGATTTTGCGACACGCAATGTTCAGAAACTAATGTATATCCTCTAACCCTCCTGAAACTGAAAACCTCTGTAAAATAAAACTGAAAGTCATGATTTTGCGACACGCAATGTTCAGAAACTAATGTATATCTTCTACCCCTCCTGATTGAAAACGATTAAAATACTCAGTTTAAGCATATCATCTACCACTCTTGATGTAAATGAATAAATATTGCGTGCTGATACATTGTAATATATTCCAAAACGTGTACTCAGTTAAGAAATAAATAATGATAGAAATTTAGAAATGGAGCTTGCCATATTTATATGACTTTATTATATGATTTGAGACCACATTTCAAAAATTACATTGCTTCAGTAGTTTACTACATCGACGGAATGTGTTATTTCTAAACTTTTGGGATTGTACATAGAAGAGCACAAAGATGTAACTTTGCCTTGTTAACTTATTACTTATGTTACTTATACAAGTCATTTAAAAATAAATAAATTTGTTAACACTTTTAATGTACATTTGTATCGCAGTCTTATTTAAATAACTTCTACTTCGTTACCAGTAAGAAAGAAGAAATAATAAACTGCAAGTTAAAAGAAAAGATAAGTGATATGAGTTTAAACCTCTTATCATTCAACATATTTCACAAAATTTTTATTCTTAAGATGAAAGGAATGCTACATTATAACTAAATTTTCAAATGATACTCTTAAAAATTATTTATGAGTAACGCAATTGAATTCTTTGCCATTATAATCCAAAAAAATTATATTATTGAAACAATTTTTGATCTAGAAAATTTATTTATTTCTTAAAATACCTCTGAAAGTGTATAGTATACTTTGAGTAGACATATATTCACATATGAAATAGTTCTTTGCTTGATAAGAAAGTTGCTCTTTCGATACATTTAATGCATGAAAATTATTTATTTTGTCGAATATACATAGCACTGAGTAGAGTTTAAACAAATATTTCCGTATCTTAGTAAAAAAGGGGTCATTGTCCATTGTGCAAAGAAGACATTAGCGCGTTTTGTATAGCTTTCACTACCTTAAAATGATTTGTCGACCGAACTCAAAATCATTGAATTTGGACATTGTCACTTTTCTACCAAGGTACAGATTGATTACTTTCCAAGCGTGTTGCTTTCCTTGAAAAGAAAGACTATGCTTTTGCATGAAAACTGTTTATTTGATTCTATTTACAGACCTCTGAAGAGAAATAAGATGAATATTTGACTTATCAAGGCAAAATGTTTCAGTATTTATCAGTCAGAAATAAGGAAGCTTCTCTTCTCACACACTTGTTCGACTTTTGAGTAGAAATTAAACAGATATGTATGCCTTGCCTAACAGTGCTTTGCTTGAAACGAAAGTTTCTTCTTTCAAGCATTTATTATATGATAATTATATATTTGATCCAATTTACAAACTTCTGAGCGGAAAGAATACCTGATTTTGTAATTGTTATTACTTAATTTTTTAAATAGTAGCTAAAAAAAATACTTTCAAAACGTCTTTAGAAGAGGACATTGATACTTTATCTGTTATAACTTTCATTACCTTGTATTGATCTGTGAACCTATCTCAAAATCATCGAATTTTAGCACTAGCCCTTTTTGATCAAGATACAGATTGATGACTTGTCAAACAAAATGCTTTGCTTGAAACGAAAGTTGCTCGCATTCATTTAGAGTTGAAATTTATTTATATGGCTCAGTATAAAGTTCTTGAGCAGAAATTGGACATATATATATATATATAAATTGAAAAACATGTGGTACTTTTCTTGAAACGAATGTTGCTCTTGTACATTTATTGTATGATACTTTTATTTGATCCAATTTGCAAAGCTCTGTAAATTGGATGAATAAATAAAATTGTTTTTAGTAGGAAGTACACAAGTACTTCTGTGCTTTAGTAGATAAGGGGCCATATATCCGTTTTGCAAGTTTTGAAAACATCTGAAGAAGTGATTACTTTTTATTTTATATTTGACAGTGTTCAAAAATTCTTCCGTTTTTCGTAGGTAGGTATTTAATTAACATCACACTGGAGCAACACAACCGGCTACGGTCCAGGATCAAATCCGTAGGGAAGTATTTGAGGACAACACCACGTATTTTTGAACCACGGTCAGATGACGAGGTCACACCAGAGCTGGCATCCCACTCTCCAATCTGCCACATAACGTCAACGTGATGACATTTGATGCCAATACAGATGTAACATGAACCAGTCCTTTGGTACAAGACGGTCTTTGATTGGATTTGAACACACAACCATCAAGTTACTAGTCTGTTACTCTTTCAACCGGATACCATGGCCCTGAAAGATCCAATCGACAACACTATGTAATTTTGAACCAAGGTCAGATGACAATTTACACCTCAGCTAGCACCTGATCTAGCCAACGTGAGGACATTTGAGACCACGACGGGTTTAATGTGCACCATATCCACTTGTACATGACGGTCTTTGGTTGGATTCGTACTCACAACTCTCATTTGCTCTTAATCTGGTACTGTTCCAACCGGGCTACCGTGGCCTTCCAATGTTCTAGGATGTATTTCTACCCCATCACAATCACATGCTTTTAGAAAGAAAGTTGCCCTTCTCGTGCATTTATTACACGAATATATCATTAAATACCACGAAAATATCACTAAAATAAATTAATTTAAAAGCTCGTTTCATTTCCATTATACATTCAAAACGCTTTTCGACAAACATTCCACGCCACAGACAAAAGTATATCCCAGAAACTCCTGTCCTTGAACACTCACCATTTTTTAAGCACGCCATTTTTCCGAAAGGGTTTCCGAAAACTTCCATTTAACAACATGAACCTGCCGCTTGACGTCTTCATTAGTATTCCTGAGGTACATAAAGGAACCCTTTGAGGGATGAATAGCATGTCACATACCATAAACTCAAAAGTGGGCACGATTTCTGAGTACATAACTCCACCCAAGTTTCATTAATGCAAAAGTAAATGCGGCCATTATTACTTTAATGTTCCTCTTCCCCTTTTGATGGGCTCGCTTTATTTTGTTTTAGTGTTTCGCCTGGAATGCCGTGTTGCATACGCACCGAGCCTAAAATGTCTCTTTCCCATTGGCTAAATCTTAAATAACGCCCTTCTGTTCATATTTTGAGTAATTAATGTCGGACGAACACGTAACCTTTCGCTGAATAGAACAAAAGGGTCTCGTAATGAACCTTCGTGAGTGTTCCTCAGTTCCGAGTAAGCCCTACGAGGAGTATTTTTGTTGAACTCTGGAGGGGGGTTCTTTTGCAATTGAGGTGCTTTTGTTCAAGCAGGTATGGTTTTGCTTGTCGTTCTACGATAAACTTTTTGCTTACAGTTTGGATAGTTAGACAAACTGTTCATGCGCTGGATGGTATTTGATTATATAACTAGAAGATCATAGCATTTGCACAAAGCGGCAACATCGATGACTCAATCTCAGATGGTTGTGATTTTATACTATTTAGTATATTCGATTGTTGACATTCGCCACTTTACTCAAATGATGTGTAAATGCCTTGCATATGCCTAACATTGTAGAGAAATACTGAAATTTTTTTTAACAAGCTAACAGTTAACTCAAAACCGACTGCTCATACTTAAAAACGCAAAATAAAAAATAGCTTCAAGTTAGTTAAACGTGTTAAAGTTTCTGCTATGTATATATATATATATATAATATATATATATATATATATATATATATATATATATATATATATATATATATATATATATATATATATATATATATATATATATATATATATATATATATATATATATATATATATATATATATATATATAAATATAAATATATATATATATATATATATATATATATATTTATATATATATATTTATATATATATATATATTTATATATATATATATATATATATTTATATATATATATATTTATATATATATATATATATATATATATATATATTATGTATATATATATATATATATTATGTATATATATATATATTATATATATATAATTTCTAAAGCAAGATGAAATTTAAAATAAAAGCCAAAAGGAATTTATTGAAAAAATGAAAGCGTTGGTGAATTATGGCGTCATCGGGGAGGAGCCTGACAATATACGTACTACACAATATGCTGTTTTCTACGGATACGAGGAGCAAAACGCTAAGAATTTGCTCATATTGCTCATATACTCCCCCGAACACCATAAAAGCAAATATACAAAACTAAACATTAAAATAAGAAAAAACTAAATCAAACCAGCAACAGCAATCGGAAGACCGGCAACACCAAGTCAGAAGATCGCATCCATACAGTATATAATATACTATTATATAATATACTAGTATATAATATACTGTCCATATAGTATATAATATACTGTATGGACAAAAGTATTTAGGCACTGGCGAAATTCGAAGGAGGATCCTTATTAGTGTGGGGCTGTTTTTCCTGGTTATAACTCGACCTATTGTTGTATATACCTGGTACCATGAAAGCTGACGTGTGCCTCGACGTTCTGAATGATTCGGCTTCGCCTACACTACGGCAATACTAAAGTAGTTGATGGTTGTTTCTTCCAACAAGATTGAGCTCCATGTCATACTGACAAACGTGTGCTGGACTGTTTTCCTGAAAATGAGGTAAATTTGCTTGACTGGCCTCTTCAGAGTCCCGATCTCAATCCGATGGAGCAGTTATGGGACAAGCTGGAGCGAAGAGTACGACGCTGCCACACACGCCCTTCTTCCAAACAATATCTTCTCACAGCCTTGCAAGAGGCATGGCGAGCTATATCTGTCCAGACTTACAGAGAACACGTGGAAAGTATGTCCCGCCGTATTGCAGCTGTAATACAAGCAAAATCCTACCTGTTATTAAATAGAATATTAAAGCCCTTTTTCTGAAAAACATACATATATGCAAACATTTATGAAATCCATATTCCATGGGAGTATATACGAGTATATGGCTGTACATACATACATGGGGCGGCAGAAAGAATGTTCTCCTAGAAATCTGCGGAAAATTTCACATTAGATCGATAAAAAAAATTTGATTTTCTTTAAATAAATATTTTTTAAATTGTAAGTTTTATATTTTTTTCCATATAACCTTCGCGCGATTGAGAAATCAGAACGTTCTTTCTGCCGCACCCTGTACTATCTACATCAAGAATAACGACATCCATAACTAAGGGCTCAAATCTACCTTCTTGAATGTGAAGTTTTACACCGGATTGAAATCGAAACAAATGCAGCTAGTGGTTTCAATTTTGTATTTGAAAATATAAATTTGAGATGCGTTGTTAAATATTATATTCATAATCATGAAAACGATTAAGACATAACAATCAGCAAATGGATCCACAGATTAAGATGCAAGCGGTGAAAAGAAAGAGAGAGCTCCTCGATTGAAAAAAAAATTTCTAGAATTAAACAATTTATGAAATTATGTGAAAATACTTTTTAAATAACAAGATTGTCCTAATGTTTCAACAACTGGTTTGGTTTACATAACAAGCATAAAATTTTTTATTTAATTTTGCACTCCAATGAGTGATAAATATGGTAACTATTAATTAATTTTTCAATTGAAAATTTTAACAAATTCCTCGATTTATGGCTTGAAATTCAAGAACACTGACCCAACCCATTGTCAAATTGACTGCAAAACTTTCGCCACCAAAAAAGACAACTCGAATAGTCCTACAACGGGTTACCATATCCCAAAATTATCGCCAACAGACGATGGAAAGTTATCACCCATTGGCAGTAGCGATGCGACATCGATGTCGATGTTTTCAAAACATCGATGTTTTTAAAAAAACATTTAACATCGATGTTTTTGTAACATCGATGCTTATACTTGTCGATGTTTTATTTTTAAATGAAAAAAGTACCGTTACAAAAATTTTAAAAATTACCAAGTAGCATAATTTTTATAATTAACAAATTGAACATACTTTTAGACCAAAATGACCAAGGATGAAAAGTCGGAAGAGAAGAGATGTTTTCTAAACATTGATGTTTCAGAAAAAAAACATCGATGTATTGGTGCCGATGTCGCATCACTAGTTGCTAAACCAGTTTTAAGAAATGGGGAAACAATTTTAGATACACTGAACTTTTAAAACATCGATGATTTGGAGGCGAAGTATTGTCAACACCGATGTTTTAATTTTGGACATCGATGTTTTGCTGTCGATGTCGCATCAATAGTTGCTAAACCAGTTTTAAGAAATGGGAAAAAAAGTTTAAATACACTGAATTTTAAAAACATCGAGGGTTTGGGGGCGATGTATTATCAACATCGATGTTTTAATTTTGAACATCAAAGTTTCAAAACATCGATGTTTTGATGTCGATGTAGCATCACAAGTTGCTAAATCAGTTTTAAGAAATGGTGGGGGGAGTTTAAATACACTGAATTTTAAAAACATCGATGTTTTTGGGTCGATGTATTATCAACATCGATGCTTTAATTTTGAACATCGATGTTTGCTATCGATGTCGCATCCCTAATTGGCAGTGGTATCGTGTTCATATGTCTAACCAATTTATAAATTCTGGATACTTCCTTCACAGTTGTTTACGTGGAAGGGAATTGGAGTTTACATACCTGATGTTGTGACAGGCGCAGCATGAACAAATATGGCCCTTGCGCCATAAAACCCCGATCAACCAATCAACCTATAAGCACGAAAATAGAATAACTGACAGCTACATAGCAAGACAGTTCAACGATCGGATCGCCCGGCAGCGGAATAATAGACTACATTAGCAGTGGAAGAAGAACAAAAGGCAGGATTGTTTCCATTGAGTAACAATGAAAGCATTCCAACAATCGGGATGTCTATCGTAATGGCATTGAAGTGAAAATTCAAGGAATGGAACCACAGTCACTGAACCACAGTACTGTCGATAGGAAATCCGTGCGCTCTGAAGAACTAACACACATATTTTCTTTATTAAATTATCAAATCTTAATCTTGATTTTTTCTACTGTATTATAGGCATGTGAACCATTAGCTGAATTTCTAACGCGTGACCACATACCAACTAATACTAGCTAAAAATGACCAGGTGTTGTCATCGGATCTTTCCCTTCGGGACGGATCCCGTACCGTTACCAATAGCCCATTGTGTTGCTCCAGTGCGACATTGATTACATATTTAACAACTGATTCGCTATTTGTACTACTTTCTAGTTCAGATTGAATGAACTTGAATAGAAAATTAGATTTTGTATTTTAATAGCATCGACTAATATTTTAAAGTTATAGCTCACCTCCATGGTGACCTACAGTGGTGACCCGGACGTAATTTGAAAACGAAACCTGCTTATACTAACATTTTTAGTAAAAGATATTCAAACTGTAAGCACAATAATTTTTTCAAGTATAAGCGTCCCCTCCCATTCTTTTGTTTTTTAAATTTTACTAACAAATATTCAAAGGAAAATTTTACACCTTTTCTTTAAAAATGTATTATTTAATTTACTAGAGGGCTCATCCCTCTGCTCTCTACGGCTCGTCAACCCCCGATGATTGCTGCGCAATCATATTTAGTTCGTTTCGCGAACTATACTTTTCAACAATGAGGGGGAGGTTATTGCTTCACAATCCATCCCCATTTGGATCGCTACTGGATTCATCCTGGACATCTAATACGACATTAATTGAAGGTTCCCTTCCCATTGCGACATTTATCGCATGCGTCCGAGTAACAAAAAAGTGCCTACTTTTTTGCGAGATTAGCGGATCCGTATATAAGCTGATACCAGTACCTTAGCTTTAGAAAACGTTCCAAAAATTATCGGCTTATACACTGAAGTATAGTGTAAATAAAAACAAAATCCTTTAAAAAATGTCAAGAACAAAATATCTCACTTTTGCATTAAAAAAAATACAATATTTTAGCATAACATACTGTTAAAATTCAAAGGAAATCTCATCATAATTTTAAAGGGGTCCGGGACACAAAAATCGGCAAATTTTCGAATTTTTTTTTATTATTTTAAGAAATTCTCTGTGTTTTTCTGCTTAAAATGACGTCTAACTCATGTTTCTATCTTAATTAGAACTAGAGATATAATAATTTTTGTGGTGCGTTGTTTTGAAAATCTAACACTCTTGACAGTTGTGGTCATGGCAACAACATCTGTCTCTAAAACTTTAAATGCGTTTTTCTCCATGATACATTTTTTCAAGATTTCCTGTATTCAAATTGCTATAAGTAGAAAACCGATAAAGTTTAAGGGTTGAAATTTGGAATATATCTTTTTCAAACATTATACTTTAATTTCGATTCAGCAAATTTGAAACAAATATTTACTTTTAAAAATATGACTTTTTTAAAAAGAAGTACCTTAAAATTTTCAAAGATTTTCATTCAAATATTTTTTATTTTTTACTAAATTAATATTTTTTAAACTGCTGAATCAAAATTAAAGTTTATAAATTTGTGAATAATTTAATGCAAGAATTTTGAAAATTGATCAAGAATATTTTGAGTTTTAGCAATTTATATGACCTCTTTTTTTCAAAAAATTTAATTAAAAATTTTTTAAAAACTTTTGGAAAAAGTTTTTGTTGTGATTTTGCTTATTAGTTGGATGGGTAATCAGTACAAAAAAATTCAAAATTCTGAATTAATTAATAAAAAAAATTTTCAATGTGTCCCGGACCCCCTTAAATATTTAAGCTGATCCGTGTTGTTTGTTGTAATAGTACTTTTTAATTTTTTCATATTCGACTGTTGCTATGGAAACGGCGACCGAATTTGCCGGTTCGTCTGAAAACATTGCAAACTTTCTAGCGCGTACTCTCAAATTTTATGAATGAATGAATTAAAAAATATAACTGTGTTTATCGTCTGCGCGTGCTCCAAATTAGTTAGCCGGTTGAACCGCAAGACTCGCTATCACGTGGCTCGTCATCTACCAATCACAAAGCGAATAAACCTGAAAAAGACCGACAAATTTTTTTGATAGAAATTTTTATAAAAAGTAAGTACTCACATTAGTTTAAATCAGTTACAGGCGGGTTTTTAAATTCATGTACGTTACATATACTTGCAATGTCTTTATTGGTTAGATAGGTTGGTATTTTTAATTAACGTTGCACTGGAGAAACACAACGGACTATTATCAACGGAACACACCCGGAGGAAAAGATCCGAGAACAAAACGTAATTTTGTACCACGGTCAGATGGCGAGGTCGGCACCTGAGCTGGCACCCTACCCTCCAAACATCTCCATACCCTCTTCTTTGAAGAAATTCGATACCACAAAAGATTTAACCAGCACCTGCTCTCTTTATACACAACGGTCTTTGGATGGATTCGAACTTACAACCCTCCAGTTGCTAATCCATAATTCCTCCAACCGGACTGCTGTTGAACAGTGGTCGGCAAACTCATTAGTCAAAGGAGCCAAAGATCAGCAGTATAACGATTAAGATATCTTTGTGAGCTAAATTTCTTTGTATAAGAACCATGGTTTTAGTCTAAACTAGCTACTAAAATTAATTAAAACCAGATATATATCACATTATTATTGACAAAAAAATATTTCTTACATTAAAATAAAATTATGACAAAACACGTATTTAATCCGAACCATCACCTTACATTTCCATGTAAAGTTTGGATAAGTCAGGACTGTATGTCGTTGTTTTTAATTTCAAACAAGATTCCAGGTCTCATCAATAAGACGATTTCAGAGTTTGCTTTTGAAAAGGTTCATGCTTGAAAGATTGTTCGCTTGAATATGTAGAGCCAAAGAGTGAAAGAACAGCAAATTCTAGTTTTTTTTTTATAAACTGATTATACTAGTCAGAAATAGTATTTCAGGTTTTCAAAATTATAATGTCTTCCTTCTCCAGGTCTTTCAAAGCAGACAACGTTTTCTGTGAACGAATATCACATTTATTTTTCTCCAATTTTTCCATATCAGCATTAAGGCTTTGGAGCTCCATAAATCTTTGATTTTGAACTCAAATAATTGCGGGTCAAAAGCGCCAATGTCAATATTAAACTGAGAAAAATTCAATTCTGTTGCGTCAGCACTGAGATGTTTTTTGACAAAGGCTAACGTGTCTATGCTATTTCTGAATTCTTGAGACCAAGCTTCCCTCATTTTTTAATTTCTTGTTCTGTAATAGTAAGTGTCAATTACCGAGTTATTTTCTTGGTGATGTGTTTCAGCAGGCTTGGAAAATGAATAAATGTTTCTCTTTAAAAACCGTGATCAAAAAGGGATAATTTATTTACGAATGAAATGACTTCTTCCAACATCGAAAAAATTGTGTTTCCTTTCCCCTTTAGTTTACGATTAAGATTATTTAGATACGTAACGTCTAACATGAAATCAAATTTTTGTATCCACGGATCGTCCGTTAGTTTAGGATAGTCAACACCCTTCTCAATTTCCAATAATAATGAAGCGAAACGTTTTATAACGTTTCTCTTGAAAGTCAACGTACCTTATTATGCAATAGAAAGGTCGGCGTATTCACTTTCCATTTCAACTAAAAATTCCTTAAATTGGTGATGATAAAGAGCTTAAGCTACAATGAGGTATTTGCATGTGCGAGGGTTTTGCTTTCTAGTAGATCTTTTCTAGTATTTCTAAGTTTAAAAACCCTTAAATATTGCGTTTAAACTTTCAGAATAAATTTGAAATCATTATAAAATCAATTTTAATTTTGTTGAAAACGAAACAAAGTCACGTGATCCGAAAACAGGCCGCCATTGGATGTGACGTCATTGCGCATAGCTGAGCTTATGTCTACATCTCTCATCTATGTACATTCGCAATCGCTCTTGTATGAAATCAACACTTGTCTATATTGATTCGCAAATTTATTTCATAAGCAGCAATAAATTAGATAGTAACTGTTTATAAAAAGGTACTTCATGAACCAACAAATCACTAGTACAAATACTGCTTACGAAAGGGCAATCATAAAAAATAAACAAGTGAAAGGTTCAATTAATAATTTAAAATATTATGCAGAACAGAAATATTCGAAGAGTTTTGGAAAAGGTTTTAGAAATGCATAAAGCCCTTTCACACTAAGTATTACTCCTCATAACTTTTATCCAAGCTTTCCTTTTCCCAGGATCTCTCGGAACGTAAAAAAAAAAAAACTTTTCTGGCGTTTTCACGTTTGTACTTTTACATCCAGGTACTATACAGTATTTATAAGTAGAAACTTTGTTCTCCGTGTAATCTATATAAATAAGAATAGAGTGTTTGTTTGTACATTCAATATTTTCGACCCATTTCAAGTTTTCTATCCGTTTTGGACCCTTCTGATGCCGAATCCGCCTTTTTTTCGTTTGGTGTCTGTCTGTCCGTCTGTCTGTCTGTCTGTATGTTGTGCCCTATACACGTCCACGCGGTTTAAGATATTTTTATGAAAATTTGCATACAGTGAGTACTTATCTTCATTTAGTGAGTGGTATTGGTTGCGAAAGTCTGTCTGTCCGTCTTTCTGTTCTATGCTCGATTTTGTGTTTGTGTGTTTGTGTAGACATCACATGAATTGTATTCCAGATATTTGATTGCATTGTATTTTATTTTATACATTATCTATTAGTTTAGTGAACGCAATATTAAACATTTCATTATTGTTATATTTAGTTGAGTTTCATGCTAAAACACATGAGTAAGTATACTTAAATCAACCATAATTTGGTAGTTTTGGAAAAATTGGAATGTCTATTGAATATTACGATTACTTCGATTGCTTTACCAGTACTGCTAAAAAAGTAATTATTCTTCAAAAAATTATTTTTTTTTATGGAATTTCATCTCTGATACTTCATTTATTTCGAGTCTTATTTTTATTCTTTGCGCAATGAAAACGATTTCCGAATATTTGGGACAGACGGTATTTTTCAATGAAATGAGAATGAACAAGATCGCGCGAGCAGTGATATTTTTTCTGGTTCTTTCGCTCTGAATTTATTTCACATTTCTAAATTTTTTACACTTTTAGTTGTAAGTTGTGGCAGCTGTGCGAGATCAAGAGGTAAAATTGAATCACAAATTAATATCTTTAGAACAATTTTTTGCGACATCTTTTATTTTGTTTTACTTCGCAGTTTCCAGTTTTAAATATTTATTATTTTAATAAATGTGTTTTCCTTCTCATCACACGCAACAGCACCACAAAGTATTAGACTTAAAAATGTTAGGTAAGTCAGTATAAATTTTCAGTAAATTTTAAGTGTAGTTATGCCATTATTGAAAGAATAATGCCGTTATTTAAAGAATAATGCCGTTATTGAAAGAATAATGCCGTTATTTAAAGAATAATGCCGTTATTTAAAGAATAATGCCGTTATTTAAAGAATAATGCCGTTATTTTAAAGAATAATGCCGTTATTTAAAGAATAATGCCGTTATTGAAAGAATAATAATGTTTATTAATCCAAACTGGAACTTTTTCCAAAATTAAAATTTTTTTTGTAATAATGACAGGAGAAGATTGCAAAATTTCACAATGTCGCATACCGGAGGCAAGAGTGCCACAAGTAAAAAAATATTTTTTTGTTGACTATGAGTTGCGAGAGCACTCGCCGTAAATCGTAATTTTAATTAATTGAGTTGAACATGAAAAGAACTTAAGAAAGGGAATTCCAAATCTTCCTATAAATCGTCTTTTATAGTAGTAACCTTAGTATCACCTTTCGTCATTTTGTAGCTTTGTCATACAGCAATTGTAAGATGTATGTGAAATGTATTACATGAATGGATATGCATGTGTAGGATTTGTGTCCAAAGTAAGTTGTAGAAAATATAAAGATGGCGAAAGATGTTAAAATAAATTTTTATTCTACAAAAAACGTAAGTCATTGTATAATTTGATTATCTCTTCAATCTAGAGTAAACCAATTCAAACCGAGTAAGGTCGGGTATTTTGCTAGTCTTCTAGATAAAAACGTTATGCAGAATGAAGCAAGCTAAACACACATGGCGAAAACGAATGTAAACAACCATAGCAACGCCGGCGCAGTGGGTTACTATGCGCTGTGACGTCACAGAGCAGCCATTACGAAATTCCTGCTTTTCCCGCCAGTACCGGAAGCGAAATTTAAAAATTAATATCTCGGGGAAAAGTTTTCCAATTTCAATAATATATTCGTCATTTTTCATGGATTTTCATCCCCTAACATAATAAAATTGAAACAAAAAAGGTGAAAGTACCTCATTGTGTTGACAATATGGATCACCAATTCCATAACACATAGCAAATTTCGTCTGGAAATGTCTGCGCACAAAGCTCTTCTTGATGAATAAAGCAATTGAAAACAAGTATTTCGTGATTAATTTTTTCCTTCAAAATAGAACCATACCTTTTCTCACTCCGGTCATACTTTTTGCCCCATCTGTTAAAATTGAAATAATTTTATCGAGTGGAATATGTTTCTCCATGGCAATCAATGACAGTATTTGCAATATCCTCGCAACGTGTTTGACCTTTCAGTGGCAATAATCCTTAAAAGTTCTTCTTTAGGACCCAAAGACGAAATAAATCGAACAAAAAGTGAAACGTGCGCTGCGTCATTTATGTCAAGATTCGTCAACAGCTATTGATAAAGCTGAAACGAGTTTCAGATCTTCGATTTGCTGATTGGTTATATTCGAAGACATTTTGATTGTTCTGTCTTTTAATGTTTTAGAAAACAGTGGTAACTTTAATTTTTTTAAAGATTTTCTGTCTTGGAAAATTTTTTTTTTTTTTTTTTTTTGGAATATAGCATTTAGGATGCATTTATAAAACAGCTTTTAATATATGGTTTGCCTCTCTTAGCAATCTCTTGACTTACAATAAACCTTGCAATATTAACATTGTTGGAAGATTGCACCTTATAATTTAAATACTGAACTTTATTTTTCATTACTCTTCTGACGTTCCTCGACTGCTTTCTTCCTCGCGCCACCGATGGGATATTTGCATTTTACCAGCATTTAGTCAAAATCGATTTGTAGCAGAGCCGCTGTTTTCCGCTCACTAACCAACACCAATAGGATAAGATAACACGACGTTTCCAATTGCTGAAGAGAAGACAGAGTTCATATATCGGTAAGACGTGTTTCGTACTTCTTTTACATCCCTAAAAAGTGCCATGCAAAGAGCTGTCACTTTTATAGGCTAGTGTGAAATTAAAAAGAACATCATGGTTTTATTTTTGGCCACAGGAAAGATTCTTTAATTAGTTTTTTGCTTGCGCATTCCACACACGCAATGAATCGCAGCTTATGAAAAATAAAAATTGGAATTTTGAATCTTTTTTCAGATATATACGTTTGTAGGAAATATACGAGGTAAATACTGCGCATAAAAAGCTGAATGAGTTCAGGGCATTGGGGACTTTAAACTGTAGGTCCCGGTCTATTTAGCCCTTGGGTAGAAAAAATTAACGTACTGCGTAAAACCAGTCAACCAACAAAAGCATTAGGGACATTGGATTTTTATTACCAATAAATTCCAGTTACTCACTTGAATGAGGCTGTAAAGGAACTCTAAGAGTGTATTTAAGGTTTTTAAACCCAGGTATTTCTAGATATTTTTAAATCAATTAAACTTTTTTCATAAAATTCCGTTATAAACACATTCTGGCAGAAGATAAGAGCTTTAGCCTCTAAAGCTGCTTTCTTCTGGCTTTTCTAAAAATGTTATTCCTTTCTGCATTCAATAGAAGCTTTCCGCTTTCAAGGTTTAGGTTATAACCAAATGCGCCGCTGAGTTGAATACGTTTTTCCCTTGTGCAAGAATGCCTTGATCATGGAATTGTTATGAATTGTCTCAATGTGGTGTCTTTTTATAAGCAAAACTGACCTAGATCTTGATTGACAAATTTTCCGTAATTTAGATAAAAAGCAAAACCGATCTTTATCAAGTTATCATCGAAAAATATCATCAAAATTTGGAGGGTTAAAAATACCTAGTTAAATAAGTGTTTCAAAAACCTTCAATATACGACAATAATTCTTTTATAGCCTTAGGTAATTGGTAATTTTAGTTAACGTCGTACTAGAGCAACACAACGGGCTATTGACGACGGTCCGGGATCAGTCCCTTAAGGGAAAGATCCGAGGACAACACCTCGTAATTTTGAACCACGGTCAGATAACGAAGCAACACCTGAGCTGGCACCCCACTCTTTAAACTTCCACGCCAACCCAACGTGAGGACTTTCGGCCACGACAGATTTAAGGTGCACCAGCCGCCTCTACACCATACGTTTACAAACATCCATGCCCGTACCCGGATTCGAACCAGGAACCTTCCGATCTAGAGGGCTAACACCTTAACCACTATACCGGTTGGTCGGCTTATAGCCTTAGGGGACTGTTAGAGAAATAGTGGATTAGCTATCGGACGACCAAAACTATCCAACCAACAACCGTCGCGTACGTTGTATCTGATGCACGTTTAATCTGTTGTGATCCAAATGAATTTACGTTGCCACAGCGTGGAAGTTTAGACGTCTTTTTTATTCCAATGGCGGGTACTGGATTTTTTTCTAGGCCACAAGGCCGGAAGTGATGGTCACTACTTCCAATACTGGGCACCAAGGAATTTTTCCTTGGCCATTACAATGCCGGAAGTGATGGTCACTTGTGAAGGGGCACCTAGTGGGTGGACCATCATTGCCTCTAACAAAGGACAGCAAAATTTACATCCATGTCATGACCCCGGATTCGAACCAGGAACCTTCCGATCCAGAGACCAACACCTTGACCACTAGACCGGTTGGTCGACTGTTTAGATATCTTGATGGAAGAAATATCTCGTCATTAGAAGAAACTGACCAGATCCCGTCGTCATCGTTCACGTTGGGTTGGCGTGGAAGTTTGGAGAGTGGGGTGCCAGCTCAGGTGTTGCTTCGTCATCTGACCGTGGTTCAAAATTACGAGGTGTTGTCCTCGGATCTTTCCCTTAAGGTACTGATCCCGGACCGTCGTCAATAGCCCGTTGTGTTGCTCTAGTACGACGTTAACTAAAAAATTACCAATTACCCGTCGTCATCGAAACGTTGCTTAGGGGATTGATCCCGGACAGTCATCAATAGCCTGTGTGCTCTAGTACGACGTTAATTACAAATTACCATCGAAACGTTGACAGTTTCTTAATGAAATGACATCTTGTTTAAATTTGGAGAGTCAAAAATATCTAGTAATGGCAAAAGGGGTATTACGTTGCACTGTAGCAACAAAACGGGCTATTGGGAACCGTCCGGGATTCATCGCGGAAAGATCCGTAGCAATGGTAATTTTTATTTAACGTCGTACTAGTGCAACACAACGGGCTATTGACGACGGTCCGGGATAAGACCCTTAAAGAAAGATCCGAGGACAACACCTCGTAATTTTGAAGGTGTTGTCCACGAATCTTTCCCTTTGGGGGTTGATTCAGAACCGTCGTTAATAGCCCGTTGTGTTGATCTTGTATACGACGTTAACTAACAATTATTAATTACCTGAACCGTCGTCAATAGCATGTTGAGTTGCACAAAAACGACGTTAATAAAAAAATTACCTATTATCACGTAGTATTGAACCATGGTCAGATGAAGATTTCAAAACCTTGAATATTTTTTTTTCTTAACGTCGCACTAGAGCAACAAAACGGGCTATTGACGACGGTCCAGGATCCGTCCCGTAAGGGACGGATCCTGGACAACACTTCGTAATTTTGAATCACGGTTAGATGACGAAGCAACGTCTGAGCTGGCAGCCCACTCTCCAAACTTCCACACCAACCCAACGTGAGGACTTTCGGTCACGACAGATTTAAGGTGCACCAGCCGCCTCTACACCATACGCTTACAAACATCCATGCCCGGACCCGGATTCGAACCAGGAACCTTCCGATCTAGAAGCTAACACCTTAACCACTATACCGATTGGTCGGCGGTGTTGTCCTCGAATCTTTCCCTTTGTGGGTTGATTCTGGACCTTCGTCAATAGCCCGTTGAGTTGATCTTGAACGACGTTAACTAATAATTACCTATTACCCGAACCGTCGTCAATAACCTGTTGTCTTGTACTAGTACGACGTTATTTAAAAAAAAATTTACCCTGTACTTTTGAACCATGGTCAGATGGGCCGACCAACCGGTATAATGGTTAAGGTGTTAGCCTCTAGATCGGAAGGTTCCTGGTTCGAATCCGGGTACGGGCATGGATGTTTGTAAACGTATGGTGTATGGCGGCTGGTGCACCTTAAATCTGTCGTGGCCGAAAGTCCTCACGTTGGGTTGGCGTGGAAGTTTAGAGAGTGGGGGTGCCAGCTCAGGTGTTGCTTCGTCATCTGACCGTGGTTCAAAATTACGAGGTGTTGTCCTCGGATCTTTCCCTTAAGGGACTGATCCCGGACCGTCGTCAATAGCCCGTTGTGTTGCTCTAGTACGACGTTAACTAAAATTACCAATTACCAATTACCATGGTCTGATGACGCGCGTTTCAAAACCTTGAATATACGCCACACATTATTTTCCAACGTATCTCAAGAATGAGCTCTATGTAACTGTAACTGCAACCGTGCCTGCGTTTAAGCGACCGTTAAAAGCCACGACAGCTTGATTTCGACCTTGCCCACCCTGCGAACTTCCCATTGTCTCAGTCCCGGCACCGGTCTCCATCGGAATAGATCCAAAAACCAAAAGCTCGGATGACAGGTGGAGCGCCCGGGTTCAGACACAGGCAACAAAATAACTGGTCGGGTTTCTGAAGCGGAACACCAAGGAAGAGAGAGAGTGTGAGGGGGAGAGGGGAAGGGGGGGGACGCCGTCGTCCAGAAACCACCGTGAATGACACAAGTTGTAATTAAAACGTTTCTATGTGAGTGTAATTGAGCCCCGTTTTCTTTTTGAGCTTTGAGTCACAGAAACCTCATCCGGGAGTCCGTCGTCACTCTGGCTGGGATTTCTGAGGCAAAGGAAGAAGTTGGTGGGAGATAGTAAGAAACCTGGGGTTGATTTGATTTCGAATTTGAAATTTAGCTGCCTCACGCAACAGGTTAGTTCGGTTGGTAGAGTGACGGATTAGTAGTCGGAGAGTTTCTCAGTCGTCGTGTACACGGAGGTTGGTGCATGTTGAATCTGTCGATGTCCTCACGTTGACGTGGTGTGGATGTAGATACGTATATAATTAACGTAGATCTGGTGCAACACAACGGGCTGTTGGCGACGTCCGGGATCAATCAAAGGAGGGAAAGATCCAATAACAACACCACGTAAATTTGAACCACGATTAGGTGACGAGGTGACACTAGAGCTGGCATCCCACTCTCCAAACTTGCACACCACGCCAACGTGAGGATATTTGAGGCCACGTCAGATATAACGTGCACCAGCCTTCCTTGTACACGACGGTCTTTGGTTGGATTCCCACTCGCAACCATCCAGTTGCTAGTTCGTTACTCTTCCAATCGGGCAATAGTGGCCCTAAGTATAGTAAGTAAGTATAGTAAGTAAGTATAGTAAGTAAGTATAGTACGTAAGTATAGTAAGTAAGTATAGTACGTAAGTATAGTAAGTAAGTATAGTAAGTAAGTATAGTAAGTAAGTATAGTACGTAAGTATAGTAAGTAAGTATAGTAAGTAAGTATAGTAAGTATAGTAAGTAAGTATAGTAAGTAAGTATAGTAAGTAAGTATAGTAAGTAAGTATAGTATAGTAAGTAAGTATAGTATAGTAAGTAAGTAAGTGTAGTAAGTAAGTGTAGTAAGTAAGTGTAGTAAGTAAGTATAGTAAGTAAGTATAGTAAGTAAGTATAGTAAGTAAGTATAGTATAGTAAGTAAGTGTAGTAAGTAAGTATAGTAAGTAAGTGTAGTAAGTAAGTATAGTAAGTAAGTATTGTACGTAAGTATAGTACGTAGATATAGTAAGTAAGTATAGTAAGTAAGTATAGTAAGTAAGTATAGTAAGTAAGTATAGTAAGTAAGTATAGTAAGTAAGTATAGTAAGTAAGTATAGTAAGTAAGTATAGTAAGTAAGTATAGTAAGTAAGTATAGTAAGTAAGTATAGTAAGTAAGTATAGTAAGTAAGTATAGTAAGTAAGTATAGTAAGTAAGTAAGCATAGTAAGTAAGTGCAGTAAGTAAGTGTAGTAAGTAAGTTTAGTAAGTAAGTATAGTAAGTAAGTATAGTAAGTAAGTATTGTACGTAAGTATAGTAAGTAAGTATAGTACGTAGGTATAGTACGTAAGTATAGTAAGTAAGTATAGTAAGTAAATATAGTAAGGAGATCCTTTTTCACGACTCTTTAGAGAAATACTATATAGGTACGTAGATTTATTAATTAACGTCACATTGGAGCGATATAACTGGAGATTTGGCGACGGTTCTGGATTCATTACGGAAAGATCCGAGGACCAGCACCACGCATATATATAATTTGGAAGCACCGTCAGATGACGAGGTAAACACTGGATTGGCACCCCATCCTCCAAACTTCCATACCACACTAACATGAAGACGTTAGAGGTCTCGACAGATTTAACATGCACCAGTTCCCGTGTACACAATGGTCTTTGGTTGGATCTAGTTTCGAACTTGCAACTGGCCAGTTGCTAATCTGTAGCTCTTAGAACTGGGCTTCCGTGGTCCGAAGTCATTGAGGAGTATTGTAATACCTAGTGACCCAACACACACTCCTTAAAGTAGTTAAGGATATTATTTTACAAAGAGGCTGCGAAATTGTTTAAACGTGTTCTCATTGAAAATTTTTTAGGAATGGCCTAAAATGGGTGGTTACACATGCAAATCACCCACCCTTATAAAAACTGAGTATTGCTATAAGCAAAATACAAACATGAATACATTCCTCCATTTATGAAGTATATTATCTAAAACCTTTTGTATCATAATGTCCTTCAAAGGCTTGGAGAGACGATCACAACTACGCCTCGGGTTCAAATCAAACCAAAGACCGACCTGCACACGGGTACTGGTGCACTTTAAATATGTAGTGGCCTCAAATGTTCTAACGCTGGCCTGGTGTGGAAGGTTAGAGAATGGGATGCCAGCTCGTTGTGAATTTGTCATTTGACCGAGGTTCGAAATTAACGTGGTGTTCCTAAGTCCCCCTAAATTTCAAACATGAACCACCGTTTTTATATATTATCTGTAATAATTCTGCAGCATACATAAATATTAAGTTATATAATACTTGGTAGTGACGTTTTAAGGAAATTTTTTGTATAAAAACTCTCGCGCAACTTTACGGGTTTAATAAGAATTCTAATGAAAATAAGTAGGTAGATAGTTGAATATTTACGTCCCATTGTTGCAAGACAACGGACAATTGGCGAAGGTCCGGGATCAAACCGTGGTCAAAGAGTTTATATGTCCTCAAATAGAATACACATATCTTCATATAGATTATATTTGTTGACAAATATAATATATATGTCGTCAACTGAAAAGGGAAACTATCTGTTGCCAAATAAAATATATCTGTCGTCAAATAGAATATATATGATCAAATAGAATCCTGTCATATAAAACTAAATACAAATGGTAGGCTTATGAAAATACTAACCCTCAAGATCCGACTCTTTAGATTTAATCTCCAAATGTTCATCTAAGCTCACAGATTCATTACATGACTGACTCCGGAGTTTCACCATGACAATGGAGTTTTACCATGACAATGGAGCTTCACTATGATCCTGTTATGGAAAACTAAATACGGATCAAAGTGAATTTTTTCTTACAAATCTTCACAGATTTAATAAAAATTCAAGAAAAGTGGAATGAATCCGTGGTCAAATAGTGTCATGGAATAGAATGTCGTCAATGTCAATTGAATATATATGTTGTCAAATAGTGTATATGTCATGAACAAATGAATATATATGTTGTCAAATAGAATATATATGTAGTCAGGTAGAAACTATATGTTGTCAAATGAAATATACATCTGTCTTCAAATAGAATATATCTGTCCCAATAGAATCCTGTCATAGAAAACTAAATACACATGTGAGAAATATGCAAATACTAAGCTTCAAGCACAGATCTAATTCCAAAACTTCCACCTCAACTCACAGATGCACCACACGACCACCTCCGGATCCACACCATGACAAACGTTGACAACATCTTTGATACTTCCCTTGTTGAGTTTTGTGGCGAGGAGGGAACGGTTAATTAAAAATAATTATATAAAATGTAGGTAGTTGAATTAACGTCCCACTGATACAATAAAAGTTATTGACCACAGTCGGGATCAATAAAAAAAGTAATGAATCTGTCGTCAAATAGAATACACATGACGTCAAATAGAATATATATGTCCTAATAGAGTCCTGTCACAGAGAAAACTAAATACATATGGGAGGCTTATGAAAATACTAAGCTCCAAGCACTTAGATCTAATCTCTAAATGTCCACCTAAGCTCACAGATCCATCACACGACCAGCTCCGGATCCACACCATGACAAACGTTGACAACATCCTTGATACTTCCCTTGCTGAGCATTTGGGCGAGGAGGGACCGGTAATCTTAGCATTACGGGGGGACCAATAATAACTATTAAAGGATTTGCTGTATAATTACAGAGGAAGGTCAATTACAGATGAGGAGGGACTTCGGCTCCCTCCAGGGAGGAAGTCAACAGTGAAAAGGGATATTATTATTTTTTCCCTTCTCCCTGACGTAGATTGACATGGCAGTGTGTTCTGGGGTAAAATTAGGGGTGTCTCTTTGCTGAAGGGCGATTATCTCCCTTGGAAAAGGGGTATCGGGAGAGAGGTGTCACGTGCGGAGGTGGAACGGTCCCAGGACGGGAGATCGGTATCCATGGTAATGAGGTTAGGGTTCCGAAAATTCAATTCTGACCTCTTGCACCCGGATTTTTGGGTGAGATTGGAAGTTCAGACCTGGGAATTCGAGCTTTATTTCTCCAGAAGTGATTGGGTAGTAGAGGCGAAGCTAGACTTCTTGGGACCTGGGACCAAATGGGGTCAAGATATCGTACTCAATCCTAATCAGAAGTCGGATATTTGAATTGAAGATACAGTTTTGTTCATAAAATCATTTTGATAAAATGTACTGATTAGTGTTGCATTGTGTTCAAATTGCAGTCCACAATATTAATTTTGATTGCCGATTGATTTTTAATCGTACATAAAACTAAACAAAATGGGGTTTGCTAATGGTTTCTGTCGAAGGTATAATTCCTATTAAGTCGTTTAAACGAGATATCTCGTCTATCAGGATCATATAAATTTCGCTAATGTGACGCGATATCTTATCATCAAGATAGTGACAATTGTTTTATGATGACAAGATCAAGTCCTAGTCAGCTTTTTTTTCTATTGTCCAGATACCTTAACCTTTAAACCATTGTCGGTACAGCAGTTGTTCCATGATCACGCCAAGAAGGAAATTAGACGACGGCTAGTACATCATGTACCTTGAAAGTTATCAAGAATCGCGAAAAGAAAGAATTTAGACGACGGCCGTTACATCAGTTGTACATTGAAAGCTATAAGAATCGCGCCAACAAAAAATCGTGCTTATCATATTTATAGCCGTAATCAAAAGATTAAAATAACTGATACTTATTTTCCAAGAAAACTTATAAAACATTACAGCGTAATTGTATACGGAAGAACACCCTCAATCATTCTTAAATCGAAGCATTTACAATGAACACGTATACAAAGTTCTCCCGTAACTCAAAAATTTAAACAACGTGCCCGAACTCACGCGTAATTGATATACAGAAACCGCTTCGAAGCAAACCCATAACCTTCAATTATAATTATTATAATAAAAAATATTATTAGTTATTAAATAATAATTTTTAATGATTTTTCGTTGTATGTGTTTTACGTATGAAAGAAATTCGAACGGTAGTCCAGATATTTTAGAATAACTCAATCCTATTTTCCAAGAAAACGTATTAACTCTTTAGGGTTAGGTGGGTTAAAAACTGTTCCACCTTTAGCTTAGCTTTTTATGCATGGTGGGATATATTTTAACCCACCTCGAAAAGTTGAAGTTACTCATAGTCATACAGTTGAATATTTTATTTAAAGTATTTCATTCAGTTGGCAATGTTATGAACCAACGGTAAATGCGTAAATAAGTGAAAACAAGAATTGATACAAATCAAAAAGCCTTAGTAAGTTGTTGACACTGTTGTGATTAGGTTTGGCGAATTGTGTGATGCAGTGAATTTTAGTCTTTCATAACGGTATATGTTGTTTCTTTTCTTAAAATTTATGATGAATGAATAAATTGTTTCATAATAAAATAAAACACTATTTGATGTTTTATAATAATTTTGAAGCTGAATAAGTGATGGGATTGTATGTATCCCACCATGCAAGTTATTAAAAATAATAACATAAATTATTATTTTTAATTTATAAACATATAAATGTATTATGTACCGACGTAGTAAAAAATGGTGGCACCGCATACTATTCTATTTTTTGGATGCAGCAGTTGTTAATTCATTTAAGGTTTATAAACAATTGGGTCAAAACATGGAGTTTCAACATTTCAAAGTGCAGTGCGCTGCAGGGTTTGTTGCCCAGACTTTAATTGATAAAATGCACTATCAACATCTGAACTTCCACTGTAGATAAAAAATCTAAGCCCACTATTTCATGGGAAATAGGAGATAGAGACTCGAAACATCTACCAAAACGTACTACTCGGAGAAGATGTGCGTTCTGCTGCACTAAAAGAAAGAAGTTCGTATTACCCCTGGTGCTGTACTGTCTGTAAAATTCCCCATTGTTTTGGGGGGAAAAAGTTGTGTTTCAATTACTTTCACTTGAAACGTTAGTTGCATGGTGGTATTATGTGTGTCCCACTCTCTAATAAAGGATTTACTAAAATGTTATTATCATTATTTTTATTTCGAGTAACATTTTATGTTAAATAATTGAATTAATGTTTTTTCCACTTTTAATATTAAAAAAAATTCTATGTAACTAGGGTTTTTATTTCTTTAAATCGTGTGCCTCAAAGAGTTGAACATTACAGCTTAATTCTACACGGAAAATCACCCTCAATCGCTCCGAAATCAAAGCATTTACAATGAACAAGCACACAAAGTTCTCCCTTAACTCAAAAAGTTAAACAACGTGCCCGAACTCACGCGTAATCGAAATGTGGAAACGGCTTGAGAGCAAACCCCAGAAACTTCAATAGCTCCCAGATTAATGAAGTGATATTAGCGACGAGTTAAGCGGAGTATATTGGAATTCCATTTCGGTGCCCCATAGCAACGGAGCGGCCGCCATATTTAAACGCAACTATTCGAGCGAGACCTCCCACTCCATTCAGGTGCGATGCCAGTTCAGTGGCCCAAAACTCTTTCATCAATTCTTCATTAAAAGCCGGAATTGGACTCGGCATAGTTGGATCCCCTAAATTGAAAAGGATTTTCATTAGTGCGAGATTCGATTGTTGCGAAGACGTTTAATAACGTTGCCACGGTAGACGAAGCTAATCCCTCGTATTTTGTTGATGGTTGGCTTGGAACCGTTTGATATTGAATTTAAAGCAAATGGCGGGATTAAATGGAATTTTTGGAGGATTCTTTCCGAGTGTTACCGAGGCGTTCTTCAATTTTTGATTAGAGGCCTGCGGGGACAACGGGGGATTCTGTGTTGTACATGGAATGAGCTGCTGTAAATGGGATAAATTAGTAGTTTGGAATCCGGCAATAAAAGGAGATTAGCATAGTTTGGAAAATTGCACGCTAAGTTCGATGTAATTTTGTAAAAAAATGATGCACTCGTCGATCACCATTGTCAAATCTAACACAAAATAAAGTCCTTGCACAGATTGTTTTAGATAAACTCTAAATAATTTTTTCCATTATTCCTTGCATGATTGAAATTTTGCTTTTGAGTATGATTGATCCCGGATTCATCCCGGACCGTCGTCAATAGCCCGTTGTGCTGCTCTAGTCGGACGTTAATTAAAATTGCCATTACCATTGCCATTTGAGTATGAATTTATAATTTTGAATTATAATCTACAGTGATACCCAAAATAATCACGTTAGTTCGTGTGGAGTTTTAAAGCCAGCATCTGATTGTGGTTCGAAATCACGTGGTATTGTTCTCGGATCTTTCCCTTCGGGGGTTGATCCCGAAACCTCACCAATAGCCCATTGTGTTGTTCCAATGCGACGTTAATTAAATACCTTCCTACTTACTCAAAATAGGGTAATAAGGGTAATTTTTGGTTAACGTCGTACTAGAGCAACACAACGGGCTATTGACGACGGTCCGGGATTAGTCCCTTAAGGGAAAGATCCGAGGACAACACCTCGTAATTTTGAACCACGGTCAGATGACGAAGCAACACCTGAGCTGGTACCCCACTCTCCAAACTTACTCAAAATAGAGTGGTAACTGGTAATTGGTAATTTTTCATTAACGTCGTACTAGAGCAACGCAACGGGCTATTGACGACAATTCTATTCAATTCGGGCAATATTTCTTTAAATAGGTTTCAACCATTCAGGTTTCCGAAACTCTAAAAAAGGCCGTCGTGGTTCCGTGGGTTTGTCCATTGCGTTAGCAACCTGTGAGTTTTAGGTAACACAGGTTCGATTCCTCTCTGTATGTATTGGTCTTTTCTGTGTCATTAAAGCTTTCATTGTGTGTATGTTCATTGCAATATACACACAATGAAAGTGGAAGTTGTCCAAATATAGCCCTTGAATCATGAAATTAAATGCAAACAACTAACAATATACGATTTTCGCGAAAGTGAATACACAGTATACTTCGTACATAGGCACAATAAAAACGCAAAACAAAAGTATGCTACTTATATGTTTTCACTCAGATCGACGAAACGAAATAGTATTGAATTGTATTGAAATAATATTGAATTAATAATATTAAAATAATTATATTGAATTAAAATGGTAATGGTAATTTTAGTTAACGTCGTACTAGAGCAACACAACGGGCTATTGACGACGATCCGGAATCAGTCCCTTAAGGGAAAGATTCGAGGACAACACCTCGTAATTTTGAACCACGGTCAGATGACAAAGCAACACCTGAGCTGGCACCCCACTCTCCAAACTTCCACTCCAACCCAACGTGAGGACTTTCGGCCACGACAGATTTAAGGTGCACCAGCCGCCTCTACACCATACGTTTACAAACATCCATGCCCGGACCCGGATTCGAACCAGGAACCTTCCGATCCAGTGGATAACACCTTAACCACTATACCGGTTAGTCGGCTGAATTAAAAATAAAATAATTTTTTTGCTCTACTGAATATGCTTGCCCATTTCACTCATAAAATCGTTGATTGTTGTCGTGGAAGTTTGAACAGTGGGGTGCCAGCTAAGGTGTGGCCTCGTCATCTGAGACCATTTTTCAAAATTCCGTGGTGTTGTCCTCGGAACTCTAACTTCGGGTTTGATCCCCAACTGTCGCCAATAGTCCGTTGTGTTGTTCAATTGCGACGTTAATTAAAATACCTATCTTCTTAAGGAAGGTTTTTAACAATAGCGACCTGACCGTGGTTCAAAATTACGAGGTGCTGTCCTCGGATCTTTCCCTTAAGGGACTGATCCCGGACCGTCGTCAATAGCCCGTTGTGTTGCTCTAGTACGACGTTAACTAAAATTACCAATTACCTTTATGAGATTAATTTAAAATATGATTTCAGTGCTTCCATAGCAATTGAAAATAAAAGCCATTTTTGTCAAAAAAATAATTTTTCATTGCAATTTAAGTAATGAAGATTTTACGTAAAACCTTTTTTGGTAGGTACTTAATTAACGACACACTGGAGCAACACAACGGGCTATTGGCGAAGATCCGGGGTCAACCCTCGCAACCTACGATATCACGTAATTTTGAGCCTGGGCCAGATGACAAGGTTGCATCTCAGCTGGTACCCCACACTCTTCATACTTCCACACAACGCCAACGTGAGAACATTCGATAGATTTGACAGATTTAACGTGCACCAGCCTCCTTTGTGCACGACGGTCTTTGGTTGGATTCGAACTCGCAACCCTCCAGCTGCTAATCCGGAACTTATAACCGGGCTGCCACGGTAAGGTGGGCCGAAAAAAGGTTATTTTTGGTCATCTGACCATGGTTCAAAATTACGAGGTGTTGTCCTCGGATCTTTCCCTTAAGGGACTGATCCCGGACCGTCGTCAATAGCCCGTTGTGTTGCTCTAGTACGACGTTAACAAAAATTACCAAATTACCATCTAATAGTGCGGAAAAGTTGGCTCATGGAGTAAAACTAATGTGTAAAAAAATTTCATCCCGATTTATTGATATCTTTTGCCTCCCCAAGGGGTTATAACCCTCCAAAAAGATCAAAGTGCGGGAATTTTTTATAAAATAAAAATAATGTTTACAATTACTTTCTAATAGTACGCAAAAGTAAGCTAATACAATCAATACTAACGGTAAAAAAAATTGTTGAGATCAGTACATATCTTCTGCTTCCCTAACGGTGGATAAACAGCAGAAAAAAATGAAAAAATGACATTCTTGCAAAATATCGACTTTTGCAAGTACGGTAATAACCGGTGATCAGTTTTTTCTGCTATTTGGCCCCTATTGGGGAGGCAGAAGATATGTGCTGATCTAAACAATTTTTTTACCGTCAATATTGAATGTATTAGCTTATTTTTGCGCACTATTAGAACGTAATTGTAAACATTTTTATTGTTTAAAAATGCCCGAATTTTGATCGTTTTGGAGGGTTTGAACCCCTTGGGAAGGCAAAAGATATCAATAAATCGGGATGGAATTTTTTACACAGTAGTTTTACTGCATGAGCCAACTTCCCCGCACTATTAGATTGTGATAGCAAATAAACCTCTTTTCGACCCACCCTACTGCCACGGGCCTATAATTGTATGGAAAACCTAACAGGAAGCATGCTCAAATTTACTTTCGTTAAAAACCAAACATTGGTTCTCAAACATATCCAGGCACACAGAAAGAAGTTATATCAGTTTGCTATTTTTTTGTTACAAAAAAGAGAATACAACTCATGCCGGAATGACACAACAAAGATTACGTTTATAAAAAAAGTGAGTAAAAAAATCCCCTTTCTCTCATAAAGAAAACAAAGAATCGTGAAAAAATATTAAAGAATCTTGGTCAAGAGTATTCTAGATAGTTCTGGAATGAAGAAATAACTGCTTTCTAATGAATTGCACAGAAGAACGATTGCTTGGATAAAAGCCACCGAAAACCTGATTAAAATACTCACTTGGTTCCACGTCCTTCGAAATATTTCTTTCTTAAAATAATTCCAACATTTTGTCTTTGTAACCTATCATTTAGAGACACTTAGTTCTTACTTATGAAGACAAAGTTCACAACAATTTCAGCTGCTACGCAGAGATTGCCTTGGAAATGCTTTTAGATGCTACGAAACACGTCTTGATGAAGACCACATACTTCCCTTCCGTACCAAATCAGTGATTCAATTCTATTTGAGCCGTGGTTCAGTGGTTTTTCCCCACTGTACGAGCAACTTGAGAGTTGTAGCCGGTAAATGTTCGATTCTTGTAACTTATGAAAGGTGTATTCCTCTCTTCGGTGTCAGTAAAACTCCTTTTGTGAGACTAGGTCCGTGGTAGCGCTGTTAACCAATTAGCAATCGGAGGGTGAGTTCAAAACTCGGTCCAACCAAAGTCCGTCGTGTTACACGGGGGCTGGCGTTTGTTAAATCGGTCGTGGCCTCCAATCTCCTCGCGTGGTGTGGAAATGTAGAGATTGGGGTGCCAGCTCAGGTGTTGATCTCGTCGTCTGACCATGTTTCAAAATGACGAGATGTTGTCCGTGGATCTTTCCTTTCGACATTGATCCCGAGCCGTCGCCAACAGCCCGTTGTACTGCTCCTGTGCAATGTTAATTAATTACTATTGACTTGTGTGTGTATGCATTACTTGGCAATTATAGCCATTGCTGAGTTCATTTATTGGATGCCTCTCTTGACCAAATATGGACTTTTCGCCATATTTGGTCCAACGAAGCAATCTCAAAGTTTTGCTCAGTCCATTGATTGGATGCCTCTCTTGACCAAATATGGACTTTTCGCCATATTTGGTCCAACGAAGCAATCTCAAAGTTTTGCTCAGTCCATTTATTGTACGCCTCTCTTGACCAAATACGGACATTGCGTCCTAATCCACTACAGAAGTAGTAGACAAATAGAACAAGTCATCGGTTACATAATTGAGAATATTAAATCTTTCACGAATAGTATTAAAGAAAAGGAAAAAGTACCTACAGGTATTTATTATTGAGAAGAGTGTGTTTGAGATTATAACAATGTTTGAGAAAGTTAAATTCAGAGTTACAAATCTTTCTGAAATGAACCAATTGAACAACAATCGTACTATCATAAATTTGTTTCGAGAAGTGTGATATATGGACGAATGGATCCTGGCATTTGGTGGCAATCTTCGGCATGGTATCGCCGGTCTCCTGGCTGCTTTTGTGGGTTTAATTTCGTTTCCTTCTTACACTTTTTACATTGTTTGTTTGGTGTGTTTGCTTTTTTGGGAAGTGTACGAGCGTATTGCTGCTCAGACGTAGAAAAAATTATTATGTGTTGTCTGGGTAAGGTTCCTACCTGATGACGGTACGATCCACCAACACTTTCATCTTAAATTATATTAAATTTCCTTCAGTTTTTGAAATTATATGTATACACTACATAGACAAAAGTTTTTTGACACTGCCTGTTTTTCAGAAAAAAGTGCTTTATTATTCTGTTTAATAACTGGTAGGTATTCCTTTTGCTTGTATTACAGCTGCAACACGTCGATGCATACTTTCCATGTGTTCTCTGTAAGTATGGGCAGGGATAGCTCGCCATGTCTCTTTCAAGGCTGTGAGAAGAGATTGTTTGGAAGATCGGCGTGCGTGGCAATGTACTCGTCACTGTATTTGGTCCGAAAAGTGCTCGATCGGATTGAGATCGGGGCTCTGAACCAGCCAGTCAAGGAAATTCACGTCATTTTGAGGAAACCAGTCCAACACACGTTTTGCATTATGCCATGGAGCTCGATCCTTTTGGAAGACACAGACATCATCGCCGTAGTATTGTCATAGTGTAAGCAAGATCGAATTATTCTGAACGTCGAGGTACACGTCAGCGTTCATGGTACCAGGTACATAAAGCAATGGGCAGAGTTCTAGCAAGGAAAACAACTCCACACTAATATGGATCCTCTCCAAATTTCTACAATGGCCAATAACTTTTGTCCATAAATAAATATATATATATATATATATATATATATATATATATATATATATATATATATATATATATATATATATATATATATATATATATATATATATATATATATATATATATATATATATACACACAGTCCAGTCACATTAATGCGATTGTGCGATTGGTGGCTACCAAGGGGCTAACAAGAGTGTATCCTCAACAACGGTTCAGCGAACGTTGCTGCGCATGGGCCTCCGCAGCAGACGCCTGGTTAATGCAACTATGCTGAATGCTGTTCTTCGGCGACGAAGGCTGGAATTTGCACGCCAGTACCGCAACTGGATTTCCACAAGTGGCGACAGGTGGCTTTCCCGATGAATCACGTTTTATGCTCCATCAAACAGATGGACGTTGGCGTATACGGCGTGAAACGTCTGAAAGCAAACACCCTGCAACAATTGCCGGAAGGATCCAGACTGTAGGAGGGAGCATTATGGTTTGGGGAATGTTTTATATATATATATATATATATATATATATATATATATATATATATATATATATATATATGACTCACAAAATCCAACCAACCTAATTGAAATCCTGTTAGTTTTTAACAGAAAAAAACTTCCTTAAAAACCCAGTGACATTTCTTCAATAAGCACGGCTCGTCGGAATCCGAAAACAACAAAAAGAACGTGCTCCCATTAAACAAACACGATTTTCTTTTCGCTTTTTCAATTTTTCCCGTGCCGTCGTCACGGCAAGCACGCCCATTAAGTCATCCCACACGCGTCCCAGACCTTCCTGCACACATTAAACCCAACGAACAAAACGAGCAAACAAGTTAAATTAATAACCCATTCGGGAAAAAGAGACATAATCAAAATGTCTCTCGACTCGCGAGAGAAATCGGGGTGCGGCCGCATGAATATGCAACCGGCGAAGTCAACTGTGAAAATATGCCGCGTTTCGACGACTAAATTCATGTCATTAAGTACCCGCGTCACATCGCGGGCCGCATATGAAATGACGCGACCGCGTGTGTAGCTAATGCTTGCCAGGATTGATTGAAAAAGTGTTATTTATAAATAAACATCGTTAAACACACCTCCGTCGTAGCGGGGTCGTTAGCGCGTGGTAATAATGCGGTGATTATAGAGTTGTTATCAGTTAATTTAATACTGTTACAGATCTGGGAGGGGCAATCGAAAAGCATCAGTGCTGAAAGCATAACAAAGTCCTTTAATAACATGATAAGAGAGTGTCTTGTTTCAGACAAAATAGGGAGGGTGCAGTGATTGGATTTGTCTGTGTTTGATGTGAACTTGTCTGTTTCAAGGTATACAACGTACCGATCTTTTCGATATTCTGTGATTGTTTGGGAGTTTTATGGTGCAAGACTTAACCATAAACTTACATTTGTGTCGAATGTAGATACCACTGCAAAAATTCACTTACGATACACTAATATATATATATATATATATATATATATATATATATATATATATATATATATATATATAACCCAACTGCACTGTGAATAGCTTTTTGGTATACAAAGTTGAGCTGCTTCACAGCTGCTTGCCAAATTTGAAACCCGGACGTGATTTGAACACTCAAACTTTAAAACTTCTATGGATGATCCACGATAAGTAGTTGAATTGCCAATGTGTTGATGGTCACTTTCAACATCCGTTTGAGGTTCTAAGATAGCAGACACTATTCATTGTCCTGCCACGGCTTCACTCCGTTCATTGCTGATCAGCCTTCTCTTAGCAATGTCATTCCTAAATTGCCTGCTAAAGGCAACACTGGACATATACACTACCTTACAATAATGGACCGGACAGCAAGATGTGATGGTGTAAGGGAAAGAATACATGATTTAATAGGAGTGGTCCCCCACGTGCTGCAATTACACTAGCAACCCTTCTGGGCATACTTTCAACATTTGATACACAGCTATGGGTATTTGTGGGCTATGGGCCATTCCTGCTGCAAGAATGTCGCCAGCTCAGCTGTAGATTTCGGACGTGGTTCCCTGGTCCGTAAGCACCGCTCTAACTCGTCCCGCAAATGTTCTATGGGGCTCAGATCTGGACACTAAGCAGTCCAGGGAAGACGTTTTACAATCTTGATACCACTGCTCAACAGAGACTGCACCATGACATGGAGCGTTGTCGTCCTGGAAGTAATATTTGTCCATTTCATACAATTGCCAGAGCGTAGGAGAAACCTGATTGTCCAAAATGTTCATGTAGGCGTCAGCGTTCAATTTACCAGGAACAGCATGCAAAGGTTCCAGGCCATATCACGAGAGCTCAATCGAAAATACGGTCCGATTTTATGCAAATCCGCTGGCGTCCGGTCCATTATTGTAGGGTATAGTGTACTATCGCAATCTCAAAATTGCAATACGATGGGCAACTGGTGACGGACCGGGATCAAACCCGATGAGAAAGATCCAAAGACGACAGCAAGTAATATTGAGCTACGGTCAGTTTACGAGGTCACATCTGAGCTGGCACCCCACTGTCCAAACTTTCGCATCAACGTAAAAATGTCCTTGAGTTCAGTTAATAAATATTATTTCTTAAATGATGGGATTTTTAGAACTTTAAAAAAAAAATAACTTTTTTTGACTACTTTAAGATATTCTTTGCAAAGACAAATGTAGAGGGCGTTAGTGTTTATGCGTTAGAATGTACTTCTTGTATGTGTATCCTATAAGGTGCTTATGGGATTCTCGATCCCGATGTACCTGAATGATTGTTTCTTTTCCAATGATGTGTACTGGTTTTAGTAAGAACGGGTAGTGTAATACGTTTTTACTTTTTAAATTAACGTACGTTTTTAATAAACGTCACACTGGAGTAACACAATGGGCTATTGGCGACGATCCGGGATCATATCCGAAAGGAAAGGTCAGAGGACAACGCCATGTCATTTACTACCACGCTCAGATGAGATCGCAAATGAGCTGGCACCCCACTCTCCAGACTTCCTTCCACACCACGGCAACGTGAAGACTTTGCTAAACTGTTACTCCTCCAACCGGGCTACCATGGTCCCCGACATTTAATAAGAAAACTAAAGACAATACAAAATTACAAAGAAGAACGCTCAACTCTCCTTTAAATTAAAAATTAATCATTTATCACATTCATATCAAGGTTTTTTTTTACATGTGCTTATGCTTAAAAAACACATTCACAGTATCTTAGTTTTTGCCTTGCATAGTAAAACCTGTATTTTCTGATATATTACGAAATAAAATAACATCAGTATTTATCTGATGCCTTTGCACTCCCTCGTCATCTGAGCGTGGTTCAAAATTACGAAGTGTACGCAACGGGCTATTGACTAAGATCCGGGATCAATCCAATAAAGGAAAGATCCGAGGACAACTCCACGTAATTTTTAACCACGGTCAGATGACGCGGCAAAGCCTGGCCTCACTCTCCAAACTTCCACATCAACCCAACGTCCTTGTAAACCTTTCATTTAACCTTTTAACCACGGTCCTTGTAAACTTTTCCTTGTATACCTTTTAACCACGGTCAGATGACGCGGCAAAGCCTGGCCTCACTCTCCAAACTTCCACATCAACCCAACGTGACGACTTTCGGCCACGACTGATTTAAGGTGCACCAGCCGCCTCTACACCATACGTTTACAAATATCCATGCACTGACCAGGATTCAAACCAGGAACCTTCCGATCTAGAGGCTAACACCTTAACCACCAGACAAGTTGGTCGCCCGGTTGGAAGATTTAGGAAGTAGCGACCGGAGGGTTGCTATTTTGAATCTAACCAAAGACTGTATTGTACAAAGGGGGGCTGTTACAAGTTAAATCTGTCGTGGCCTCACGTTACCGTGGTGTGGATGTTTTGAGAGTGTGTTGCCAACTCATTTTGATCTCGTCAACTGACCATAGTTCACTAATACATGGTGTTAATCTTGGAACTTTTTCTTTAGGATTGATCCCGAACCGTCGCCAATAGCCCTTTGTGTTGCTTCAGTGCGACGTAATTAAATACCTAATTACCTACCTACGTCTCATTAGGTGGAAGAGTAGCTTCATTTTCACTTCTATCACTTACTATCTCAAGCATTTGTAAAAAATCCGAAATTAAACCCTCTAGGCGCTCTAATACGTACTGTAATGTTGTTATCTTTATCTGTTGTAATTTATTCAGGAATAGCACGTTTACTTACATTTGCGATTTCATATAAATTCCTAACGGGTCAGGCCGACCAACCGGTATAGTGGTTAAGGTGTTAGCCTCTAGATCGGAAGGTTCCTGGTTCGAATCCGGGTTCGGGCATGGATGTTTGTAAACGTATGGTGTAGAGGCGGCTGGTGCACCTTAAATCTGTCGTGGCCGAAAGTCCTCACGTTGGGTTGGCGTGGAAGTTTGGAGAGTGGGGTGCCAGCTCAGGTGTTGCTTCGTCATCTGACCGTGGTTCAAAATTACGAGGTGTTGTCCTCGGATCTTTCCCTTAAGGGACTGATCCCGGACCGTCGTCAATAGCCCGTTGTGTTGCTCTAGTACGACGTTAACTAAAAATTACCATTACCATTACCTAACGGGTCAGAGTCATCATTCCCAACTTTTTTTTGTTTGCCATCGGATCCAAACCCTGTATGTCAAGCTATCCAAGGGGTTTCGATGAGAGATCGTTTTGACTAAAAACTGACCAGTTTTGCTAATGACGAGATATCTTGTCACTAGCCAAACTGGTGACGAGATATTACGTGATGAGAAGATATCGATGACAAGATATCTCGTCGTTAGCAAACGCGCAAAATTGCCAAACTTTGCTATTGACGACTCTAAATCATCAAGTTGGACCATGGAAGAGACACTCTTCTCCAAACGGTGTGACCCACTTGCATCTTACCAAAGAATTTTGAAAAATCATTTCGGTAAATTGCACCAGTGTTGAAATCGGAACACCTCTGCATTACATCATTTTGTACAGCATCATGGCATATGAGAACGACTGCCTACCACTTTAACCCTGTAAGTGGTTTTGACAAGATATCTCGTTCACAAAGATCTGACACGATGACAAAGGTAAATGAGATGTATCGTCATCAAAATAATAAGTGCCGAATTTTTTATGATGCCAAGATCAAGATCCGCTCAGTTTCAGACGATATATACTAATGGTCTCGTTAATGATTAGATACCTTGTCAGGACAAGTACCAGAAGGATTAAAACCACAGGGCTCAAGAACATTGCATATAACAAGGACTCGAGGATCAAAATTATTGGCAGGGGGTTATTCGTAGATTCATTAGGACTAGATTATCTAAAGAGATAAACCCTCCTGGGTAAACGAGGTATCTTATCATCAGCAAAACTGACCAGACCTTAACGTACGAGATATCTCGTCATTAGAACAAAATTGACCAAATCTCTGTCTCATAAAACAAAATGGCAATGACAAAAGATCAACAATTTGATGACATGATATCTGTCAGTGGCAAAATTCTGTGCTCAAATGTCAAAATGTCATAAGTCACTTTTTCCAAAAAATTGATTCCCATCCTGGAGTCTGGTTTGTTAATATTTAGAAAATGGCAAAATGTCGCAAGTCTTTTTCTTTCAGTGTATAAGAAAACAAAGGTGGGAAAATTGTAATAAGTCCAAAACCACAGAACCACATGTTGAATATTGAATCTTAAAATTGTGCTGTCACGAAAAATTAAAAAAAAAGTCACTTATAACATTTTACCATCTGAGCACAGAATTAGTCAAATCTTGATGTACAAGATATCTCATCGAAACCACTTAGAGGGTTAACTTTGTATAAATAGTGTTATATACAATATGAATTTGTTAGTATTATGGTATTGATGTAATTACTGAATAGATGTAACAATGTACAGATGCAATAATGTACAGATGCAGTAATGTATAGATGTAATATGCTAACATTCTGGATGCCGTTTCAATGGCATGCTCTATTAATCTCAAACACATTTATTTAAACTGGTACAACGCTAGTGTGGTGTTACTAGTTAGTTTGATGATGACATCATACCTTGTCGTGACAACCACGTGACACGGGTTAACCTTTCACGTGGTTTCGACGACATAACTTGTGCATCAAGACTTGACTAATTTTGCTAATGACGAGTTACCACGTCAAGACAACCAACAAGAGGGTTAAAGATACTTTTTACAGTGACGAGTTATCAGTGGTAGCATTTGAATTCGAGCAAAGGAGGGTTAAAGATCCTTTGCACGGTGACAAGTTATCAGGGGTAGCATTTGAATTCGAGTAAAAAAGGGTTAAAGATCTTTTCCTCAGTGACGAGTTATCAGGGGTAGCATTTGAATTCGAGTAAAAAAGGGTTAAATATATTTTCCACAGTGACAAGTTATGAGGGGTAGCATTTGAATTTGAGTAAAGGGGGTTAAAGATATTTTTCACAGCAACGAGTATCAGTGGAGTATTTGAATTTGAGTAAAGAAGGTTAAAGATATTTTCCAGCGACCAGTTATCAGAAGTAGCATTTGACTTCGAGTAAAGGAGGGTTTGTCATTACATTGTCGTCAATGAGAACTAGACTGAAATGAAGAACACTGTCGAGTTATCAAAATGACGGCTTATCGTGGTTTTAGAGTCTGGTGGTATATCCTGCTGTAAAAAAGGGCAATGCTGTAAAAAAGCAATGCAGGGGACATGAATATAAAATCCAAACTAATAACTCTCTTTATTTGTCTGACAGGTAAGAAAAATCTGTACACGGAGAAATCGGGGAGATTTTTCTTTTCGGGTTTTTTTCCTTATTCCTTATTTTCACGAAATCCATTATTTCCGAAAAGCTGGCAACACTTTTCCTGCCCCCACCAGTTGAAGAAGTACCCCTGACGATCGTTGAAATAAAGAGGGGGGTGCGGTGAGCATCTGGAATATTACGCGTGAAAAGGATCGGGACCGATCAAAAGAGGACCCCCCGTTGGTGGCTCGCTGTCAATAAGCGGGGTCCCCTTTTCTTCTCTTGGGGCGCACTATTTTTTTTTCGCTTTGCTGTACTGTGTGAGAGAGAAGAAAGCCCGTTTGTGTTGCGGCTTTCAAGGTGTGAATTTTGGGATTGCCACATTTGGCTGCTTATGGATGTTTTTGCATTATCAAGGTGGTTGGTTTAGGGGTGTTATGGTACAATGGCCATAATTGGTCATACTGTTCCAAACACATGACATAATATCAAGTAATGGGAATACACACACAAAGAAATTATTATTGACATGGAAGAGAGAAAAACACCCAGAGAAGAATTGACAACTCTCATGTTGCTAGCGCAGTGGGCATACCCACTAACAAACGGCGGCCCCTTACAACACTAAGAAGCTGTGAACTATCCTATTATTTAAAAGGAAGACTTGTGACAACTTGTATGACTTTTACTATATTACTGTATGGTGGCTTTAAACAAATAAAATAATTAAATACTTTATAGATTAGGTAGTTAATTAACGTCGCACTGGAGCAACAGACAATTAGCGATGGTCCGCAATCAATCCCGAATGAAAAGATCCGAAGACAGCGAAATGTAATTTTGAACCACTGTCAGATGACGAGGTCACACCTGAGCTGACACCCCACTCTACAATCTTCCACACCATGGCGACGTGAGGATACTTGAGGCCACGACAGATATAACGTTCACCAGAGCCAATCGTACTCGAGGGTCTTTGGTTGGACTACCCGGTTGTTAATCCGTTGCTTTTCCAATCGGGCTACAGCGCAAGAAATTGCTCGTATGCAGTAAATAATTATTATCACCCATAGATGTACAGAAACCGCTTCAGGGTTCATCTAGTTCCAGACGTTGTGAGCAGAGTTAGGACCGGTGCACACATCCGATTTTTCAACGTGCGGCGCCGCTGCGGCACCAAAGCCCAACAATGCACACATAACCGTGAAATGACGCGAGTACTCATTTCGCGCCATTTGCGATAATTGTTCTATGGAAGAAAACGTGTTTATTTCGCTTACTTGGTGTAAAAAAAGTATATATTTGGAAACAAAATAGACGTTACTGGATACAACCATTTATTAATTATTACTTATATTCCATTTATTTATCAAAGCAAGGTACTTGAGACCGGAGAAGCGTGTGCGGCGAGCTGCGGCGCCGTGGGGATCTGCGGTACAAATTGCACGCTAGTTGGAAGTACATCGCCGCTGCGGCGCCGGAGGCATGTGTGCACTACTTCGGCCCGGTGCACACATCCGTTTTTCAACGTGCGGCGCCGCTGCCGCAACGCAAGTGCTGTCTGAGATACATTAGATCCAATGGAGTAATGCACACATGCTTCCGGCGCCGCTGCTGCGACGCACGTCCAACTTGCGTGCAATTTGTACCGCAGTTCCCCACGGCGCCGCAGCTACCTGCAAACGCTTCTCCGTTCTGAAGTACCTTGTTTTCATATATAAATGGAATATAAATAATAATTAATAACTGGTTGTATCCGGTAAAGTCTATTTTGTTACAAAATATACTTTTTTTACACCAAGTAAGCGAAATAAACACGTTTGTTTTGATAGAATATTTATCGCAAATGGCGCGAAATGAAAATTTGCGTCATTTCACGGTTATGTGTGCATAGTTGGGCTTCGATGCCGCAACGGCGACGCATGTTGAAAAACCGGATGCGTGCACCGGGCCTTCATTGGATGATGCATCTCAGACCACACTTGCGATGCGGCTTGAAAAATCATATGTGTGCACCGGGCCTTAGGTTTATAACTTTGAGTTAGAATCTTCACCTCAATTAAACACCCCTTAAGAGAAATACACCGGGGATAAGTTAGGTCCAACCAAAGAGCGTCATATATACGGGGGCTAATGCATGTCACGGCCTTTGAAGTCCTCACGTTGGCGTGATGTGGAAGTTTGGAAAGGTGGGACCATAAGGATGAAGAAAGGATTAACCCTATTGGTGGTACTCTTGGCGAGGTATCTCGTCATTAGAAGAAAAACAACCAGATCTTGATCTCGTCATCATATAAAAAACTGCAATATCTTAATGACGTGACATCTTGTCATTTGCAAAATATAGTCAGATGTTGATAGACTAGATATATCGTCGAAACCACTTGGAGGGTTAATGGTATTATTGGGACACTTGTAGGTTAGCAAAGTGTTATCTGAAAGATGAGATGTCATAGTCTGATAGATGTATGGCCCTGACAGTTTCATATTAGGCCATTACTTAATGAAAAGATTAATCCTCCTAGTAGTCTAGGCGAGGTATCTTGTGATTAGCACGACAACTAGCAGATCTTGATAAACGAGGTATCCCATCATTAGAAGACAAACCGATCGGATCTTCATCATGCCATCATAAAAAGAGCTGTAATATTTTGATGGCGAGATATCTTGTCATTTGCAAATTTGGTCAGATGTTGATAGACTAGATATATCGTCGAAACCACTTGGAGGGTTAATGGTATTATTGGGACACTTGTAGGTTAGCAAAGTGTTATCTGAAAGATGAGATGTCATAGTCTGATAGATGTATGGCCCTGACAGTTTCATATTAGGCCATTACTTAATGAAAAGATTAATCCTCCTAGTAGTCTAGGCGAGGTATCTTGTGATTAGCACGACAACTAGCAGATCTTGATAAACGAGGTATCCCATCATTAGAAGACAAACCGATCGGATCTTCATCATGCCATCATAAAAAGAGCTGTAATATTTTGATGGCGAGATATCTTGTCATTTGCAAATTTGGTCAGATGTTGATAGACTAGATATATAGTCGAAACCACTTGGATGGTTAATGGTATTATTGGGACACTTGTAGGTTAGCAAAGTGTTATCTGAAAGATGAGATGTCATAGTCTGATAGATGTATGGCCCTGACAGTTTCATATTAGGCCATTACTTAATGAAAAGATTAATCCTCCTAGTAGTCTAGGCGAGGTATCTTGTCATTAGCACGACAACTAGCAGATCTTGATAAACGAGGTATCCCATCATTAGAAGACAAACCGATCGGATCTTCATCATGCCATCATAAAAAGAGCTGTAATATTTTGATGGCGAGATATCTTGTCATTTGCAAATTTGGTCAGATGTTGATAGACTAGATATATCGTCGAAACCACTTGGATGGTTAATGGTATTATTGGGACACTTGTAGGTTAGCAAAGTGTTATCTGAAAGATGAGATGTCATAGTCTGATAGATGTATGGCCCTGACAGTTTCATATTAGGCCATTACTTAATGAAAAGATTAATCCTCCTAGTAGTCTAGGCGAGGTATCTTGTCATTAGCACGACAACTAGCAGATCTTGATAAACGAGGTATCCCATCATTAGAAGACAAACCGATCGGATCTTCATCATGCCATCATAAAAAGAGCTGTAATATTTTGATGGCGAGATATCTTGTCATTTGCAAATTTGGTCTGATGTTGATGCACGAGATATCTCTTTGAAACCACTTCGAGAATTAAAAAGCCCGACTTGTACTTTCGGGACTGTTGTCTATCAGCAAAGAGTCATTCGAAAGATGAGATGTCACAGTATGATCTGGCTCGATTTGTGTGAAATTTTTTTTGTAGGTACGCCACTGTTGGCGACGACGTACCATTAAACGACCGGTAACCCTGCAACAAAGACTTGAGAGGAACACCGGGGCCTCACTACAAATAGCTGCGACAGGCCACAATTCGTGTATTTGACCCTGCGGACAGCTACTTTCACGGGCCACACAAAAGAGGCTGGCCCCAGCGGGTGGGGAAGTAAGCCCCCTTTATATCTCTGCGTACGCAATATCATTCATCCGGGCATTTCGGCAATGGACGAGGAAGCCGTGTTTATGCTTGTTGGTGAGCGTGTTCGTTCGAGTGTGAGCAGTTGTGACGTTTTTGTGAGCTTCGCGTACTGCGCCGGGAATGATGTATCACGGCACTTTTTTTGTGTGTATGCCGGATTTCTTCAATGGCTGCTGAAGTAATCGCTCAAAACGTATGGGTGAAACCTGCGGCGGATTAACGTCGTTTTCATGCGGTCTTTTGGGACGGGTAGTGTTTTTTTTTCGGATTTCACCCTTTCTTGCTGGGCAAATACACTCGGGGTGCTGCTATAAAAGTATACAAACAGTGTGGTAGGCAGGTAGTTGACTTTACGCAGCACTGGAGCAAAATAACGGGTCGCTACTTTTCTAAAGAAAAAGGCGATTTTTGCCGTTTATCCTTGTTATCCAGCCAGTTTTTGTTCAGTTACATGCGACCAACTATCTATTAATGCTCCAACAAATTAAAAATAACAGTTTTTAATAGTTAATATGCACTACACTGCGTTGGTCAACAAGCAGTAAAAAGTTCTTGGTTTCTTAAAGGAAACAGTTTTTAACAGTCAATATACTCTACACTGGATGACCGCTCTCTCTAAAAAAGGTTTTAGTTAGTGATGCGACATCGACAGCAAAACATCGATGCTCAAAATTGAAACATCGATGTTGATAATACATCGCCTCAAAAACATCAATGTTTTTAAACATCGATGTTTTTTAAATTCAGTGGATTTAAATTTTTTCCACAGTTCTTAAAACTAGTTTAGCAACTAGTGATGCGACATCGACAGCAAAATATCGATGTTTTGAAACTTTGATGTTCAAAATTAAAACATCGATGTTGATAATACATCGCCCCTAAACCATCGATGTTTTTAAAATTCAGTCTATTTAAACTTTTTCCCCATTTCTTAAAACTGGCTTAGCAACTAGTGATGCAACAACGACTCCAATACATCGATGTTTTTTATAAAACATCGACATCTATGTCGTATCCCTACTTTTCAGACCCTTCACCCTTGGCTACTTTGGTCTAAAAGTATGTTCAATTTGCTGATTATAAAAATTATACCACTTGGTTATTTTTTTTATTTTTTTAACGGTACTTTTTTCATTTGAAAATAAAATATCGATAACGTAAAAATATCGACAAGTATAAACATCGATGTTACAAAAACATCGACTCCAATACATCGATGTTTTTTTTTATAAAACATCTATGTTTTGAAAACATCGACATCGATGTCGTATCCCTAGTTTTAGTTTCTATCTCGACTTCATCTCCAATAGGGTCGCGTTAGCCCGGTTGGAAGTGTAACAGACTAGCAACCGGAGGGTTGGATAGTTCGAATCCAACCATAGACCGTCTTGTACGAAGGAAAATTGTGCACGTTAAATCTGTCGTGGTTTCAAATGTCATCACGTTGGCGTGGTGGGGAAGTTTGGAGAGAGTGGTGCCAGTTCAGGTGTGACCTAGTCTAATCATGGTTCAAAATTACGTGGTGTTGACCTCTGATCTTTCCCTTCTGTGGATCCCGGATCCTCGCCAATAATCCGCAGTTTTGCTCCAGTGCGACGGTAAATAATACCTATCTACCATCCCAAATCTGGTTCATGTCCTGGTACAATCCATTTTCTGGTTCATGTCCAGCCCATCTCTAAACATAAGAGATAATTACTATAAGGTAATATTTATTTTATTTCCAATGCAAGAGAATATGACAAACATCTTACAAAACATCCGAAACAAGGAACGCAAGAACGCCATCAGCAGGGCTCTAGCACTCCAAGACCTTTTCACCTTGGAAGTCCCCACGCAGAGCTGGGCATCCTTGAATTTGGTACCAGTCCACAACCTGGCCCTTTCCACACAGCGAGCAATTTGGGCTGACGTAAATGCCAATGCGGTACAAGGTTATATAAGTAATGAAATATTACTACTGCTTCATATCCCACTAGATAGGTACGAGCAAAATCAATTCCTTGAGCTCATGCACATTTAAGATGTCCAAAATAAAGATTAAAATATGCCGACCAACCGATATAGTGGTTACGGTGTTAGCCTCTAGATCGGAAGGTCCCCGGTTCGAATCCGGGTTCGGGCATGGATGTTTGTAAGCGTATACCAGCTCAGGTGTTGCTTCGTCATCTGAACATGGTGCAAAATTACGAAGTAATTGTTAGGAGCAATGATGGTCCTCCCACTGGGTGCTCCTTCACAAGTGGCCATCACTTCCGGCCTTGTAGTGGCCAATGACTTCGGTCAAATGTGCCCGCCATTAAAAAAAAATAATAATAAAATATTAAAATATTACCTAAATACCACATCCTTCCTGGATAGCCCTGTTCCTTATTATATTTCCAATTGGTCAGAAAACCGACTCAAAATAAAACAATTTATCTCAAAGTTTGAGGACCTCTATCACCTTCGAAGTTGAGGATACCTCCTGAATGACTTCTCTGATACCAGTTTTGGGTGGGAGAAATTTTCCAAGAGATATTGCTCTAGATTTTCTTTTTGCAAAAACTTCTCTCTCTCATTAATGTAGGAACACAAAAAAAAAATCTTCCGAAAACATACACACATATACATGAATATATGAATCGACTAGCTTACAAAGCTACTGGATCTTACTCACCTTCTCAATAATTTTCTTACGTAGGTGCGTTGGTGTAGACTTCATTCATCTATAAGGTGCAATAAATAGCCCATACGTCTTTTAAATGTTCATGGTTTGGTTTATCGTCCACACACACACGACTGTCCTTTTAGTAACACTTTGAAAAAGTATGCTGGATAATTAAACTGAAATCTAAGAAATGTTTCTCTTATTTCACGTACCTAAACAAATTAAGGTGCAAACGAGCCGCGGTAGCTCAGTCAGTAGAGCGTCGGGCTCGCATCAGAAGGGTTGTGGGTTCTGTCCTCGGCGGAGCCTCCAATTCTGATGATTGCGAGATCGGCGCTTCGACCTGGCTAAAGACCGTCGTGTTCACTAATGGTGACTGGGGCACGTTAAATAGGTCGTGGTCACAATGTCCCCCATGATCCCATACCAAATCAATACCTCTGGGGGTACCTGATCAGGGGGTTATCGGCCTCTGATTGGGATCTAAATTACGATATGTTTGAGTGAATGGATGTATGAAAGGGACCTTCCTGTAAAGCGGATGTGTCATGTATGTCGAGCAAAGTCGGACTTCCTCTCAATGGGGCTCAATAACATGGAAGGCGCACCCCCCTCTCCTCTTGTTGTCTTCGACGGGCCTGGCACTCGTCTGGTCTGCCAGTGTAGGCATAAGAAACAACAACAACAAGGTGCAAACTGAATTTTTCGACAGAAAAGGTTTCCGAGGAGGAGTTACAGATTAATAGAAATAGGAAAGTATGTATTCTCTGGTACTTTAGGGTCTGTCAATAGATGTAAGAAATGTCCCATTGAAATCTATCTAAACGTAGTACTGTACCTTGGTGGATGAAGACCAATGTCCAAATTCACTGTTTTGGTACAACTTCTGCAAATCATTTCAGGGTAGGGGCGGTCGTAGTCCCTTCTATAAACCTTGAGTTGTAGGTATGCCCAATGTGCTTGCAACCTGCGATACGCGATAATTGTAAGTGGTGCATTTTCAACTCCTCTCAGGATGTATCTCTCTTCTGTAACTTTGTGTGTGTATGTCAATTCTGGATATTTTATGTCGTGTGTCTGGTGAAGCATATCCAAATATGGCCCGTGAGTCATAAAAACCAAACCAACCAATTTAGGTAATTAATTGGTTTTTTTAATTAACGTCGTACTAGAGCAACACAACGGGCTATTGACGACGGTCCGCGATCAATCCCCTAAGGGAAAGATTCGACGACAACACCACGTAAATGTGAAGAAGGATCAGATGACGAGGCACCTGAGCTGGCACTCCACTCTCCAAACTTCCACACCAACCCAACGCAAGGACTTTCGGCCACGACAGATTTAAGGTGCACCAGTTGGCCTCTGCACCACGCAAACTTTTTTCATGTTTGGGGGCACATTACTCAAAAACTACTTGAAGTACATTCTTGAAACTTTTCATGATTGTTTATGAAACACTTTTAAACATTTTAACACAAGGAATAAGATATAAAATGTATACTTGTTTTTTTTTATATATTCTTTCTAAAATATTTCATTTTATTTTTTTTGGAATTTTTAAAACGTTTACAATTTAGTTAATTTAAAAAAAAAATCCATAACGTGTGTTAAAGTCTTAAAAAGTATTCAAATATTACACTGTAAAAATTTCAGATTAATACAGTAATTTCTAAATAAATGAGATGCCCCCAAAGTTTGTGAATTTAACATGGGTGCCTATGGAGGTGCCGGACCCCCATAACCCTCCGAGTGCTTTCGACGAGATATCTCGTCTATCACGGTCTGGAAAATATAGCTGATTAGAGTGGTGTCTCGTCATCAAATTATGACCAATTTTTATTGATGACTAGAACAAAACTTGGCCACACACACAGTTTTCTTCCAATGACGAGATATCTGGTTCGTCAAGATCTAGTTAATTTTGTTAATAATGTGATACCTCATCAAGACAACGACCAGAAGTGTTAATTGATCAATATATTGGCGCCTTAGAGCAGAAACTCATTAACAGGCAAAAAACAATGCTACTGTTTATAAAAAAAAGCTGTTTAAAGCTAAAACAAGCTGTTTAAAGATAAATTAATTGTGTTAAAAAAATTGAAATTGTTAGTATCTTTTTAACAATTTCAATATGACTAATATATTTCTCATCGGTATTCAATATAAATATTAAACATTTGTAATAAATAACCAGTATAAAATCCCCCCAACAATATCAGTTAATGGTAGGTATTTAATTAACGTCACACAAGAGATACGCAACGGGCTATTGGCGATACCCCGGGATCAACTCGAAGTGAAAGATCTGAGGACAACACCACGTAATTTTGAACCACGGTCAGATGAGTCTGTTAATGCTTTTCTGCTCTAAACCTACGGTATTAATATTGCTAAAAATTATAATACAGAATCTTTGCTATTGTCTGTTATAATATAATAGCTTTCTTCAAGCCTCTTTTACATTTCATTTTTTTAATTGAAAAAGCATTTAAGTATTGCTGCATAGAATAAATTACATCTAAAATCACATTATTTTTAGATCTTATTGCTTAACGACCGACATGTAGATATTTCTGATTAACGTCGTACAGGAAAAACACATTGGGATAATGACGACTTAACGAACTACAGACCTACTACTAGTACAGGCCTCTCAGGATTTCTAAGGGTCCTGTACGAAACTGGTTTAGTTTGGACTTTAAGTACAAGCTGTGACAAACACAAGATTAAATATATCCACTAAAAACATCTGAAATAGACAAAACAGTCTAAAAGTTATTTTTCAAACAGTCAGTTAATGCTTTTTTGTTCTAAACCCACGGTATTAATATTGTTAAGATTTATTTTCAGAATCTTTGATATAGCATTCTCCAAATGTCTTTATCATTTTATTTTTTAATTGAAAAAGCATTAAAACATTGCTGCATAAAATAAATTACACCTGAAATAACATTGTTTTTAAGATCTTATTGTTTAACTACCTACAGGTAGTAGGTAATTATTTCTAATTAACGTCGTACTGGAACAACACAACGGGTTATTGAAGACTTAACGACCTATAGACCTACAAGTACCAACCTTCCAGGATTTCTTAAGGTCCTTTACGAAACTGCTTTTGTTTGGATTTTATGGACCAGCTGTGGTAAACGCAAGTTTAAAAATGTACCCACTAAAAACAGCAAAAATAGACAAAGTAACAAACCAGTCTAAAAGTTATTTTCCAAAAATTATAAAAGTTTTAAGTATATTTTTAAAGTTGAAAAATGTAATACAAGATTACCAGTAAGTATCTGAAAGCAATCGGTATTGTTTTTGAATAAATAAAAAAAAGACAGTTATAGATTCAGTACTTATAAAATTAAGTTTTGAGAACTTATTGAAAAAGAGTAATGTTTTCTGTTATCGTTTAAAACTAACACCTTCACCTCCCTATTTACGCTTGAAGTGTCCCTGCCGTCCGACAGATGGCGCTGGCGTCCAAGCCTTGGATTAAATTCTTGCGGGCGCCGGGACGGCTGGATTTTTGGTCACGCTTCAAACCCCTCCTTCGCTAGCCGTTCAACCATCAGATAACGTAATCCCCATCAGACGCCAAAATCTGATTTCCGAATAATTTCTTCGCTTTCGGATCGCAGGATTCCGTCTCACATCGTGCCCCGAGGCAAATTTCCGAATAAGATCGAAGATTATTTGTTATACGCGAAAACTTACGCATTTCGGAGTGCAAAGCTCTAAAACAATACTTACTTAAGCGATGTCTCGAGCTTCGAAGGCAAGGGGTGGTGGTGAGAAATTTATCACTTGAATGGGTTTACCCAAGGAAAAGTTCAATTGATCAGAAAACATAGTAATCTGTAATCGAGAAGAAGGATTTTTGGGGATTTTGTTCCAAAGAACAGAGACGAAATTTGGGAACCTAGACAAATGAGACGTTAACGAGAAATTTTCTTATTTTTAAAAGGGAGGTAGGTAGGTATTAACCTTGCACTGGAGAAATCAACGGAATATTAGCTATGGTGCGAGTAGGTAGATTTGGCCTTTGGCGACGGTTCGGGATCAAATTCGAAAGGAGAGACACAAGGACAATGTTTCGTTATTTTGAACCACGGTTAGATGACGAGGTCATACCTGAGCTGGTATCTCACTCTCCAAACTTTCACACAACGCCAACGTGAGGACATTTGAGTTCACTACAAATTTAATGTGCACCATCCCCCTTTGTACATGACGGTCTTCAGATGGATTCGAACTCACAACCCTCCTGTTGCTAATCCGTTACTCCTCCAATCAGGCTACCATGGCCCTCTTGTTACAAGAGGACTAAATCGATCGGAACTTAAGGAGGATTGTAGTGAGGATTCGTCTGTATATTTTTGAGTTTGTGTGGTAAAATTGATGCATATTTCTCTGGCTTTAATCCCCTAGAATTTAGAGTCTTGAAAAGTACACTTTAGTTGCAGAATTCGGTTCTTGGAGAAAGTAATATACTATCACATGTTACAGGCATATTTTTGAAATTATTGGGTGAAAGCACGAGATATGGAACACTTGATTTTGAAAGATTGTAGAAAGTAGATGAACAGTTTCGACATTAAAAAATATTTTGAGTTGTACAAACAAAGCAAATGTCTTTTAAAAAAACGTGTTTTTTATACCTGAAAAATTTGTTACAAACACATAAAAATTTTAATTGTTTACTTTTTAAATTTACAAATAATTCACGCTGAAAGCACAGATAATTAAATGTCTTTAAGGATGTACTCTTACTTTTAATTTCATTGAATTTCTTTTGCACATCCGGAGTAGGTTTGAATTATTTTCGATGTTTATTCCACCATTTTTTAAGAATGGTGAGTGCTCTCTTTTTTAGCTTTATTCTGTAGTTACATAAATGTGAAATAAAAATAAGTATGTTTGGATTAAGGCAAAGTTAATGGACTGTTTTCTATTATTTATAATCCGTTGGTTGCTATTCGAAAATATACAAATAATGTCGATTCCAGTGCCACTTATATCAGTGACATATATACATGTAATTTAATTTTTTAACTACTAATATTATATAAAATGTTTGAATGTAGGATATTGCTAAATAAGTTAATAATTCTTCAATGAGTTAATAATTCCTAAAGGAGTTAATAATTCCTCAATGAGTTAATAATTCCTAAAGAAGTTAATAATTCCTCAATGAGTTAATAACTCGTCAATGAGTTAATAATTCCTAAAGGAGTTAATAATTCCTCAATGAGTTAACAACTCATCAATGAGGTAATAATTCCTAAAGGAGGTAATAATTCCTCAATGAGTTAATAATTCCTAAAGGAGTTAATAATTCCTCAATGAGTTAATAACTCATCAATGAGTTAATAATTCCTAAAGGAGTTAATAATTCCTCAATGAGTTAATAACTCATCAATGAGTTAATAATTCCTAAAGGAGTTAATAATTCCTCAATGAGTTAATAATTCCTCAATGAGTTGATAATTCCTAAATAAGTTAATAATTCCTAAATAAGTTAATAATACTAAATAAGTTAAAACTTATTTCTTAAACTCGATTATTCAACTGATCGTAGTATTGGACACGAATTTCCAAAAAAAGATATTATTACAGTTATCGAATAACAATATTATGTTCCAACAAAGAATATATACAATATTAACTATGCCGTTACTGGAACCATTCGCCAATTTTGCCGCTTAATTAAAATATGCTTGGTTTTTAAATTTGAAACCCCCCCCCCCCCAACGTAATATTGCTAAAAATAACGGAAATTTTAGCCACTCTACTATCACTACTGAAGTACTTCAATAGTCTCAGTTTACTGAAGCAATCAGAAATCTGGAATATAGAAATCAGCGTAGAAAAAAAATATGAACAAAAATAGGTTAAGCTACAAAAAAACAAGACGAATTGCCTTTAAATAAGAGGAATAGTATGAAATTGAAGACTTTATAATCTAACTATAGTAACATGATTGAGATGTACTCTTTATCATGCATTTTATTAGAATGGATACAAGCAAAGTAAACTAAACGCTGTTAATTATTTCCCGACAATTTTATTTCATTTAGTGGCATAAAATCCATTTATGTGAATGTGGTAAGTAGGTATTTTAGTTAACATCTTCACTGGAGCAGCACAACGGGTTATTGTCGTCGGTCCGGAATCAAACCCGAAGGGAAAGATCCGAGGACAATATCAAGTAATTTTGAACCACGGTCAGTTGACGAAGTCATACATGAGCTGTCGCCCAACTTTCCCACCACGACAACGTTAGGACATTTGAGATCAAGGCAGATTTAGCGTGAACCAGCACCCCTTGGACACGACGGTCTTTGGTTGGATTCCAACAGGTAAACCTCCGGTTGCGTATCCAGATCCGTATATAAGCCAACCCCAGTACTTTAGCTTTAGAAAACGTTCCAAAAATTCTCGGCTCATACACAGAAATATAGTGTAAGTAAAAACAAAATGTTTTATAAAGTGTCAAGAAAACAAAACCTCCTTTCCACTTATAAAAGGAAATATTTTAGCACAACATATTGTTAAAATTCAGAGAAAATATCATAATTTTAAATGTTTTAGATTCTCCGTGTTGTTTGTTGTAAAAGTACTTCTTAATATTTCATATTCGACTGTTGCTATGGAAACGTCGACCGAATTTGCCGGTTCTTCTCAAAACATTGCAAACTCTCTAGCGCGTGCTCTCAAATTTTATGAATGGATTAATTAAAAAATATATATAACTGTGTTTATCGTCTGCGCGTGCTCCAAATTCATTAGCCCGTACAACCACAAGACTCGCTATCACGTGACTCACTACTAACAATCACAAAGCGAATACACCTGAAAAAGATTGCAACATTTTTTTATATATAATATAGGGCAAAAATTGTAAAAAGATTATTTTATTTGCTAAAAATTAAGTTTAATCAATATAGTATGCGCCGTTCTATGTTCTATGACCTTTCTCCATCCCTCCGCGGTGACTACATCAATCTGCGCTCATACAAGTTCTGTGGTTTCTGGCTAAAAGACCGATCCAGGTGACGAAACTTTCCGAACCATTTACGGCACGTGGAATCGTGAATGACAGCATCACCGACACATATTTTATGTCTGCGAAGCATTCTTGCCTTTTCGGAAATAAAAACGGATGCACTCAAATTTGTTTTTGTGCGGTATATGAAAAAAAATTTATTCAGTACAATCTGCTTACAGTCTTTTCAAAATTTCAACCAAATTAGACATGATTGACGAAGTTAACAATAAAAGTTACTTAACCCTTCTTTGCATGATTTTTTCTTTATTGGTGAAATAAATCAAGGTGATAAAATTCATGTTCAAAATTAAAGGAAAAATGGTTAAAAAAATCTTAGTATATATTTATAGTATAAATTTAGCAAAAAACAATATGATGGTATCATGTTGTATTTTTTATATTAAACGCAAACTTTTTCAGAAATTGCTCTAAAAATAACAGAAACACATGTTACAAACCTTTCTTCCACTCATTTTCACTTTTTTAGCAATAGAAACTCAAATATAATAAAACAAAATTAAAAACGAATTCATACGTTTATTGCAACTACAACAAACAGCGGAATGACAACTTCAAGCTCGTTTTACTGATAGTGACACTTGCTTATTTTTGACAGCTATGTTTTTTGTTTATGCAATGGACATTAAAAAGGTATCCAGACACGATCAACTTAAAGTGAACTTGTTCTTTTATATAATTTTTGGGCATTCAATGTTATGATGGAAATTTCCACCATTATGCAAAGAAGGGTTAAATAAAAAAAAAATTAGTACGTACTTAGATTGCTTTACCAGTACTGCTGAAAAGGTAATTTTTTTTTCTAAAATTATTCGTTTCTTATGGAATTTCAGCTCTGATACTTCATTTATTTCGAGTCTTATTTCTGTTCTTTGCGCAATGTAAACGATTTCTGAATATTTGGGACAGACGATAGTTTTCAAAGAACGGAAATAAAACGAAAACTAGTGTTTCTTTCGCTCTGAATTAATTTCGCATTTCTAAATTATTTGCACTTTTTAGTTATAACTTGTGTGGCTATTCTAGTTATTCCTAGTTATTATTATTTCTAGTTATTTCGTAAGGTTTTGAGTTATTTTCTACGTGAGACTTTTTTTATGCGGTCCCTATTCACCGAATTAAAAAAAAAAGGCTTTTTAAATGTATAGCGAAAAATATTTTTTATAGCTGCTCGTGAAGTTTTGAAAGATTTTTTTATGCGTTTTCTTTTATGCGGTGCCTATCTACCGCACAAAAACAGGTTTGAGTGGATTAGGCCGAAAATGCTCCTCGTTTTCTGCCATTTTCATTGCTCAACAAAATTTAAGAAAGCAACCCAATAACACAATTTTTTCCCCAAGTACTCGCTGAAATTCCTTCGTTCAAACAACATCAAAACCTTACACTTGTAAAGACAACACTTTGGTTTTAAGATTCAGTACCATCGAGCACCAAAAACGGGACTAACTTTTGCATCAGCCTGATGTTTAACCCATGGTTTAACCCCATTTACTCGGGTATCGATAGACATTCCCAAGCTCAGGAATGTGCGTGTCAGCACAGGTGTGCTTTTCCCTATTCTTCTGAATTATCTCTTCCTCTTGGGAGGTAAGGGGTAGAGATGACTGGAAATAGTTTGTTCTCGCCGGGAGGTGAGTTTCTATTGACAGTGCTGTATCGGAGGTCTTAAGAGCCTCGAGCAATCAGGACACACAAAGAGCAGGACTGAGAAACGAGACCATAGATAAATTGTACGAACTTCAAAAGTCAAACAACCTGTCAATGATGGAAGTACTGGAATTTGGGTTTCTCGCATGCTCTAAGAGATTAAGGGAACAAGGGATAAGCCAACTTCACCATTTGTGTTGCCATTCAATTAACCCTCCTGGTTGCCCTCTTGACGAGATATCTCGTCAGTACAAAAATATTGACCAGATCATTATGGATGAGATATGTTTCACTACACAAATATTGTCCAGATCATTATGGACGAGATATCTCGTCATTAACAAAATATTGACCAGATCATTATGGACGAGATATCTTTCACTACACAAATATTTTCCAGATCATTATGGACGAGGTATCTCGTCAGAACAAAAATATTGCCCAGATCATTATGGACGAAATATCTCTTCATTAAAAAAATGTTGACCAGATCATTCTAGACGAGATATCTCTCTTTACAGAAATATTGACCAGATCATTATCGACGAGATATCTCGTCGTCATAAAATGTTTGATCAGATCGTTAAGGACGAGATATCTCGTCATTACAAAAATATTTACCAGATTATTATAGACGAGATATCTCGTCATTGTAAAAATATTAATGAGATCATTATGGACGAGATATCTCGTCATCAGAAGAAAAGTGACAATAACTTGATCTTGCCACCATCAAACACTTGGTATTATCTTGTTGACGAGATATCTCGTCATTAGCACAATTGTTCAGATCGTGATGGACGAGATACCTCGTCGAAACCTTTTGGAGGCTTAAACAATGTTTGGGAAATATATGACATTTTTGTCTCATTCAGAGTGTCTCATAGAGAAGGTTGGCTATCTTAACCACTAACGTTACAATCGAGTCGTAAGTGTCAATAGCCCGTTTTTGTGTGACCTATTACTATCTACAAGAACAATGGAATTAACTTTCCTGGTGGTCGTCTCTGCAAGATATCTCGTTAGTAGAAAAATACTGATCAGATCTTCATGAGCCATATATCTCGTCATCAGAAGAAAATGAACCAGGAAATTATCTTGTCATTATCAAAAAATAGGCACTGTCTTGATGGCGAGATATCTTGTCATCAACACAATTGATCAGATCGTTTGTAATGTCAAAACTTTGGGAACAAAGTCGCAAAAATATTTGTATCAGGAGAAACGTTTCCTTAAATAGAAACTTCTCTATTCAAGGTCATTGTTAGAATTAAAATCGCAAATTGTACAGCTTTCCTCAGATAAAATTAGTCAATGAAAGAAATGAGCTAAACAGCCCCACTTCAGGGGTCAAAATTCCAACTCTTGTTTCCTAAGATTGTTACGGTTGAGGCCCGACACCTTAAATGAATGAGATGAAGGAGGAACAGACAGGATGGTTCATGATGTGTTGCCAAGAGTGTCACTGAAATCAGCAAGTTAGACTAACTTCTTCACAGGACATGGCCCATTTCCATCCTACCTAACGAGGTTTAAAAATACCAATTCGAAAAATTGTTCTTGTGGTGAAATTGGCACACCTCTTTACTACATCATAGTCCACCCCCTTACAGCATCATGGCATATGAGGACACCTGAACAGGAACATTGCTAGTAACAAGGGTTAGAGGGTCAAAATTATTGGCATGGTGAGAGATTCAGACTCATCAGGATATTCCACTAACTTTTTCATAAGTGTGATATAGTAGTTTAGTAGCTTTATTTCATGTTATATATACACTACCTACAATAAGGGACCGGACGCCAGCGAATTTGCATACAATCCGACTGCTTGTTTCGGGGTGTTTTTCTTTGTACTAGGGGGCCAGCCCCCTGCTCGCTAACGCTCGCCAACCCTCGGAGGATTACTCCGCAATCCTCATTGGCTCGCTTCGCTCGCATCAATGAACACATGTGTCCTAGCAGAAGGAATTGTTTACAAAATATGATATTCCAAAAAAATATTTTTCAAATCTAAATTTTTTTATGTTTTTCAGAAAAGATATTTACAGTACCTCTGTAATCTGAATTCAAATGAAAACTTTGAGCAAATTTTGCCTCGAAATGTGACTGTTGATATGGAAATTGAATACACAACATGTTGTTTGTATATACATTTACTCCTGCACTCGAGCCACCCACGCATTTTCAATGAGTTTGTCGTCAAAAGCTGTAGTGCAAGCGTCTTGTTGAACTATAATTGTTGGTCCTGAAAAGGACCTTTTTTTAAATGGCCCTGAAAAGATCCTCCGCTTTCTTTGATTTCTATTATTAACTGCAACAGCTCGACTAAAATTCATTTTCTTTGAATAAAATTTCATCCGATGACGCTATAAATTCAATTGAAGCGCGAGGCTTTGTGATAAACAAACAATCGTACATTGTTGCCAAAAACGCGATAACAAATAACGTCTTTTTTGGGTGCCACGTAAGAGAATTATATATATAGATGGCTTGGGACATTTGCATGTTTTTCCGGTTTATTTAACGCCGACACCTACATGAACATTTTAGACAATCAGGTTCTTCCTACGCTCTGGTAATTTTATGGAATGGACGAACGTTACTTCCGGGACGACAACGTTCCATGTCATGTTGCAGCCTCTGTCGAGCAGTTTTATCGAAATATGGATGTAAAACGTCTTCCCTGACCTGCTCAGAGTCCCGACTAAACCCCATAGAACATTTGTGGGACGCGTTAGAGCGACGCCCACTGACTAGGGATGCGACATCTGAAATCTACAGCTGACCTGGCGACATTCTTGCAGCAGGAATGGACACAAATACCCGTAGCTGTGTATCAAAACCAAGTTGAAAGTATGCCCAGAAGGGTTGCTAGTGTAATTGCAGCCAGCACATGGGGGGCTATCCCCTTATTAAAGCATATGTTCTTTCCCCTTATACCATCACATCTTGCTGTCCGGTTCATTATTGTAGGGTACTGTATATTGTAATGTAATAGGTTGGTATACATGTAATTACTGTATAGATATAACAATACACAGATGTAATTTTGTTTTCATGTAATATACTCTAACGTTCTAAATAGACATGACCCCTCGGTCACTTATTTCAGCTGGCACAGTGTCTAAGCACGGGAGAGTAGCTAGTCTTAGTAGTTAGTCACCTAAAACAAAAGGTAGGTAGGTAAATATTTTAAATAACGTTGCACTGAAGCAACACAGCGGGCTATTGGTGAAGGTACGAGATCAAACATGAAAGGAAATATCTGAGGACAACGCCAGGTAATTTTAAGCCACAGTGAAATGACGAGTAAATCGATGAGCTGGCACCCCAGTCTACAAAATTCCACACCACGCCAACGTGAGGACATTTGAGGCCACGACAGATTTAATGTGGACCAATCCTCTTCGTACACGATGGTCTTTGGTCGTATTTGAACTTGCGACCCTTCGGTTGCTAATCCGTTACTCTTCCAACGGACCACCACGGTTCCCTGAAACAACAGGAATATATATATAAGAAATATACAGATAACTAGGGGGCCCGCCCCCTGCTCGCTGACGCTCGCCAACCCCCGGAGAATTGCTTCGCAATTCTCATTGGTTCGCTGCGCGAACCTATGCTCGCTTCGCTCGCATCAATGAAGACACGTGTCCTAGCAGAAGGGATTGATTACAAAATAAGATATTCCAAAAAAATATTTTTCAAATCTAAATTTGTTGCATTACATAAAAGATATATACAGTACCTCTGGAATCAGAATTTAAATGAAAACTTTGAGCAAATTTTTACTCGCAATGTGGACGCTGCTTTGGAAATTGAATACCCAGCATGTTGTTTGTGTGTACATTTCCCCAGTACTCGAGCCACCCATACACTTTTTGACTGAGTTTGTTGTCGAAAGTTGTAGTGCATGCGTCTTGTTGTACTATAATTGTTAGCCTTGAAAAGGACCGTTTTTTAAATAGCCCTGAAAAGATCCTCCTCTTTCTTAGATTTCTATTACAAACCGCAACAGCTCGTCTAAAATTCATTTTTTTCAATAAAATTTCATCCGATAACACTATAGATTCAAATGAGTCGCGAGGCTCCTAGTAAACAAACAATCGCACAATGTTGCCAAAACGCGGTAACAAATAACGTCTTTTTTGCGTGCCACGTAAGAGAAATATATATATAGATATGGGCACCAAATGCGTATATGGCTCAACCTTTCTCATTAAAACTTATGGCCATTATATCAAGAGACAGGGGTGCTGATAACCCGAACCCCTGGTACCTCCCAAAAAACTGACATCAAGCTCACAGACAGATTTGGATCATCTATACAGAGTTACAGAGATCGAGCTAAATTGTACCTTATGTGCTCTTTTTTTAACATAAGGCTACATATGATTTGCATTGTATTGTTTTTAAGGGAAAGAAACAACGAAGAATGGATTTGACTCATAAGGTTGTCTAAAGCGAACCACAAAATTATTTTCTATCGAATCTCGACATCCTTTCATTTCGGCCACCCCTCAATGTTCTGCACGCTAGCAAGTGTACTCACAGCACCCAATGTTCTTCCACGACACCCTGAAACACGACAATATGTAGTCAGTATTAGAGATGCTGTTACACTGATAGTTCTGACAATCAGGGTAAATCTTTTTCCTGACACATATCTCATTGCTTTGGTGCGACCAGTTCTAAATCTTGAAAATCCTGACTGTTCTTTATATTACTTAAAGTTGCTTGTTTCTCCTCGTCTTTGTCCTCTGTACCAATGATGTCAAGGTGCCCTAATCCAAACGTTCTTTTTTTGTGCAAGGAGTCTAATTCTTTGAAGTTCAGTGGATTTCCTCGTGCAAATTAATGTTACAGATAGGCCTCGCAAGTCAGTCTGCCATTTTATTACTTGGTATCCCCACAAGAGAGGGAATCGCACAATGGACATCGACAAAAAAAGCAGTGACCCACTGCAAACTAATACGAAAGATATAGGCGCCATCAAGGATTGACAGCAGACTTGCTGCTCTCGGATGTCCACGGATTGGATACAGTGGTTTAACTTACTCAGAGGATGATAGGTATTAACTTGAAGAATGATTAACTCGTACTGCAGATGCAAACACGATACATAATCCTACTGAAAACCAACAACAAATCGGTGCTTGAAAGCAAACGTGAAGTTCTCAGGTGACCTCAGATTGGAAATCGTGGAAGAACCAGCTAAAAGAATGATACATGTTAAATTGGTTAACTCGCACAATAGATGTAGACGTGAGACAGAATCCCATTGTAATCCAACATGAAAGGTATCGATGCTAACAAGGACTGACAACAAACGTGCCGAACTCAAATGTCCATGGATCGAAAATCGTGTATCAACCGACTCAGAGGTGATATGGGCTAATTTGAAGAATGGTTAATTCACTCGACAGATAAAAATACGAGGCAGAATCCCACCGCACACCAACAGTAAAAGACAGATAGTTTCCAACAAGGACTGACAGCAAACTTGCTAAACTCAAATGTGTCCACGAATCGGTAACAATGGACCTACTAACTTAATGGATGATACGAATTAATTTGAATGATGAAAGCGCATAACAGATAGAAGTACGAAGCAGAATTCCACTGCAAACAAATACGGATAAACATATCGGTGCCAACAAGGATTGAAAGCAAATAAGCCGTGCTCAGATATCCGAGTATCGGAAACTTTGGGATCAACCGACACAGAGAATTAACTCAAATGGTTTTCTCGCTCAAACAGGTACAAGGCAGAAATCCACTGCAAACCTACACCATAAGACAGATGGGTTCCATCAAGAACTGACAGCAGACTTGCCGTACTCACATGTCCGCGGATTGGAAGCAGTGGATAAACCGGCTCAGAGTACGGAACTTGAAGATTGGTTAACTCGCAGAAACAGATACAAACAAGAGGCTAAATCTCCACTGCAAACCAATAGCAAAAGACAGATAGTTTCTAACAAGGACTGACAGCAAACTTGCTGCACTCAGATGTGTCCACGAATCGGGAACAGTGGATTTACTAACTCAGTGGATGGTACGAATTAATTTGAAGAATGAACGCTTGGAACAGATAGAAATAGGAGGCAGAATCCCACTACAACCCAACACGTAAAAACATATAGATGTCAACAAGGATTGAAAGTTAACATGCCGTGCTCAAATATCCGAGCATCGGAAACCTTGGAATCAACCAACACAAAGGATTAACTCAGATGGTTTTCTCGCTCAAACAGGTACGAGACAGAAATCCACTGCAAACCTACATCATAAGACAGATCGGTTCCAACAAAGATTGACAGAAGACTTGCCGTACTCACGTATCCGCGGATTGGAAACAGTGGATAAACCGGCTCAGAGTTCGGAACTTGAAGTGTGGCTACCCCGCAGAAACAGATGCAAACAAGAGGCTGAGTCCCCACTCCAAACCAATAGCGAAAGACAGATCAGTGCCCACAAGGGCTGACAGCAAACTTGTCGCGTTCGAAGGTCCGTGGGTCGAAAATCGCGGATCAACCGTCTCAGAGGATGATACGGATAATCCTAAATGGTTTACGCGCTTAACAGATAGAAGTGCGTAGCAGAATCCCGCTGCAAACCAACAATGAAAGACAGATCGGTACGAACAATGAAAGACAGATCGGTACCAACGAGGACTGACAGCAAGATTGCCGTGCAACGAATCGGAAATCGTGGACCTACCGACTCAGAGGAAGTTACTGGTCAGATTGCACAATAGATGCAGACGCGAAGCAGAATGCAACCGCAAACCAACACCAAAAGACAGATCGGTGCCAACAAGAACTGACAGCAGACTTGCGGTACTTACGTGTCCGTGGATTGTAAGCAGTGGATAAACCGTCGCAGGGTACAGTACTTGAAGAGTGGTTAACTCGCAGAAACAGATACAAAGAAGAAGCTGACTCCCCACTGCAACGCAACAGCGAAAGACATATCGATGCCAACAAAGACTGACAGCAAACGCGTCGCGCTGGAATGTCCAATGGTTGAAAATCGCGGATCAACCGGCTCAGAGGATGATGCGAATTATCTAAAATGGTTAACGCTCTCAACAGATAGAAGTACATAACAGAATCCCTCTGCAAACCAACTATGAAAGACACATTGGTACCAACGAGGACTGACAGCAAAATTGCTGCGCAACGAATCGGAAATCGTGGACCTACCGACTCAGAGGAAGTTACTGGTCAGATTGCACAATAGATGCAGACACGAAGCAGAATCCAACCGCAAACCAACACCAAAAGACAGATCGGTGCCAACAAGAACTGACAGCCAACTTGCCGCACTCGAATGTCGACGGATCGGAAACCGTGGATCAACCATCTCAGAGGATGCTCGCCCTAAATGATACCGACTGAGCCTTTGATGTCAAGACCTCGTCTCCGCCCCCTTTAACTTTCTCCTAGTTAGACAGGGGCCCCCTCGGGGGTGTGAGGGACCCGACACTCTCCCGAAATGGATGGAGATGCGTACTCCGGGGACAGATGAGCCGACATATTTACCGACACATTCATTCCATACTTGGAGTGTCAACTCTCTTGACAAGTCTTCCCTCTTCGGTAAAGGGATCGCGCAGTTAGCGTGGAGCCCGGAAAGTATTTAGGAGGAATGTTTTCGTGGGGTTCGTTTTCCCGTTTTCTTTACCTTTTCGGGTCAGTCCCGACCCCTCTTTTGTTTGTTTCTAAATCCAGCGCTTTCCCCTGACCGAGGTTGAATAATGGATGAAGTAATGAGAAAGTAATGTATTTTTGTGATTGATTGTGTTGTATTTTTTACCAGCAAAGATGCGCAGACCACGGCCGTTCCTTAAATTCACTGGATAATACATTGTGAGGCCCTCCTTAAATTCACTGAATTCACTGGATAATATATTGTGAGGTCCTCTTTAAATTCAATGGATTCATTGAATAATACATGGTGAGGTCCTCCTTAAATTCACTAGATGATACGTATATTGTGAGGCCCTTCTTAAATTCAATGAATTCACTAAATAATATATTGTGAGGTCCTCTATAAATTCACTGGATTCATTGAATAATACATGGTGAGGTCCTCCTTAAATTCACTAGATAATACGTATATTATGAGGCCCTCCTTAAATTCACTTAATTCACTAAATAATATATTGCGAGGTCCTCTATAAATTCTCTGGATTCATTGAATAATACATGGTGAGGTCCTCCTTAAATTCACTAGATAATACGTATATTGTGAGGTCCTCCTTAAATTCACTGAATTCACTGGATAATATATTGTGAGGTCCTCTTTAAATTCACCGGATTCAGTGAATAATAATACATGGCGAGGTGCTATTTAAATTCACTAGATAATAGCGCAAGCCTTTCGGGTCAACATATATCTGTGAACAAACTCTCTGTCATGAATATGTACAAATCAAACAAGAGGCGCTTGAGTAATAAAAAGTTAGAATTAATTTTGCCCTTGGCTAATACAAAAATCGATCCCAATATTAAAACAATTGCTAAATCAATACATTGTCACGCATCAAATTAAATGATTTATTTCCTCTTATTATCTTTCTTTGCAGCAATGTGTATGATACATGTAAATAAAATATGAGCCGCGGTAGCTCAGTCAGTAGAGCGTCGGGCTCACATCAGAAGGGTTGTGGGTTCTGTCCTCGGCGGAGCCTCCAATTCTGAGGATTGCGAGATCGGCGCTTCGACCTGGCTAAAGACCGTCGTGTTCACTAATGGTGACTGGGGCACGTTAAATAGGTCGTGGTCACAATGTCCCCCATGTTCCCATACCAAATCAATACCTCTGGGGGTACCTGATCAGGGGGTTATCTGCCTCAGATTGGGATCTAAATTACGATATGTGTGAGTGAATGGATGTATGAAAGGGACCTTCCTGTAAAACGGATGTGTCATGTATGTCGAGCAAAGTCGGACTTCCTCCCAATGGGGCTCAATAACATGGAAGGCGCACGCTTCTTGCCGTCTTCGACGGGCCTGGCACTCCTCTGGTCTGCCAGTGTAGGCATAAGAAACAACAACAACAAATAAAATATATAATATATGATGGATAGCTATCATGGTGTTTGGATCGGCCCTTCCATAAGTAACAATTAATCTAGTATATAGCCCTTGGTTTCAACAAGCCTGTGCCCGCATAAATGTCAGTAACAGACTTGCCCCGCGTAATCGGTTCGGGATTGTTTAACCATCTACCGACTACATCTAGAAATGTTATTTGGTTTGGTTGGAGTTTTGCTGATGACGATATTTTTCGTCGAGTTAACCACCAGGAGGGTTAAGGGCTTTTCCCACACAATCTACGATAGTATTTGAATACTCGAAGAGTGAAGAATGGTTTAATTACTTTGTCTGTCTATTAGAGCTAAACGAGACAGAAGAAAGTTGACGACTCATGCAAGGGCCGGGGAATCCCGGCTGGGACAGCAACAGGAGGATTGCGTTTTCGAATCCAACCAAAGACCGTCGAGTACAAAGGGTACTGGTACATTGTCCAACCGGTCGTGGCCTCGAATGTCCTATAGTTGGCGTGGTGTGGAAGTTTTCGAGTGGGGTGCAATCTCAGGAGTGACCTCGTCATCTGAACGTGGCTCAAATTTACGTGATACTGCCCTCGAATCTTTTTCCCTTTGGGGTTTATCCCGGATCGTCGCCAATAACCCGTTGCGTTGATCCAGTGCGACGTTATTTAAATAATAAATAAATACAAACCAGAATATTACTTGGTGTTCTAATGAATTGCGTGTTCGAATCCGACCAAATACCGTCGTGTACAAAAGGGGATGGTGCGTACTGAATCAGTCGTTGCCTTGAATGTCATCCTGTTGGCGTGGTGTGGAAGTTTGGAGAGTTGGGTTCCAGCTCAGGTGTGACCTCGTCATCTGACCATGGTTCAAATTTACGTGATGCTGTCCTTGGATCTTTTTCCCTTTAGGATTTACCCCGGATCGTAGCTGCGTTGCTCTAGTGCGATATTAATTAAAAAATAAATACATACCAACCAGTTTGTTACTTGGTATTTTGAATTTTCTGGTGCATGATGCAAAATAAGGCAATTTGAGTCAGACACGATACAGCAATAGAAACTGCATAAAGATTAAAGGGAGTAAATGAAAACGAAAGTATGTGGGAAAAGCAAGACCCTAATCCGAGGTGACGTGTTATCTAGTTGATGACGTATCGAGGGTTTACTGTAGATTTAACAGAAATAAGATAGAATAAGTAACTAAAAAGGTGATTCTTAAAAAATAAACCGCCAAATCTCGAATCTCGTCACTCTAAATCAGTAGTCAATGTCGACCCACAAAGATTGATATAACACTGTTAGTAGTCGATTCGGTTTTAAGGGGCTTATCAAAAAATCGAATCGGATGCGGAAAACATTGAATGTAACTTACAAGATGTACTTATTGAATCATCAGTTGATCTTGAAGCAAAGACATTAAAAAAAATAGGACTTGAAGTTAGTTTTGAATGAACATAAAAAGTAAAAAAATTTCAATCATTTCTGAAGTGATACTCCCCTTTTTGCTTGCCTTTCTAAGCTTGTACATGTTAATTATATTTAAACAAAACAAAGAAATACCTAGATATAGAATTCGTTAGCGATTTAAGGCCGAAACTTACCAATTTTGAGCCCAACATGCCAAGAGTCACGAAATATACCCTTCACATTGACAACGTTAGTCAATTGTATACTAAGTTAATAAGTCTTAAATACATATATATATATATTTAGGAAGATTGTATTATTGTTATTTTTTATCTAAATCAAATTTTATATTCCCTAGATCATTTGTCCCTTCTATTCAAATATGTAATATCAAGAAGGACGTCGAAAACAAAACGTATCCCTTTGAGCCAGTATAATGATGTGTATTATATATCAGGGCTCGAAATACCCGGGTACACAGGTGCACTGTGCACATGAAAATAAAATTGTGCACCTAATTTTTTCCCGCTAGGCGCACCTGTGCACCTAATTTAAAAACTTAGGTGCTCAAGGTGCACCTGTATTAAAAAATATATTTCGAGGCCTGTTATATATTATATAGTACATATAGTTTATTATATAGTACATATAGTTTATTATATAGTACATATAGTTTATTATATAGTACATATAGTACATATAGTTTATTATATAGTACATATAGTTTATTATATAGTACATATAGCATATTATGTAGTACATACATATAGTATATTATACAGTATAAACACTCACTAATAAAATAAAAACTCACTTAAACGTTTTTTTGCTTGTATTTATTATAAATACGTTATTGTAGAACAGAGGAAGTCGATAAAAGTCAAGAAACTCTTAAAGGGATCGACGGTCAAAGAAGTTTTGGGACCACTGCTCTAGATTAATGAGGGATTTTATTTTTCCAGTCGCTTCCAAAGTGTCACATGGGGCGCTTGTTACAGAACACAATGGCGAAGCATCATCTGTGGCACAACTTCAAGGAAACCGAAAACGCGTGAGTTCGCGGGAACGACCCTCCTTTCCCCTCTCTGCAAAAGGGGGGGGGGAGGCGGTTGGCGCTTTTTAGGCAGCTAATGAAGCCGCCGACACGCTCTGTCACCGACACCAAATATCGTCTGCAACCGCAGCTGCGAGATCCCCTCAACCCCTCTCTCTGAGTACCACGTGACTCCTGATGACGCTTATTAAAAGAGGGACAGGAATTCCGTTTCATCCACCAATCTGTTTACTGACGACTCTGAGGAATGCTCCCGGGAGAGAGAGAAGCGTTGTACCAATGTACAATGTACCACTTGTACCATGTAGATATATATTTACTGAAGGTTCTGAGGAATGTTCCAAGCAGAGAAAGAAACCGATTGTACCATGTACAGATATGTTTGCTGAAGATTTTGAATTTTCCAGAAAATGAATGGAATGTATAAATGATCTTATATTTCTTTATGGCTTTGAGAGGACACCGTTGAATTTATTGAACAAGATATTTATAATACAATCAAGATAAAATCGTATCTCGTTCGAGTATTGGTTGTACTATGCAACTTAGAGGATTCGAAATGTCTAGACTCTAAGCCAGCTTTTTCTTTTTCATAAATACCACTCCTAATAGTCCAATTATCTTGATTACCACCAATATCTGAAATTCTTAAGGCTATTAGAAGAACTTGGATTATGTACAACTATGTTTTCTAAAGATTCCGAGGAATCTTCCCATCAAAAGCCTCAAATTAAATGATGATATGATGAACTTTTATGAATTTATGTGGACACCGTTGAATTTATTGAATAAGATGTTATAATACAAGGTAATATCGTATAGATTTCATTTATTGGTTCTACCATGCAACTTGGTAAGTTCTAAATGTCTAGATTGTTTTTCACAGATTTTTTTCGTGAATATACACTCTCTATATATATATATATATTCTCTCTCTCTCTCTCCTCTCTGTGTGTGTGTGTGTGTGTGTGTGTGTGTGTGTGTGTGTGATGGTCCAATTACCTAGAGTACCACAACTATCTAAAATTCTTAGAGTTATTGGGAACTATACCATGTATACAAATATGTTTACTAAAGTTTCTGGGGAATGTTCTTGTCGAGAAACTCAAGTGTATAAATTATCTGTTAACTTTTATAAATTTGAGTGAAAACCATTTAATTTATCGAACAAGGTAAACAATCAAGGTAAAATCGTATAGATTTCATTTGAGTATTGTTCTACTATGCAGACTTAGAAGATTATAAATAGCTAGGTTATTTTTTTATGAATACCACTCAGAATATTCTAATTATTTTCAGTACCATCAATATATATCTGATAGTCTTAGGGCTATCAGGTGAAATGCAGTTATATCTTTCAAGTGCTAACAAAACTGATTTTAAGACTTAGAATTTAATGAGTGAAATAAATAATATTTGATATTCACCTGAAGTCATACAATATTAAGTGTTTTACAAGCAATACTGGTAAAACAATCTGAGTTGTTTACCGGAATCGAAATAATAATGTTTATTTCTAAAGGGATTGGTTTTAGCCCTTTCTGCACACCTGAGACAAACATACTGAGGTTTATTACGTAGCCTGTGTTATACGATGGGTTCTTAAGAATAAGTGTACCAAAATTTGGTAAAGATGCAGATTTGTAAAGAGAACAGACAGATGCCAACTCTGCCACATATATACAGATATGATTGATTTGATTTGCAGTTTTGTATAACATATTGCTAGAAGTCTATAGAATAGCTTGTCTCTGAAATTCTCGAGCAGTCCAGTTTCGGAGGGCAATCAGAAATCTGGAAGACAGAAATTAGAGTAGAAGTGAAAGAAAGACAAAAATTATCTTGCTTGAAAAGTTTGTATTGATGCTATTGATAAGAAATACTAAGGAAATTAAAACAATTAAATACACAACTGTACACATGTCTACAGATTTACAGATACTATCTTCATAATCCATTGTTTTGTATAGAAGTCTTACGCAGAAGTGAGGAATCAGTCGGCCCTCTGGAAGCGTTTACAAACACAGTGGTGTACGACTGACTTACACTTTGATGATAAGCAAAACTGATGTTTCCCTTAAGACTAGAACTACCTCTACCATTTGTTAGCAGTTGAATGAAGCTCTGACTTATTCACGTTTTCTGTTAACAGATTGACATCCTGATCTAGTTTCTGTGTCTAAGTCACTTTTTTTGAAAAAGTGACTTGCTCCACTGTAACTTTAACTCGTCCATATTCGAAAATCAAGCCAATCTACAACGCATTCAGAACACGTACAGAAGTACGTACCGCCGCGGAAACACTAACACCACCTAAATTGAACAACTTGAAGTTGACAGAAATTCCTTTTATAAGGTAACTTAAAGTACTTTATTATTGCAATAAAACTTTATTATTGCTTAAAGTATTTCATTATAACCGATTTATTATAGCAAAATTTTCGCAAAATACTGATAGGTAGGTATTTAATTGACATTACAATGGAGCAACACAACGGGCTATTGACGTCGGTCTGAGATCAAACCCGAAATGAAAGATCCGAGGACAATACAGCATAATTTGGAACCACTGTCGGATGACGAGGCAACACAAGAAATGGTAATCCCCCCCCCCTCCAAACTTCCACACCACGACAACGTGAGGACATTTGAGGCCACAACAGATTTAACGTGCACCAGTCCATTTTGTACACGACGGTCTTTTGGTTGGATTTGAACTCACAACCCTCAGGTTGCTAATCTGCTATACTTTACAATCGGTTTCCCGTGGCCCGCAAAATAACGTTAAGCGCATTAATAATTTCCTACAACCACCAGGTTCAAAATTAAACTGTCTTTGCGTCGATGCGGTAGGCAAATTCCCAGTACTCTGCAGCACGTTCTGCAAATATATAAGCAGCCAACACAAATACTTTTCTGATTACCATCCAAAAATAAAGGCGCTCAACATACAGCATGCTAAAAAACTGATTCAACTGTCTGGAATGCTACATAAAATCTTCGCAACCGACATGAAAATCCCAGACCAACAAGAACAAACTACAAGGCATCCGGAAACACCAAAAAGCCTGCGCACCCTTCTACAAAACAAACTTCGCGGCGACATTCACAAATCTCGCTAACAAGTACGAAAACAAAAACCGGAGGAGGAAAGGAAGCAGAAAGAAGAATCCAGAGCACCCCTCTTCTCTTGAGAACTCCATCCCAGCAGAAAAAAAGACCGACGCAACTGGAAATAAAGACATTACTCTCTCTTCTTCCCTACATTATATCTTCCTTAGCACGCTTCACTGCCGAGCTCTGTTGCCAGTTTCCCCGAGACTCGAGTGTAAACATGGGGACCCGGTGTGACACATGGAAGTGATTACGGGACGACAGTGCCTACGGAGAAGAGTGAAGATACTTTGTAGTATATTTAAACCTAACTGACGGTTTACAATGTTTTCGCTGCGATGAAGATGGACCGGTTTGTGTGTCGGTTTTTGTTTTTGGGTTGGAGGACTGTAAATAAGGAGGCGCGTTCCTTGGTGGGCTTTATTTGTTACAGTTCCAGGGACCGTGGAATAATGTGTCGTGTAAGTGCCTCCTTATGGGGAAGGAAACACTCAGAATCCGTGGCTAATGAACGGCGATAATTTCTTTTGAAAAGTGAGGTTCGGGAATTCATACATAGGAGTGAAAGTCTTGGAGGGAAATATAGCTTTAAGCAATTTTCGACTGCATGAAATTTTGTTATTTCTACCATTAGTTGCTAAAAGAGCTATATTAGTTCCAGTTCCAGGATTTATGAAATACTGTGTCTTACAAGTACCTCCTTATGGAGGAGAAGACACTGAGAGAACTCGCAGCTAATGAAAAGAGACGGCGATAGTTTCTTAGTTAAGTGAGGTTGATGCGAATCCGATGTATTCATACATCGGAGTGAAAGTCTTGGGGTAAAAATATAGCTTTAAGCAATTTTTGACTGCATGAAATTTTGTTATTTCTACCATTAGTTGCTAAAAGAGCTATATTAGTTCCAGTTCCAGGGTTTATGAAATATTGTGTCTTACAAGTACCTCCTTATGGAGGAGAAGACACTGAGAGAACTCGCAGCTAATGAAAAGAGACGGCGATAGTTTCTTAGTTAAGTGAGGTTGATGCGAATCCGATGTATTCATACATCGGAGTGAAAGTCTTGGGGTAAAAATATAGCTTTAAGCAATTTTTGACTGCATGAAATTTTGTTATTTCTACCATTAGTTGCTAAAAGAGCTATATTAGTTCCATTTCCAGGGTTTATGAAATATTGTGTCTTACAAGTACCTCCTTATGGAGGAGAAGACACTGAGAGAACTCGCAGCTAATGAAAAGAGATGGCGATAATTTCTTAGTTAAGTGAGGTTGATGTGAATCCGATGAATTCATACATCGGAGTGAAAGTCTTGGGGGGGGGGGGGGAATTTAGCTTTAAGCAATTTTTGACTGCATGAAATTTTGTTATTTCTACCATTAGTTGCTAAAAGAGCTATATTAGTTCCAGTTCCAGGGTTTATGAAATATTGTGTCTTACAAGTACCTCCTTATGGAGGAGAAGACACTGAGAGAACTCGCAGCTAATTAAAAGAGATGGCGATAATTTCTTAGTTAAGTGAGGTTGATGTGAATCCGATGAATTCATACATCGGAGTGAAAGTCTTGGGGGGGGGGGGGAATTTAGCTTTAAGCAATTTTTGACTGCATGAAATTTTGTTATTTCTACCTTTATCCATTAGTTGCTAAAAGAGCTATATTAGTTCCATTTCCAGGGTTTATGAAATATTGTGTCTTACAAGTACCTCCTTATGGAGGAGAAGACACTGAGAGAACTCGCAGCTAATGAAAAGAGATGGCGATAATTTCTTAGTTAAGTGAGGTTGATGTGAATCCGATGAATTCATACATCGGAGTGAAAGTCTTGGGGGGGGGGGGGAATTTAGCTTTAAGCAATTTTTGACTGCATGAAATTTTGTTATTTCTACCTTTATCCATTAGTTGCTAAAAGAGCTATATTAGTTCCAGTTCCAGGGTTTATGAAATATTGTGTCTTACAAGTACCTCCTTATGGAGGAGAAGACACTGAGAGAACTCGCAGCTAATGAAAAGAGATGGCGATAATTTCTTAGTTAAGTGAGGTTGATGTGAATCCGATGAATTCATACATCGGAGTGAAAGTCTTGGGGGGGGGATTTTAGCTTTAAGCAATTTTTGACTGCATGAAATTTTGTTATTTCTACCATTAGTTGCTAAAAGAGCTATATTAGTTCCAGTTCCAGGGTTTATGAAATATTGTGTCTTACAAGTACCTCCTTATGGAGGAGAAGACACTGAGAGAACTCGCAGCTAATGAAAAGAGATGTCGATAATTTCTTAGTTAAGTGAGGTTGATGTGAATCCGATGAATTCATACATCGGAGTGAAAACCTTGGGGATAAATATTGCTTTAAGCAATTTTTGACTGCATGATATTTGGTTATTTCTATTTAATCCATTTGTTGCTAAAAGAGCTAGATTAGTTCCAGTTCCAGGGACCATGAAATATTGTGTTTTCTAAGTATCCCCTTATGGAAGAGAAAACCCTCAGAACCCGCGGCTAATGAATACAGATGGCGATAATTTCTTAGTTAAGTGAGGTTGATGAATTCATACTTTGGACTTCTGACCTTAGTATAAAGATAGTTAAATTAATTACTTGCTTTTATACCTGAAGAAATGTATTGTGGCTTTGAACTGTGTACTTGAATTGGCGAAAGATGATTTTGAAATGCTATGTTTATTTAGTTCTAGTTCCAGTGACCATGAAATATTGTGTCTTCTAAGTACCTCCTTTTTTATAAAGGAGGAAACACTCAGAACCCTTGGTTAACGAATAAGGATGGCGGTAATTTTTTTGTTAAGTGAGGTTGATTATTCATAACTTGGACTGATAATTTTGGGGGAAAATATTGAGCTAAGCAATTCTTGACTGCATTAAATTTCGTTATTTCTATTTGATCCATTAGTTGTTAAAAGAGCTTTATTAGTTCTAGGACCATGAAATATTGTGTTTTCTAAGTATCTCCTTATGGAAGAGATGACTCAAAACCCTCGGCTAATGAATACAGATAGCGATAATTTCTTTAGTTAAGTAAGGTTGATGAAAACAAACCTGGGACTGAAGACCTTAGTAAAAAGATAGTTAAATAGATTGCTTGTTTTGATACCAAATGAGATGTATGGTGGCTTTGAACTGCGTACTTGAATTGGCGAAAGATGATTTTGAATTGCTATGTTTTATTTGTTCCAGTTTCAGGGACCCTGACATATTTTTTCTCATATGTATCTCCTTATGGAGGGGAAAACACTAAGAACCCGTAGCTATTGCATATAGATGGCGATAATTTCTTTAGTTAAGTGAGGTTATTGGTTCATACCTTGGACTAAAGATCTTAGGGGAAAATATTTTTTAGAAAATGTTTGACTACAGTAAATTTTGTTATTTCTATTTTGTCCATTAGTTTCTAAAAGAAATACATGATGGCTGTGAGCTGTGTGCTTGGATTGGTGAAGGATGTCTCTTCCAAGTGCCTCCTTATGGAGGAGAAACTATCAGAACCTGCGTTTAATGAACACATATCCTTCCTTAACTGAGATTACTGAATTCATACCTCAGACAGAATATTTTGGAAAAAAAGATATAGTTTTACATAATTTTAGGAGCTGTGATGAAATAAATCATTTTATTTTTATACTCCAGTTGCTAAAATAAGTACATGATTACTTAGAACTGTGTGCTTGAATTTGCGATGAACGATGACTTTGAGTTGGTATGCTTTATTTGTTCCGGTTCCAGGGACGATGAAATAATACGTCTTCTAAGTACCTTCTTATCTAGGAGGAAACACTCAAATCCCGTGGCTAATGAATACAGATGGCGATAATTTCTTTATTTCAGTGACGTTGCTGAATTCATACCTCGGACTGAAAATCTGCTTTAAACAATTTTTGGCTGCATTAAATTTCGCTATTTCATCCATTTGTTGATGTATGATTGTATGATGGCTGTGAACTGTGCTCGAATTGGCAAGAGATGCATTTGAATTACTGTGTTTTATTTGCCCGTGACCATGAAAAAGTGTCTTCTATGTACCTCCTTATGGAGGAGAAACACTATGATCGTATTTTCTTTATTTAAATGAGGTTACTGAATTCATACCCCGAATGGAAAATCTCGGGGAAGAATATTGATTTCAACATTTTTTTTGTTTACATTAAATTTTTTTCTATTTTTATCCGTTTGCTGTTAAAAGAAGAGTATGGTGGCTTCGAATAATATGCTTGAATAGGCGAAAGATGTCTCTCAGGAGGAGGAAGTCCCCAAACACGTGTCTAATGAATAGAGAAGGACGGGTTGCGATGATTATTTTACTTAAGTGAATTTACTGAATCTATATCTCAGACAGTTCTTGATAAAAATAAAAAATATATGTGGTTTTAAGTAATTTTGGCTGCGTTTAACTTTATTACTTTTATTTTTATTCTTTAGTTGCTAAAATAAGTATACGATGCTAAAGGGACTGAGTACTTGAAACTGCGATGAACGTCTGACTATGAGTTTCCTATACTTCATTTGTTCCAGTCCTTTGAACCATACGATAATGTACCTTAGTACCTCTAGACCAAGACAGATAGACCACTTTTATTTACCCCAAATTTACCATAAACTTTGTTGTGTGCTTAAGAATACCCATAACCCACAGTCATCAAAAAGGTATTTCTTAAGGGTGGCGAGTGGTGTGGGGGGGGGCGAGTAATGACGTCATCAATATGGCTGCCACACAAACGTGTGACACTTTACTTAAACGAACCTGATCCTCAACGAAGCGTCGTAGAGCATTGTGCTTTTTTTTTAATTACTCGTAATTAAATAACTATTGTTTTATGTAATAACAATAATAGTTCGTAAGTGTAATAGTTTTCCTGATATTTTGCCCCAAATGTAAATTTTATGAGTTTTTCTGTTTCATAGTGAATGTTTAAAGTCCAACAACTCTTAAACCGATAAGACAATAAAAAATAGGCAAGATTTAAAATGTTTGCTAACACTGTGGGGATTTAAAAAATGCCATAGACATGGCTTTGGATGCATAACGAGATAGTAAATAGTGGTTATTGTCTTGCTCTTGAAGCCAAGAACTGCTTGACCAGCCCGTTGTGGCGGGTATCTTGAGAGTTAGCACCTCTCTGATGTATTAGTATGGAGTTGTAATGTATTATAATCACAAACAAAGACTAAATAACAAGCAAATAAAATTAATAATTTGTATGTATATTTCGTATTGTGCGTGTCTTTACAGTAGTACATATAGACGTCTAAAATATGTTTTTATAATTACTCTAATGTAATATTTATCTGCGAATTAACTAATGCTAAATCTTACAATAGATGTCAAATTGGAAAAAATGTAGAAATGAGCAGTTTTGTGTGCCATGAAGACCAGTCCGTATTCGTTCTGTGAACTCAATGTAATTTTCGTATAGTTTTATGATTTCTGTATTCTTCACAATTGCATCAAGCGAATTTGGCGACAAATCGTTGTTCATATCTGTCGCTAATTTCCTGACATTTACAGTGAGACATTCATCGCCATATTGCTTTAGAAATGTTTGAAAATGGCACCTTTCTAGAGCACGCGACAAAAAAATTAGATAGGTTTGGAAAATCAACGAGATAATGGCGCCGTATTTTTGAGGATAAATCACTTGAGGTTCCTAGTATGTTTTTCGATGCTGATAAAGTACAACTTTGTTGATTAACTTCAATTACTATAATGGTTTATACTTGGTCTTCAAATGTACTAATCATTAGTACAGCTTTTAGAAGGAATTATCCTTTTCAATCTATTTGTGTTACGAATAAGTAACATCTTTGCAACTGTGTGGTTGTAAATGCACGCGGCCGTTAACACAGTAGGGATCTTTGAACTGGAAAACGAAACGATCTTATACCTTCCATTTTAGATTGAAGTAATTAAGATAATCAGGCATTACGCGCCCTTAATCACTGCTCGGAGGGCTTGAGGGACATTTCCTCTTGAAAATGTTCTTTCTCTATTCAAACGCTTATCTAGATAGCATGTGATCTTCCGTATCATTTATACTTACTACATTAAGATTTAGCATTGGTTAATTAGCAGGTAAATATTACATTAGAGTAGTTATTAAAAGATTTAAGTCGATAGCTACTATGAAGACAAGTACATTTGTTATTTAATATTTGTTTGTGATTAGAATACATTACAACTCCATACTATTACATCAGAGAGGTCAGTGTGAACTCTCAAGATCCCCCGCCACAGCGGGCTGTTCAAGCAGTTCTTGGCTTCAAGAGTAAGACAATAACCGCCATTTACTATCTCGTTATGCATCCATAGCCTTGTTTATGGTATTTTTTCAATTCCCTCAATGTTAGCAAACATTTTAAATCGTGCCTATTTTTTATTGTCTTATAGGTTTAAGAGTTGTTGGGTTTTAAATATTCACTATGAAACAGAAAGACTCGTAAAATGTACGTTTGGGGCTAAATATCAGGAAAACTATTACACCTACGAACTATATTGTCATTACATAAAACAATGATAATTTAATTACAGGTAATTAAAAAAAATGCCCATGTTCAACGACGCTTCGTTGAAGAGCTAGGTTCGTTTAAGTGAAGTGTCACACGTTTGCAGACATATTGATGACGTCATTAAATGGCCCCCACCAATCACCAACCTTAAGAAATACCTTTTTGAAGACTGTGGGTTATGGGTATTCTTGAACAAAGATTCATGTTTATGGTAAAATCGGGTAAATACAACATGTCCTATCTCTTGGTCTATTCCGTATGTAGGGGGAAACACTCGGAACCAGTGGCTGACGAATACAGATAATTTCTTTAGTGAAGTGAGATTGTTGAATTCATGTCTCACACAGAAGATCTTATAGAGAATCGAAAATTTAAAATAATAGTTGGTTGAATTATATTTTATCACATGTATTTTTTTATTCTCTGACTGGCAAAACTAGTATACGATGTTTTTGAGTCGTATGCTGCAATTTGCGATATACAGTGACTTTGAATTGTTGTGACTTTATTTGTTCCTGACTTTATTGAGTCCTGTGTTCATGAAGTAACGTATCTTATAAATATTTCATAAATACTTTCTAATTATCAATTAGCCACTAAATTGATGATATGATGTTTTGGGTCGTGTGCTTGAATTTGCGATTGACGATGAATTTAAAATGCTATGCTTTATTTGTTCCAGTCTTGGATTTCATAAAGTTACGTGTAGTAAATACTCTTGATCAGAAAAACACTCGAACGGCTAAATATGTATGCTATGTTCATTATAGATCAGGGATGGCGAATCTAGGACCCGCGGGTCAGACACTGACCCACGCAGGCTTTTCAAATGACTCACGCGTTGTTTTTTATAAACTTATCATCATCGTTTCATCATATACATAAATTTTAAATATTTTTCGAATCCCTCTTTTAAAAATATGAAGAAAATACAAACGTTATTAAAGAACTTAAAATTGAAAAAAAACCCGCATAAATTAGCTTTGTAAAATGTTTTAGATTTATTTATTATTTATAATGCTGTTTTAAAATTTATATGAATGTCGGTTGAGTAGAATATGTAAATATATAAAATACCGCTTGAGAATGAATAGATGTGGTAAATACTAATAATAAAGACATATTTATCAAGGCACCGTTCACACGAGGCGCGTAAAGCGCGCGTTTGGCGAGGCTGGTGAGGTCCCGTTCTTCAAGGTTGCTAAGATAGAAACTTGAATTAGAGGAATAAAAACATAATAAACGACAATTTGCCCGAGAATTAGAGGAAGTGAAGTGGTATTCACGGGATTTTGGCATACAACAATGTTCGATGACTCAGTTCGTGTCAAGTTCTTAATCGGTTTGTCATTTTATTAGAACAAATTACGCTCTTATTGAATTAAAAAAAAAACAATAATTTTAACGAATTTTCAAATATAGATTGGTTAAATGATTTTATGTTTTTATACGACATCACTCGGCATTTTAATGAACCGAATAAAAAACTTCAAGGAAATGGACAAATTGTTTTAATGAAGTTTGAAAATGTTAGGATATTTATGACGAAACTTGACATCTTAACTAAGGATTTGGAAATAAAAATAATGAAATATTTTACTCAGTTACAAAAAAATTTTCTAAACACAATAACAATGGAAAATAGGTTCGTTCAAAAAAAATTAAATAAAAAATATTTAATGATTATATACAGTAAATAAAACAAGTCTTTGAGGATAGATTTGATCAATTTAAAAGTATGGAAAATACATTTCACTTTATTTTATATACATACAAAACGAAATTCGAAATAATGGAGTTAAACGAATTTATGTGGATAGGTCTCAATGGTTTATAAAAGGTATTAGCTGAATTTCAAAGCAGCATAGTTTGAAAAATAAATTTGGTAACTTGATTTCCGAAATGGAAGGGAAAATATCTGAAATTAGAGCAAATTAGAATGATCCTACACCAATATTATATTAAACGTATGGAATTTTGTACCAAATAATTTTATATCAGTGAAGAAACTTGCTAATGCTCTTTTAACACGATGTTTGGATCCACATATTCATGTGAAAAATTGTTTTCGATGAATTTTGAAAAAGTCTACCAATCGAAATAGACTCGGAAATGAATTGACTGCAAAAAGCGTTAAACTAATGAATACTGAATATGAACCCACTATTAAGAAATTATCTGACAAAAAACAACAGATTTCTCAGAACTTTAACTTTACTGTACACTGTACATACAGCTGTAACTATATTATCTATTCAAATATTATATTTTATACACATATGTTGTTTTTTCCTTGTTCATTAAAACCTCAGTGCAGGGGATGCTGGGAATGATTGCTCCCCTTTTCAATCGATTTTTTGCTCTTTACTTGCAAAAATAAAAATTGTAAAACCAAAAGGAATCATTAACTTTTTAAAAGATTAAAAAAATTGAGAAAAAAAATTTTTTTTTTCATGATCCCTTTCTTCTGTCCAGGTGACCCACGAGCTAGTATGAATAATGAACAAAATTTGACTTTTAAAAAAAGGTTCGCCGTCCCTGTTATAGATGATAAAGTAAAGTAAGAATTTTAATTAACGTCGAACTTTAGAGCAACGCAACGGGATTGACGTCGGTCCGGGATCAATCCCTAAGGGAAAGATCCGACGACAACACCACGTAATTTTGAACCACGGTCAGATGAAGAGGCAACACCTGAGCTGGCACCCAAATCTCCAGACTTCCACACCAACCCAACGTGAGAACTTAAGGCTACGACAGATTTAAGGTGCATCAGCCGCATCTACACCATACGTTTACAGATATTCATGCACTGACCCGGATTCAAACCAGGAACCTTCCGATCTAGAGGCTAACACCTTAACCACCAGACCTGTTGGTCGGACAGATGACGAGGCAACACCTGAGCTGGTACCCCACTCTCCAAACTTCCACACCAACGTAACGTGAGAATTTTCGACCACGACAGATTTAAGGTGCACCAGCCGCATCTATACCATACGTTAACAGATATTCATGCACTCACTTGGATTCGAACCAGGAATCTTCCGATCTAGAGGCTAACACCTTAACCACCAGACCAGTTGGTCGGACAGATAACGAGGGAACACCTGAGCTGGTACCCCACTCTCCAAACTTCCACACCAACGCAACGTGAGAATTTTCGACCACGACAGATTTAAGGTGCACCAGCCGCATCTACACCATACGTTTACAGATATTCATGCACTCACCCGAATTCGAACCAGGAACCTTCCGATCTAGAGGCTAACAGCTTAACCCCCAGACCAGTTGGTCGGTTCGTTATAAGAGGAATGAAATAAAGTGCAAAAAAATAATTGTTACTCTTAACCATCAATAGATATTAGCAACTAAGTAACTTCAGCGCGTGTCTGCACGTTTATGAATGGATGTATCACAATTATTCACCATGAGATTCATCCGAATCTCATCAGACGACACATCCGGTACGGCATGGATCAACATCGGATCCGTATTACGTGTAAACGTTCTCGCAGTCACGGGATTCATTAACATTCCCTCGTTGCCGGGATAAGAGCAAATTACTCCTTCGTTATCCCCTCCTAGAAACCACGCGGGGTAAATTAGCTCCGTGTGTGTGAAGAAAAAAATATAAAAAAAACCACCTCCTCACCCCCCAAAACACCGCCGATTCCGAAACCGGCGAGTCACATCTTGATAGCTTCGCACCGCATACCGCAACCCGTTCACGTAGCGCCTGTGTAATCAGAACTTACCATCAGAGGAGCAGTTACGTTATTAACACAATCCGTGTTCTCCGGTCTTGTTGCTCTTCGGGTATCTGATTCCTCGCAAGAAGCAGGGCATAGCTTAAATTAATGCTAACGAGTTTTGATCCCTGGGATCCGTATATAAGAATAAAGTAAACAAGCAAACCGATAGGCTGGGAGAATCAACTGCTTTTAATTTACCCTCTCTTGGTGCCTTGGCCCACACCTTTTTCTGCGAGGTTATCTGAGAGCTGGAATTTATAATGCGGTCCCTCCTGCAACTTTGTATTGTTTTTTCCCCCCGGCCGGGGTGCCTTTGGAGTCCCGCGCAGGTGTTGGCCGTTGCCTGAGAAGGAATGCGAGTTCGCGCTTGCCTTAATTGGAGTCCGGCCACGAATGTGCATTTAGTGCATGCTCATTAGTGCCCGGATGGGCCGCATGCATGTGCTGTATGCGTGATTTTTGCCGGGGTGATTGGAAGCGTACGAGTGGTGCACGATGAAAAAGTGATTGATTCGGTAATAAAAGGTGCTGGGGACGGAGTGATGGGTAGAATGGGATGAGTTGTTAAATTAAGTGAGTTTATGGTGGACCAATTTCTAACATAGGGCAGGAACCGCGGTATTGTGGTAGGTAGGTATTTCAATAGCGTCGCGCTAGAGAAAAACAACTGGCTATTGGTGACGATCCAGGTCACGGTAATTTTAGTTAACGTCGTACTAGAGCAGCACAACGGGCTATTGACGACGGTTCGGGATCAGTCCCTTAAGGGCAACATCCGAGGACGACACCTCGTAATTTTGAACCACGGTCAGATGACGAGGCAACACCTGAGCTGGCACCCGACTCTCCAAGCTTCCTCACCAACCCAACGTGAGGACTTTCGGCCACGACAGATTTAAGGTGCACCAGCCGCCTCTACACCATACGCTTACAAGCATCCATGCCCGAACCCGGATTCGAACCAGGAACCTTCCGATCCAGAGGCTAACACCTTTACCACTATACCGGTTGGTCGGCTGGATGCTTTGGGGAAAATCGAGTTAGGACTAGGAATGCGACATCGACAGCAAAGCATCGATGTTCAAAATTAAAACTTCGATGCTGATAATACATCGCCCCAAAACCATTGATGTTTTCGAAATTTCAGTGTATTTAAATATTTTCCTCCATTCCTCCATATTTTCCTCCATTTCTTGATACTGGTTTAGCAATTAGTGATGAGACATCGGCTCCAATACATCGATGTTTTTTTATAGAACATCAATGTTTTGAAAACATCGACATCGATGTCGCATCCGTACTTTTCAGACCCTTCACCCTTGGCCATTTGGGTCTAAAAGTATGTTCAATTTGCTGATTATAAAAATTATGCTACAAGGTTATTTAAAAAAATTTTAAAACTGGTATTTTTTCATTTAAAAATAAAACATCGACAACGTAAAAAACATCGACACGTATAAACATCGATGTTACAAAAACAGCGACTCAATACATCGATGTTAAATACATCGACATCGATGTCGCATACCTAATTACGACTCAGAGGTATTTTTCTCATAAAAATTGGCATTTCTACAATGGTAATTTGGTAATTTTAGTTAACGTCGTACTAGAGCAACACAACGGGATATTGACGACGGTCCGGGATCAGTCCCTTAAGGGAACGATCCGAGGACAACATCTCGTAATTTTGAACCACGGTCAGATGACGAAGCAACACCTGAGCTGGGCATTTCTACAAAGAATCAAGATAGTTCGTGGCTTTGTCATAGCATAAAACATGAAATGGTCACTCGAAAATGCAATTACGTTAAAGTCTCCAAAATACAGATGGGTGCTTTTGGCATGATGGTAACGATATACTAACATTTGTCTGTAGGACGAAAGAGGTATTTATCTTGACTGAATCTTAATTTTTATACGTAGAAAGAACCTATTCTGAACATTTGGTAATTTTGCTAATTAATTCTAAAATTGTCGAAATGAACTTCGCAAGATTGAGCAAACAGAACGAGGAAACGTATAATTCTTATTAGGTGGCAACTGATTGCTTGTTGAAGTAGTAAGATATGAGTTTCCATGACTGCAGGAGCAAGATTGAATCTGGAAAGAGAGTAGGGAAACTTCGTAGAACACGCGCTTTTGTTTATCAGTGAAGTTCATAAAGGAAGTTCACACACGAAACAATTATATTCGATCAAAGATACTTCTTGGGTCGAGATTTTGCAATGTTACTGAGATTTTGCAGTGCTTTTATAAGACAGTGACGCAATTGGAATTTTTAAAACTATCTGAATCCGATGAAATACGTTTGTGGAAAAGTGATACAAGGAATGTTTTGAAGATATATGACCAGATTGTAAAAAGTGATAGAGGGTAAAAAAATTTGCAATTTTTTGTCAAGAATGTGCTTCCGAAAATGCTACAATTAGGTGGTGGAAGGCTTTGTTTAGGTCAGTCGATAGTATTGTTTCTGTCGCGTAAGGCGTCATTCCCGGCTCGGATTTTCAACTGCAATCTCGGAATATATATAGTGATGGTGCCATACGCCATAGAAACGATGTCCTCTGCCATAAGGTGTATTCTGGGATTGGTTGGTTGGGTCTTAAAGGACACGAAATCACTGGATATTATGCTTCTTATACAAAAACTATGGATAATTAATGAAACAAGCAAATTGTATCGATGAAATATTCGTTTTTTCCTTAATAGTTTTGATCATTGATCTTGTGATGAAATAAACACAGCATGTAGACGGAGTCGCTGTCGCAAAATCTCATACTACTGAGGACACTACTGAGGGCTGGACATTACTACTTAGCCATACGTATGTACAGATTCAAAATTTTCAAAGTCCAAATTGTGCCCTGTGTGAAGAGGTGATTAAATGGATTTCTTCCACAATGGGGTTTGCGCAGAACTGACGGGAGACATTATTGGCAGGTAAAAGATCTCCTTAAAAGCCATGAGATACCTGGTACATCAAGGACAGGTCAATTGTGCTAAGGACGAGGTACCTCATTCATAGAGATCATGCTAATTTTGCTTATATCGTCTATCTATAAAGATACTCGCGATTTTTTTCTTCATGATGAAGATATCAAGAACTGGTAATTTTTCGTATGACAATAGCGGTTGTCCATCAAAATCTGATCAGTTTTCTTCGTATGGCAATACTTGTTGTCTATTGAAATCTGGTGAGTTTTCTCAAGACAATATATGCAGTTCATCAAAATCTTGTAAATTTTCTCCTCATGCTAGTACATGTAGTCCATTAAATTCTGGTCAGTTTTCTTCTTATGGCAATATATGTGATCCCTCAAAATCTGGTCAATTTTCTTCTTGTTGCAATACATGCAGTCCATTAAATTCTGGTCGGTATTCTACTTTTGGTAGTAAATGTTGACCATTAAATTCTGATCACTTTTCTTCTTATGACATATGTAATCCATACAAATCTGGTCAATTTTCTTCTTGTGACAATAAATGTAGTCCATTAAGTTCTGATCACTTATTTTCGCATGACAATATATGTAGTCCAATAAATTCTTTTCAGTTTTATTCTTGTGGCGATGCATGTTATCCATTAATTTCTGGTCAGTTTTATGCTTTTGACAAAAATGCAGTCCATCAAAATCTGGTCATACATGTAGGTCTGTGGCCATGGTCTTGTGACCATACATGTAGTCCATTAAATTCTGGTCGGTTTTGTTCTTGTGGCAATACATTCAACGCGTTACCACCATCCCAGTATAAGCCATTCGGTGTATCACCACGTAATTTCTTGTGGCAATATATGTAGTAATTCATCCAAATCTGGTCATTTTTGTTCTTATGACAACAATGCGGTCCATCAAAATCTGGCCAGTTTTCTTCTTATGACAGTGCATTCAATCAAAATCTTATAAGTGTTTCTAATGACAAGATACCTAGTCAAGACAACGACCAGAATGGTTCCCTGCTGTTTATTTATAGTTTTTTTTACTTAACTTTCTTTTTATCTTGTTTTGTACCTTTGTTCTTTGCTTTTGTGCTCAGTGCTTACGCTAGCGAATGAATACACACAATCCAGTCACATTAATGCGACCACCTGACTAAAGCCAGAATAACCACCTTTGGCAGAGCGGACCGCTGCGAGACGTGCAGGAAGAGAGTCCATTAGGTTTCTGAAGGTGTTCACTGGGATGTTGAGCCATGCCGACTCCAGTGCCATGACCAGCTGCGCTAGATTACCTCCCTTCTCCAGCCTGGATCCTTCCGGCAATTGTTGCAGGTTGTTTGCTTTCAGACGTTTCACGCCGTATACGCCAACGTCCATCTGTCCGATGGAGCATAAAACGTGATTCATCGGAAAAAGCCACCTGTCGCCACTCTGTGGACTTCCAGTTGCGGTACTGGCGTGCAAATTCCATGAACAGCAGTCATCATAGGTGCATTAACCAGGCGTCTGCTGCGGAAGCCCATACGCAGCAACGTTCGCTGAACCATTGTTGAAGATACACTCTTAGTAGCCCCTTGGTTCATCTGGGCGGTCAATTGCTCAACAGTTGCACGTCTATTCGCCCGAACGCATCTCCGTAGCCTTCGTCCGCCTCTGTCATCTATAGCCCGTGGTGCACCACATGTGCCACGCCTCCGATTTTGGATAGTGCCATTTTGCCATGCATGGTATACTTTTACCACGGCGGCACGCGAACAGTTCACAAAATTAGCCGTTTCCGAAATGCTTCCACCCTTGGCCCGAAAGCCAATAATCATGCCCTTTTGGACGTCGGATAAATCGCTACGTTTCTGCTATACGCCAACGATTGAAATGCTTTCCGATGCCCTTGGACATCCTTTATATACACTCCATTGCAATGTACTGCCACCTGCCTTTTGTGATTGGTTATTTCACGTTGAGGCCAAATTTAGGTGGCGGTCACATTAATGTGACTCGACTGTGTATTTCAAGTGCTACTGCTAAAAATAAAAATAAAACGATCTCAGAAGAGTAAATCACATAAGTTTACGAATCGAAATGTGCAGATTTGCTAATGAAGCGCAGACCATTGTTTTGAAACACGCTGGAATAATCACTTTAACCCTTCAATAATTTATCCCACGTTAGGATGTTTTCCCACACAAACTGGAGGCATGTCCTACTGCGTCTATTTCATTAGAATGTCGATGGTTTTTTGTGTTTTATACGAGCTTACAGTTTGTCCGCATTTGGACCTTGCGTCATAAAACCCCGAATTCCAATCCACACACGCAATAGGCTTACAGGTATATAAATTTCTGAATTATCGTTAATGTTACTTCCTGGATTTCGTTTCGCGTTTCAAGAGAATGGTCCAAAAAAATAATATAGATACGAATAAATGTTGAACCAAACATTTTCTAATACTAACCACATGTTCAGAAGTTATAAAAATTTTAAAATCAATTCTCAGAACAAAAGTTCTTATTGAATCCTCAAAGTTTATAAAAAAAGATTTTCACCACATCTCTCGACTCCGTTCCACCCTAGGAATTCCAGGAAATAAAATGCTTTATAACTTTTCGAACAAGAATTCGATGAAGAATATGGACGTAATAAAAACTTCCTTTACAAGAATTTCGAAAAATTCCTATGGAACAATTTCATTTCTGACTCGCTCCTCTTCCAACGGGGAGATACTTGAAATGAATAGTGGATTTAAAGCGAAAAACAGAAATAACAATAGATACGAAAGTAATAAAAACGAAATGAAAAATTTCAAAACTTCCAAACAGAATTCTCAATTTCCAAAAGTATCCTTACAAAAAAATACACCCGAAATAACAACCATCCTGAAATGGATAAAGTGAAAAAAACAGAGCTGCAAATTAAGCTCAAACAGTATTAGATCCCCGCCATTGGTCAAATCCGAACGTCTGAGCCCTCCTGACTGGGGAGAGGAATTTTTTCCTGTTTCGAATAAATACAAATAAACGAAACAAAGAAACGGCCTGTAACTTCGTTCCAGAACGTCCAGAGGGTTGCGGAGGGGAGGTACTGGGGTGTGAACGAGCCAGAGGAGGGTAGCTTCAGCCAATTTTGGAGATTGTCCGGAGCCCCAGAAGACCTACTCCTACATTGTTCCGCTTTTCAGGTCCGCCCTCTTTATACCTTCCGAGCACATGTGGTGTGAGTGACCATAGCGAAGATCTGTCGAAGAGCTAGCACTTCAGATGTCCTGGAGAGGTGAAGTTAGGCATCATTTCGAGAACTTAGCATTTGGAGAGGTTATGGTTGTGGAAGTAGGTATTTCCATTAACGTCATACTGGAGCAGGACAATGGGCTATTAGCGACGGTACGGGATCAATCGACCAAGGAAAAGATCAGAGGACAACACCATGTAAGTTTAAACCAAGGTCAGATGTAGAAATTCCTTTACTAGGGATGGACTTATAGGATGGACAATAGAGCCTTTCAAAAGATTCATAAGCCTTTTATGGAGACCCATAGCTTTCCCAACTTTCAATACATACCAACAGGAGGACTTTTGAGGTCATTACAGATTTAACAAGCACCAGTATCCACGTGAACAATGGTATTTGGTTGGGTCGTGTTTTGAACTGTCATTAGGCCATTCTACTTTTTACATTTTTAAATGAATTTAATGGAATTTAACTATTATTGTTTTCCTTATAGAATGGCAATACCATAAAGAAATGGCAGATTCCAAATTTTTTTTTTCTGTGTTATCGTTTGAACGCTTTTAGCCGAAGAAGAAAACAAATGAAAAGTTTTAACTGGAGTTATAGACAGGTAAGTCAAGGCTTCAGTGATCATCAACGCTGCAATTTGACAGAGACGTCAGAAGGGCCATCCATCTTGACCACTCCTCTATGGACATTACTCAAGAACCACTTTTTCCTTCCAAGCCCCCTATGTATACTAAAATCAATTCTAACTTACTGGAACCATGTTCAAAGAGAGAACCAGCCCAAGTATTGTTACAAAAAGGCGAAGACACTGTTCGTTCACTTTCCAGAGAAAACAGCGCAATAATCTACACAGATGGTTCCTCTGATGTTGACTGTAATAGAGGCGGCGCAGGCATCTCCATCACTTACCCCTCAGAAAATAACGTCAAACTCAAAATACCCACAGGCCAAATTGCTTCAAACTTCACTAGCGAATTAATCGCTATTAAAGAGGCTCTTACCCATTGTCGCTCTCATTATCTAAACGACTCAATTAAAGAAATTGTAATCTTCTCAGACTCAAAATCAGCACTCGAAGCCATACATAATGGTAAAACAACAATAACGCATGAAATTAATACTCTTCTCCATTTACTAAATATACCTTGCACTCTCCAGTGGATCCCAGCTCATGTTGGAATTGAGGGGAACGAATGTGCAGATGCCCTTGCAAAGGAAGCACGCGACAAAGATCAACCTCGAGTAGTCACCTGTGCAGATGCGAATGCCGTCGCCAGACGAAGGATCTACAACCAGCATTTTAGCAAGGCAACAATCCAAGATCTAAACTGCCCAAGAAACATCTCCTCTACAATAGCTAGGCTATGTACTGGACATTTCAAAGGCATGAAGATTTCACGAACTAATTTAAAATCCTATCCCATCTGCAGGTACTGTCCCCAATCGTAACTAACTCCAGATCATGTTTTCGACTGCCAGGCCATTTTCGGTTCCCTCTTTCAACTTGGAGCACCCCCAATCGCAATCCACCATAGCCATCGAGTTCCAGAACTTGCAGATCTTGTCACCAAGGCTTTTGAAGGACTCTAAACTTTTGCACTAGTAATGTATGCATAGACACGACAACAACAACAACAACTGGAGTTATGAAGTTCTTTTTTTCTATCTCCCAGATCGTTAAAAATAGAGTAAAAATTTCAACGAATTTGAAATCTACGGAAAATTTCACAGTAGATCGATGCATAAAAGTATGATTTTCTTTAAATAAATAATTTTTGAATTGTAACTTTTATATTTTTTCCCATACGAATTTGACCTCGATCTTGTTCGAGAAATCACAGATTCCATTTCCTGCTCTCAAACTATTTATGCCAAGAAAAGCAAAACAAATAAAAAATATTTTGACTGGCATTGTTTAGTTCTGTTCTGTAAAATCGGGAACGTTAAAGATAAACGGATTCAACGGATTTGAAATTCTTCGGAAAATTTTAAACCAGATAAACTTCTTTATACAATATATTTTCTTTTAATAAATAATTTATCAATTAAATATTTATATTTTCGCAAAAGATTGTGACGTCACGCCGATTGAATATTTTCGCAATTCGAATTTGGCCGCACTTGGCAACGCCGTGATGGCTGTTATCGCAAACCAAATGGGAATTCCTAGCAATCACCAGGGGTTAGTGAGCAGTGGTCACACTTGACCCTACGAAAACAACTGTCCCAGGCAACGCAATGCTGGCCAAACAGTGACTAGTGTACATTTTAGTTTGTCAAAAGTTAATAACAATATTAACTTTTTTGATGAGTACGCCTTTTTGTATCCTATTAGGCACGATGCGCACAACCGGGTTTTCAACGTGCGGCGACGCACGTCCAACTTGCGTGTAATTTGTTCCGCATTTCCCCACGGCGCCACAGCTCGCCACACACGCGTCTCAGTTTTCATAAATAAATGGAATATGAATAATAATTAATAAATGTTTGTATCCAGTAACGTCTGTTTTGTTTCAAAATATACTTTTTTTTACACCAAGTAAGCGAAATAAACACGTTTTCTTTGATATAATATTTATCGCAAATGGAGAGAAATGAGTACTTGCGTCATTTCACGGTTATGTGTGCATAGTTGGGCTTCGGTGCCGCAGCGGCTCTGCACGTTGATCAACCGGATGTGTGCACTGGGCTTTAAACTAGGGCTTACAGGTATCCTCTTATACACTCTATAACAAAAAAATCGACGCACCAAAAAGGAATCATCCGATTGCTTTGAAATTTCGTATGCAAAAATGTTTTGGCCAAATATGCAAATGATTAAAATTTGGTGTCCAATGAATGAATAGTGCGATCTCCAGCGCATCGGAACTGCGCATCCAGCAGATGTATATAAGGAGTTGTTCTTGAACTGTTGTTAAAAATTTCTGATGCATTGCGATTTAGGATACCTTTCAACGACTGAAAAAATGCCTCACCGCAGGATTCGAGCTCATTACGAATAACTTTCAGAGTTTGAAAGAGGTCGTATCATTGGATTGAAAGAGGCAGGTTGGGCAAATCCGAGAATCGCTCGTCATGTGAGTCGAAGCGGTGCGGAGATTAGAAGATGCTGGCAAGAGTGTGTAGACAATGACAGATTTCAGCGTCATGATGGTAGAGTCGAGGTAGGGCCACAACAGATCGCGAGGACAGAGTGACTGTCAGATCAGCTGTCACAGCGCCTGATTCATCGCTATCAACCATCAGTCGTGCGACCCACACACGAGTGTCCACCATGACCATTCACAGACGGCTGAGAGAGCGAAATCTACGCTCGTACCGACCGTTACGCCACCTGCCACTCACGCCTGCACACTGTCGAGCCAGATTAAAGTGGTACTTGGCTCGATCAGGCTGAAATGATGCTGACTGGGGACGTATAGACTTTAGTGACGAATCCCGCTTCTGTGTCCTGACGATCATCGAAGACGTGTCCTGACGATCATCGAAGACATGTCTGGAGACGCCCAGGGCAGTGTGCAGATCCTGCTTTCACTATTGCACGCCACACGGGCCCTCAACGAGGAGTTATGGTCTGGGGTTCCATTTCCCTTGATAGTTGGACCCCTTTGGTCGGCATTAGAGGTACACTTACTGCACAGCGGTACGTTGACGACAATCTGAGAAATGTTTTGCTACCGTTCCTTTCGCAGTACCCGGGGCTTATTTTTCAGCAAGACAATGCCAGACCACATACGGCACGTGTTGCTATGAACTGTCTTCAAGCTTGTCAAACACTTCCTTGGCCAGCCAGATCACCAGATCTCTCTCCCATCGAGTATGTCTGGGATATGATGGGAAGGCGACTGCATTCGGTAGTGAATGTTGATGACGTAGTCCGACAATTGAAGCAAATTTGGCAAGAAATACCGCAGGAGACCATCCGGGAGCTTTATCGGTCTATGCCACGCCGTGTGGCAGCTTGCATCCAGGCTAGAGGCGGTCAACACCTTATTGAGCTCGTTACTGTAACTCTGAAATAAATCTTTCAATTGTTCTGAAATTTCAATCATTTTCTATTCTGTACATAATTTTCCTATCCACCAATTTTTGTCTCCATGGGACAACTCCTTCTTGGTGCGTCGATTTTTTTTTGTTATAGAGTGTATGTACTAAGAGCGGTAGAGCTTTGCGTTTAAATGCGTTTTTCTGGAAACCATTATTTGTTAGTTCGCCCTTCGTATCCGCAACGCCTCATATGTGTAATGTGCTCTAACATTCTGCGTAGCACCACGGTGGCATGCTCTACTCATCCAACCACACTTATTTAAAATGGTACAGTGTCTCATGACACTAGGCACGGGAGTGAGTGTTGGTGAGCCCGATACACACATCCGGTTTTTAAACGTGCGGCACCAAAGCTCAACGATGCACACATAACCGTGAAATGACGCAAGTACTCACTTCGCGCCATTTGCGATAAATATTCTATCGAAGAAAACGTGTTTATTTCGCTTACTTGGTGTAAAAAAGGATATTTTTAAACAAAATAGGCGTTACCGGATACAACCATTTATTATTTATATTACATTTATTTATGAAAAAGAGGTAATTCAGACCGGAGAAGCGTGTGCGGCGAGCTGCGGCGCCTTGGGGAACTGCGGTAACAATTGCACGCAAGTTCGACGTGAGTCGCCACAGCGGCGCCGGAGGCATGTGTGCACTACTCCATCGGATCTAATATATCTCAGGCCGCAATTGCGTTGCGTCAGCGGGGCAGCACGTTGAAAAACCTGATGTGTGCACCGGGCCTTATACAGCGTTCTCCGACGCGATGCTACAGTCGCACGGAAATAGGTGTTTCATTCGTCACATTGGAATCATACCTCAAGGGAATTTAACTTGTAATACAATGAACCATCATCATATTGTCCCTCGCTACAACACAAATTTTTACTTAAATACCCATTTTTCGGACAGAATAGGAAATCGTAGTCAATTTCGAAGGAAAGCTCGGCAGGAAGAGTAACGTATTAGCAACCTGAGGGTAACGAGTCTGAAACCCACCAAAGATTGTCGTGTACAAAGTAGTGATACGACACAGACAGCAAAACATCGATGTTCAAAATTAAAACATCGATGTTGATAGTACATCGCCCTCAAAACATCGATGTTTTTAAAATTCAGTGTATTTAAACTTTTTTCCCCATTTCTTAAAACTGGTTTAGCAACTAGTGATGCGACATCGGCTCCAATACATCGATGTTTTTTATAAAACACCAATGTTTCGAAAACATCGACATCAATGTCTTATCCCTACTTTTCAGACCCTTCACCCTTGGCCACTTGGGTCTAAAAGTATGTTCAATTTGCTGATTATGAAAATTATGCTACTTGGTTATGTTTTAAATTTTTCTAACGGTACTTTTTTCATTTAAAAATAAAACAACGACAAGTATAAGCACCGATGTTACAAAAACATCAACAAGTATAAACATCGATGTTACAAAAACATCGACAAGTATAAACATCGAAATTACAAAAACATCGACTCCAATACATCGATGTTAAAAACATCCATGTTTTTATAAAAAAAACCATCGATGTTTTGAAAACATCAACATCGATATCGCATCCCTAGTACAAAGGCCGGCTGGAGCACGTTAAATCTCTCGTGGCCTCAAATATCTTCAATCTGGCGTGGTGTGAGAGTTTAGAGAGTGGATGCCAGGTCAGGTATTACCTCGTCATCTGACCGAGATTCAAAATGACGTGGTGTTGTCCTCGGAACTTTCCTTTCGGGGGTTGATCCCAGACCGTCACCAACACCCCGTTGTGCTTCTCCAATGCGACGTTACTTAAATACCTACCTACCTATCTATCTAGAATCATTACTTCATTTCGAATATCGGGCATGGATGTTTGTAAGCGTATGGTGTAGAGGCGGCTGGTGCACCTTAAATCTGTCGTAGCCGAAAGTCCTCCCGTTGGGTTGGCGTGGAAGTAAGGAGAGTGCGGTGCCAGCTCAGGTGTTGCTTCGTCATCTGACCGTGGTTCAAAATTACGAGGTGTTGTCCTCGGTTCTTTCCCTTAACCCTTCTTTGCATGATTTTTTCTTTACTGGTGAAATAATTCAAGGTGATATAATTCATGTTCAAAATTAAAGGAAAAATGGTTAAAAAAATCTTAGTATATATTTATAGGATAAATTTAGCAAAAAACAATATGATGGTATCATGTTGTATTTTTTATACTAAACGCAAACTTTTTCAGAAATTGCTCTCAAAATAACAGAAACACATGTTACAAACCTTTCTTCCACTCATTTTCACTTTTTTAGCAATAGAAACTCAAATATAATAAAACTAAATTAAAAACGAAATCATACGTTTATTGCAACTACAACAAACAGCGGAATGACAATTCAAGCTCGTTTTACTGATAGTGACACTTGCTTATTTTTGACAGCTATGTTTTTTTTATTATGCAATGGAAATTAAAAAGGTATCCAGACACGATCAACTTAAAGTGAACTTGTTCTTTTATATAATTTTTGGACATTCAATGTTATGATGGAAATTTCCACCATTATGCAAAGAAGGGTTAAGGGACGGATCTTGGACCGTCGTCAATAGCCCGTTGTGTTGCTCTAGTACGACGTTAACTAAAATTACCAATTACCATTTCAAATATCAGAAAATAAAAAAACAGTTGTCCTCAGTTCAAATTACATTTTCAAATTATTTGTATTTAAACTAAAAACTCAATAACAAATAAGTTTACTATGAATAGGTACTTAAGAATATCCTGTTTTCTGGAGTATCCACTTTCTCGTAATAAATTTTTATATTTACGAGGTTAAATTAACGAATCATTTATTCATGTTTCAAGATAATTCGTTTTCGTTTTGCTCTTTTTGACTTAAACGAAATAGAAATTGAAATGAAGTTCTTTTAAATGAAAGCAATTCTTTTGGAAGTGCACGAGAATACGTAAGACTGAGATAACGAAGGGTAATTTGAGATCCTTATCAGAAAGTGCAGTTTTTCAAAAACTGCAGTGGAAAAGTATTTTACAATAATTAGCTTCTATCGATTTTGTTTCTCGGAAATAAAAACGGAAGAATAGACGATTCAGAAACTTGATGATGCGCATAGTAAACAATTTTTACTCTTTCATATAGCACCATGCGTCATACTCGATCTATATATATAATTCTCTTACGTGGCACGCAAAAAAGACGTTATTTGTAATCACGTTTTGGCAACACTGTACGATTGTTTGTTTATCGCGAAGTCTCGCGCATCGATTGAATTTATAGCGTTATCGGATGAAATTTTATTGAAAAAAAAAAGGAAATTTTAATGAGCAGTTGCAGTTAGTTTTTTATAGAAATCAAAGAAAGCGGAGGATCTTTTCAGGGCCATTTAAAAAACGGTCCTTTTCAGGGCCAACAATTATAGTTCAACAAGACGCTTGCACTACAACTTTCGGCAACAAACTCAATGAAAAAGTGTGGGTCGTTTGAGTGCTGGGAAAATGTACACACAAACAGCATACTGGGTATTCAATTTCCAAAGCAACGCTCACATTTCGAGTCAAAATTTGCACAAAGTTTTCATTTGAATTCTGATTTTAGAGATAATGTATATATTTTTTCTGTAATACAGCAAATTTAGATTTGAAAAACAATTTTTTGGTAACATATTTTGTAAACAATCCCTTCTGCTAGGACACATGTCTTCATTCAGGCGAGCGAAGCGATTATATGTTCGCGCAGCAAACCAATGAGGATTGCGAAGCAATCCTCCGGGGGTTGACGAGCGTTAGCGAGCAGGGGGCAGGCCCCCTAGTATTGAATATTTTATTTCGTCTTTGTACTTATTTAAATCTGTTGATAAACATCTGATCCCATTTTTTAACTCGCCTCGGGGTCCATGTCTAGGAGGTGTCCAGTCATTAACAAAATGACCAGATATTGGTAATTGGTAATTTTTAGTTAACGTCGTACCAGAGCAACACAACGGGCTATTGACGACGGTCCGGGATCAGTCCCTTAACCTTTTAAACGCCGCAATTCATTTTTAAAGTTTTTTATTTTAATTTTTCGCTTAAATGGCTTATATATATATATATATATTTTACAGCTAGTATAACTCTTCAAGACCTTTTTTGGCGAGAAAAAAAATCCTAAGTATGATTTTGAGGATGTTCCCATTTGGGAACATTGGCGTTTGAGATAAAGTAAATAGGGGTATTTTTCCGAGTGTTAATTTTTTTGCAATAGACTCAAAAAGAGGACTAAGTTTGGTTTCTATTTCATACTTTTATATATTTCTCTTAGAAAGGATACATTTTTCTCTTATTGCCAGTGCTACGGGGGGAATCAAGATAAATGTATCTGCTTTTTGCATGCAAGGCCCTGCTTTCCAACATTCTTCTTGCACATTGCACATCGTCCTTGGGTGCAAGCGACGAGATAGTGTTCGTCCGTCTTTCTAAGGTGAATTGGTAGATGAGATCGTGGCCCTGGTCATGCTGAGACTACTCTTTATCCTAGTGGAGCCTCTGCTTTGGCACCATCCTGTGTCCCTGAGTAAATTTCCATCCTATATAGATATCTATTGGATGAGCATGTCATCGAAATTTTGTATCCAAATCTGATGGTGTTTCCGTGAATAAGCATCTTACAAGAATGATGTCCGTAATACGGCACCATTGATCAGTCAATGCTGAATTGATCGTGAAAAACTCCAAACTGAATCAAGTTTCTACACTATTATCGTATATTTTCACAATCTTTTTAGTTTATTACCCTGTTGAACATCTTTATTGTTGTCAACAAGAAGAAAGTACTTTTTAAGTTGACGAAAGCATGCTCTAGCCATTATCTTAAGATTCTAACACATGTGTCTCCAGAATTACTCTATATTATAAGTCCTCTGTAGGCACCGTGTAGTAACCGCTCAAAAGAAGGGAATTGAAGAATATCTTCACAGCTACCTGTTATTATCTGCCCTTTTGCCGTGTATACAACGCTGTCATCTCAACTAGATGTTGCACATAATTCATAGGGAGTATTTTGTGGAATAACTCTAAAAGATCCATTGTCTCAAGCTCGGGAAATTTTTCAGCCAGCTTTTCGAGGCTTTTTCCTGAAATATCATTATCCAATGTTGCATCCCTTTTCCATCTGGGATTGGGTTCTTGTCTTCGCTTATTTGCACTTGGAGCAGAACATGAGGGTGTGCTTCTCCTTTGATCTTCGCCAGAATTGGGAATTCGGTCATCTGAAATAGTCGAATCACCATCTTCATTGTTAATCATCAGGTCAATCTGTCGACAAACATCTTGAGAACAACACTCATTCAAAGCTTCATCGTTGATGTATTCAAATCAGCGTCTTCATCAGATGGCAATGTGTAAAAATCAGGATCGTCTACGTCCTCAAGCTCGTCATCGGATATGCTGTTGAAAAATTCCTGCTCTGCTCGCAGGAACTTGCGATGTATCTCTGAAAGATGTAGTTGACACGGAGTGATACCTGAGAAGCACTTGAATAGTCAATTCCTATTAGGAATGGCGTATTAAGTAAAAAAATGATTAAAACTACATCGTTCAGCGTATACTATACAGTAGTACTCTCTGATATAGGCGAGAAAGGAAATCTTTGATCAGAATGAAACACATTGGTTGAAACAGTAACGACTACAGGTCACACCTTCGTCGAGTCTTGAAAAAGGAATGTTGTTGGAATGTGATCTTTGCAAAGGTCATTCAAAACGCACTCCTCTCTTTTTCTACCCGTAAATCACGTGATACATTTCAACTAACCATTTCACCAAAGGGGAATGTGGTTACTATTCTTGTAAGGTGATTAGAGTGAAAGAAATCATCCCAATCGTAAACATTTATAACTGTAACAATGCGATTACCTTACAATATAGTATCACGGTTTGCAGAGAAAACGGGTGTTAGGCTCATGCAGATACAAAAGTGCCAGCTGGAAGTATGAAAGAATCAGCCACCACATTTATTAAGTTACCCATAGCAAACGAATTCTGATAATTAAAAAATAATAATATTAACTCAAATTGTGCAAGTTAAAAAAATCCCCTCAAACACACAACGTTCCCATTTAGGAACATCAAAATTGTAAGAATTACTTCCTACAAATAACACTTGAAAATATTTTGTTAATTTGTAAGAGAATATATGTCCCTTGACTACCAAATCACGTCAGTAAAATGTTTTTAAAATTAAATTTAAAAACAGAAGAAATTAAAATGTGCATGACACTTTGAAGTTCCCAAATTTAGTAGATTTGACCTAAATTATGTAAAAAAGCTTAATTTATTTTCTGAAAAACGGTGGCACCTAAAATAAGTTCATATTATTATGTGGCATTTCGGAAATTATGAATATTCTAAACAAAATATAAAGCTATTAAAAAAATTCACAAAAAAATGTTCCCATTTGGGAACATTGGCAGGTAAAAGGTTAAGGGAAAGATCCGAGGACAACACCTCGTAATTTTGAACCACGGTCAGATGACGAAGCAACACATGAGCTGGCACCCCACTCTCCAAACTTCCACGCCAACCCAACGTGAGGACTTTCGACCACGACAGATTTAAGGTGCACCAGCCGCCTCTACACCATACGTTTACAAACATTAATGCCCGGACCCGGATTCGAAACCAAGAACCTTCCGATCTAGAGGCTAACACCTTAACCACTATACCGGTTGGTCGGCGACCATATTTTGTAGTGCGATATATCTTGTATATCAATATCTTATCATCTAACGTCATTAGAGGAAAACTGACCAGATCTGGATCATGAAAAAATTTGACAGTAATTTGAGGACAAGATATCTCGTCATTAGCGAAATATGTCAAATCTTGATGTACGCGATATCTCGTCGAAACTATTAAAGGGTTAAGAAGGGATTTTTTTGTATTGATTTTTTGTGTACTCGTAATGAATAATTTTATTTTCTATGATTTTAAAAACGTGTGTCCACTAACAAAATTGCCAGTTACCAGCCAGTAACAGACTCAGCACGCAGTTGTGGATTTTTGTAATGGTAATTTTAGTTAGCGTCGTACTAGAGCAACACAACGGGCTATTGACGACGGTCCGGGATCGGTCCCTTAAGGGAAAGAATCGAGGACAACACCTCGTACTTTTGAACCACGGTCAGATGACGAAGCAACACCTGAGCTGGCACCCCACTCTCCAAACTTCCACGCCAACCCAACGTGAGGACTTTCGACCACGACAGATTTAAGGTGCACCAGCCGCCACTACACCATACGCTTACAAACATCCATGCCCGGACCCGGATTCGAATATACCGGTTGGTCGGCATGTGGATATTGGAGAGTGCACCATATTATGGAGATTAATTCTATAAAACCGATTTAGCGAAAATTTGTTACCGATTTAGCGAAAATTTGTTACCGAAAGATAGCTAACGCAAGATTATTACACTTACCTAGAGCACTTTGTCACTGGTTTAGCAGATTAGCAGGAAAATACTACTACCACACCCAATATGCTTCTGATAGGTAGGTATTTTGTAATCAGTCGTACTGGAGCAACACAACGGGCTATTGACGAAAGTCCAAGATCAATCCAACAAGGGAAAGAACCGAGGAATACACCATTCAATTTTGAACACATCAAATGACGAGGCAACTTGAGCTGGCACCCCCACTCTAAAAACTAATATCTTTTGGTTAACTGCAATGGAACTTTTAACACGTTTTACTAGGAACGTGCGAGTACTATGCATGATATACATAAAAGTATTGGGCCGACCAACCGGTATAGTGGTTAAGGTGTTAGCCTCTAGATCAGAAAGTTCCTGGCTCGAATCCAGGTTCGGGCATGGATGTGCGGTGACGCACCGGAATATAACACTCTACGTGCCGCTAGGTGGCAAACAGTCTTCAACGTGACTTACCAGAACTGAAACCAAAACATTGGTCAAGCTGTTCGACTATAAATATCTGTACACAAAGAGACTTAAAAACTTATCTTTCTCACTTTTATGAAATATTATTTGTCTTTATGCACTGGTTACATTGTTTGTAGAAATTACCTTGTTATTAAACTCGTTCTTTTACAAACGATCTACCTTTCTGGATTACCAAAGCCGCTCGTCGGTAGTTCATGCAATTGTCCGCCTGGGAGGTGTGTGGCTGAGAAATTAAACCCTACCACCCAGCGCGGCAGATGTTTGTAAACGTATGGTGTAGAGGCGGCTGGTGCACCTTAAATCTGTCGTGGCCGAAAGTCATCACGTTGGGTTGGCGTGGAAGTTTGGAGAGTGAGGTGCCAGCTCAGGTGTTGTTTCGTCATCAGACCGTGGTTCAAAATTACGAGGTGTTTCCCTTCAGGGACTGATCTCGGACCGTCGTCAATAGCCCGTTGTGTTGCTGTAGTACGACATTAACTAAAATTACCATTACCATTACCATAAAAGTATTGGATTGACTGACTTGGAAATTTTCAGAGCATGTCAAACGAAAATGTATTCATCGTTTAGATGGTATTTTAATAAACGTCGCACTGGAGCAACACATTGATCTATTGGCGACGGTCCGATGATATCAATATTAAAAGGACAGATACGTCATTTTAAACCGCGGTCAGTTGACGAGGTCACACTTGAGCTGGCACCCCACTCTCCAAACCTCCACGATACGCCAACGTGAGGACATTTGAGGCAGCAAAAGACTTACTTAACGTGCACCAGCCCCTTTTGTACACGACGGTCTTTGGTTGGATTCGAGCTCACAACCATCGGGTTGCTAATTCGTTACTCTACCAATAGCTTTCTCTACCAGATAGTTTAAGGTAATTGTTAATTTTGTTAATTTTTAATTAACGTCGTACTAGAGCACAACAACGGGCTATTGACGACGGTCCGAGATCAATCCAACAAGGGAAAGATCCGAGGATCTACACCATTCGCTTACAAACATCCATGCACTGACCCAGATTCGAACCAGGAACCTTCCGATGTAGAGGCTAACACCTTAACCACCAGACTGGTTGGTCGACAGGATAATTTAAGGAAATTAAAAAGATAATATCTCAATTAGAAAATATTTTTTCTTGCAACTTTTCAAGTTGTTTTCTTCTTCCGGATTTTATATATTTTGTATTGTGACAAAATGTAGGTAGGTATTTTAATTAACGTCATACTAGTGCAATGCTCAGGTGTTGCTTCGTCATCTGACCGTGGTTCAAAATTACGAGGTGTTGTCCTCGGATCTTTCCCCTTAAGGAACTTATTCCGGACCGTCGTCAATAGCATGTTGTGTTGCTCTAGTATGACGTTAATTAATAATTACCAATTACCATACTGGAGCAACACAACTGGATATTGGCGACAATCCAGGTTAAATCCCCATGCACAACTAGAAGCAATTTAGAATCACATTAAAATAACGAGTCTTTATCTGAGCTGGCAACGCACTCTACAAACCTTCACACCACGTCAACGTGAGGACATTTTAGAATCGACAGATTTAACATGCACCAGCCCCCTTTTTTCATGACAGTGTTAGGATGGATTTAAACTCGAAACCCCCTCCGGTTGCTAACCCGTTACTCTTCGAAAAGGTGTCCCGCATCCCGTTAATACGCTGGACTCGAGTATCAAGATGTATACAAGCGTATTAGAACGAGATCAAGATCTGGTTAGTATATAACTTATGAAATAACATATCGAAATAACCACCAAGAGTGTTAATAAACCCCAATTTCTTCTTTAAAAAATAATAAGTCCTCCCTTTGGAGTTGAATGTGCAAAGCAAAGTTACATTTTTTATAGGTTGAACAACTGAACAAAATAGAAACTTTTTATGGTGTGACAGCTGCTAAAAATAAAATTCATTTCCATGTGATGTAAAAAATTCTGGCAGAGAATCAAGTCTGAAAATTTTCTTTGTGATTAAATTACTGTCGCTAATGGTGACCATTGCAACTAAAAGTTTCGTGCCTTGTTGCAATAAAACAGAATGCGAACAATTTTTTTTTAATTACAAAGCTTTTAAGTATATTGAAACTGACTTTTTGTTGATACATGAACGTGTCCCAAACTTTTAAGGGCCGTGGTAACCCTGTTGGAAGAACACCGGACTAGCAACTGGAAGGTTACGAGTTCGAATCCATCCAAAGATCCATCGCGTATAAATCTGGCGTGGCCATAAATGTCTTCACTTTGGCGTGGTATGGAAGTTTGGAGAGTGTGGTGCCAGATGGGGTGTTGTGGTTCAAAATTACGAGGTGTTGTCCTCGTGTCTTTTCCCTTCGGGGGTTGATCCCGGACCGTCACCAATAGCCCGTTGTGTTGCTCTAATGTGACGTTAATCAAAGAAGTACCAAATACTGAAACTTTTTTAAATTCGGGTTGGTTACTTTGCAGTAATTTTTCGCTGCCCACTCAAACAAAATAATTTCCGTCTCTTTACCAAGGAAATTAACGTGATGATCTCGAATATGTCCCTTAGTCAATAGCCCGTTGTGTTGTTTCAATATTTAATTTTCAATAGTTGTTTCAGCCGACCAACCAGTATAGTGGTTAAGGTGTTAGCCTCTAGATCGGAAGGTTCCTGGTTCGAATCCGGGTCCGGGCATGGATGTTTGTAAGCGTATGGTGTAGAGACGGCTGGTGCACCTTAAATCTGTCGTGGCCGAAAGTCCTCACGTTGGGTTGGCGTGGAAGTTTGGAGAGTGGGGTGCCAGCTCAGGTGTTGCTTCGTCATCTGACCGTGGTTCAAAATTACGAGGTGTTGTCCTCGGATCTTTCCCTTGAGGGACTGATCCCGGACCGTCGTCAATAGCCCGTTGTGTTGCTCTAGTACGACGTTAACTAGAAATTACCATTACCAATAGTTGTTTCAATAGTTTATTAAAATAACTTTCTACCTACCTACCCAGGAGATGAATTTTTCTTTCATCATCTCTGCGATAGTTACATTAAATATTTAACTAATGTCGGTAATGGTAATGGTAATTTTAGTTAACGTCGTACTAGAGCAACACAACGGGCTATTGACGATGGTCTGGTATCAGTCCCTTAAGGAAAAGATCCGAGGGACAACACCTCGTAATTTTGAACCACGGTCAGATGACGAAGCAACACCTGAGCTGGCACCCCACTCTCCAAACTTCCACGCCAACCCAACGTGATGACTTTCGGCCACGACAGATTTAAGGTGCACCAGCCGCCTCTACACCATACGTTTACAAACATCCATGCCCGGACCCGGATTCGAACCAGGAACCTTCCGATCTAGAGGCTAACACCTTAACCACTATACCGGTTGGTCGGCGAAAGTTTCGAGGACAGCACATAATTTTGAACCTCGGTCAGAAGACGAGGCTACATCTGAGCTAACACCCCACTCTCCAAACTTCTATACACACCAAATGGTCCCTGAGGAGTTTTATTTATATGAGTCAAAATAGAGTGAACATAATTTTTTCCCTTTCAACATGACAAAATTGAAATTGATGACAAAAATTCTACATTTGTTTGATGTATGCAATAGGTTGAATGAACAATGCAGATATAAAGTTTCACTTTCTGATGTGAAGTGTGTTATTGTCATTGAAGTGGTTGTGTATGAGACATTTTCTGCCTAGCTAAATATACTGCTGTTTGTAAAAAAATGCAACGCCATGAAGGAGCCATCAGAATTAAATGAAATTTAATACACAAACGGCTTGTATTAAATACAAATAAATGAATAAATTTTCAAAGTTAAAAAAAAAAATAATATTAAGTGTTCAAAATCAGTATTTGGTGAAGCCACGACGCGCTGCAATAAGTGCTGCTATACGACGGGGCATGGAGTGAAACAGATGTTGCATGTCTGCTTGTGGAAGAGAATTCTATATTGTCTGTATGCGCACCCAAAGTTCGTCTTTTGAAGCTGTAGGATGCGGATCACGAGCAAGACGCCGACCAACCAAATTCCACATGTGCTCAATAGGCGATATATCCGGCGAATAAGCAGGCCAAGGAAGATGTTGCATGTGTTGGGCTGAAAAGAAGTCTCGAATATTCCTTGCAACATGTGGGCGTGCATTATCCTGTTGAAAGATAGCTCCAGGGTTGCCTTGAAGGAAGGGAACGACTTTGGGCTCTAGCACTTCACGGACGTACCTGTTGCTATTCAGATTGCTGTCAATTCGTAGCAGCTGAGATTGTCCATGATACGAAATCGCACCCCAGACCATAACTCCGGGTATTCGGCCACTATGACGTTCGATAACGCACTCTGGAAGGCAGCGTTCACCGGCATAGCGTCTAACACGAATGCGGCCATCATGGTTCCACAAATTAAAGCGGGATTTGTCAGAAGAAACAACTTGTTGCCAATCAGCCCGCTAGACTCTGTGCTCATGAGCCCATTGCAGACGCAACCGTCGATGGTTTGTTGTGAGGGGGATCCTGTATAAAGGACTCCTTGCACGCAGTCCACGGCGAATTGACGTAGCCGACATTAGTACACCTGTAGTAGTAGACCAAAGTGCTGCCAACTGCCTGGAGGAAGCTGTACGGTCATTCACCGCCATGTGGAACAGGTGTCTATCATCGGGCACTGACGTCACCTTCCGTCGTCCACTCCCAGTTTTTCGAGTTGTCCGGTGCTCTTCGGTCCACTGCTTCCAAACTCGCATCACTGTGGAACTGTTCCGCTGCACACGAGCTGCTATTGCGCGATTGGAAAATCCTCCTTCACGAATGCCGGTGATTCTCCCCCGTTCAAACTCCGTAAGTTGTTGAAATTTCACCCTATTTCGTCGTGGAGGCATACTTAGGTCTCACTAAACATTTGCCACTAAAAAATAAACATGCACTATTTATCAATGTCAATTTATCAATGAAGAGATACCTCGTTGAGAGGATAGTTAACCGTCGTTAGCAAGACTTGCCGGGTTAACAAAACCATTAGCATATCTTGAAGGACGAGATACCTCATTAAGACATCCACCAGAAGGATTAACTCTCGTTAAGCAAGGCTTTCCCGGCCAGATCCAGATTGACCAGATCTTGAAGAACGAGATACCTCATTAAGACATCCACCAGGAGGATTAACTCTCGTTAAGCAAAGCTTTCCCGGCCAGATCCAGATTGACCAGATCTTGAAGGACGAGATACCTCATTAAGACATCCACCAGGAGGATTAACTCTCGTTAAGCAAGGCTTTCCCGGCCAGATCCAGATTGACCAGATCTTGAAGGACGAGATACCTCATTAAGACATCCACCAGGAGGATTAACTCTCGTTAAGCAAGGCTTTCCCAGCCAGATCCTGATTGACCAGATCTTGATGGACGAGGTATCTCAAAATTAGAAGAAAATTGACCAGATCTTGACCTCGCCACCAGAAAAAAATTCTGCAATACCTCGAGGCCAAATCTATCATCATTAGCAAAATTGGTCAGATCTCGATGGACGCGATAACATGTCCAAACCACTTGCAGAGTTATAAGAAACGACGTTTCTCGTAGAAGAGATGAAATCCATACCCACGGACTCATCCCACTTTCCCACCACCAGGCAGTCCGGCACCTTCCCTTCTCACTTCCCTATTGACTCCGGCCCCAAATACACAATCCGGGAGCAATGTTCACGCAATTGTAAAAGAGGGTTTCAAAATTACTCCCACCCTTTGCTCTGTGTAATCTGAACCGACCCCCGCCCACTGCCAGCGCAACCCCTCTTGCAAAACCTTTGATCTTCCACCGCCCCGTCCCCCTAAACTCAATAGAGAGACATCGCCCACATAGTGGTATTATTAGAATTTTAATACTATTCTTTCACTTCCTCTTTTTTTTGCTTTTTTCGTTCTAACTTTCTCACTCTCCGGTTTTATAAAATAAATTTTCGAGAACCCGGGCAACCGGGGGTGGAGGGGGATAGTTCACGGTTTCATTATCGGTCGCGTGTGGGGTTTGCCTGAACCCCCCCCTCCCCGGAGTGAAAGTTTTCTGCCCCCTAAGCCGCCCCCTTTGTGTTATTACCTTCGCTACAAGTCCAAGCGACCGCTATGAAGTTATAAGCCGGGCTTATTTGAAATTCGTTCTTTTCCTAAAGTAATCTAGAGTAAAAGGAGAAAAGATTAACATATAATGAAGTGCGGACTTTGAATGCTCGCTGATCTGATAATCTGCCCCTCTCTCTCCCTCTCTGTCATAGAGGCAGAGATAGAGGGACGACACCCTCTCTCTCTCTTTTGGTATGAGTTTACGGGGACATCTATGTGTTTTAGATGACTTCGGGATCGTGGTTGGAGGTGATAAAAAATGATTTGGAGGTAAGCGTTTCTGAATATGCAACGAGGAAATTATCACGAATTATAAAGATACAAACCTTATTGGACTGTTATTATATTTATTCACATTAATTCAATTGCTGTTATATCCTTAGTATACAAAGAGTTGTAGTATTATCCTAAATACACAAACCCTGTGAGCTTTACTCCCTTTCTTTTCTACCCTCGCCTATCCTTCTGCTTTTTGTTTTTTATTCATCCCTCAATGTTTTGCATGTATTTGATGCAGCTTGGCCATGTATTGCTCTTGCAGCATAAAACCTGAAAACAACCGAGCAACTTAAGTACACAAACAGTTGTCCTTAGTATCTATATATATAATTCTCTTACGTGGCACACAAAAAAGGCGTTATTTGTTTTCGCGTTTTGGCAACATTGTACGATTCTTTGTTTATCCCAAAGCCTCGCGCTTCAATTGAAATTATAGCGTTATCGGATGAAATTTTATTGAAAAACAATGAATTTTAGTCGAGCTATTGCAGTAAATAATAGAAATCAAAGAAAACGGAGGATCTTTTCAGGGTTATTTAAAAAAAAGGTCCGTTTTGGGGCAAACTATTATAGTTCAACAAGACGCTTGCATTACAACTTTCGACAACAAACTCAATGAAAAAGTGTGGGTGGCTCGAGTTCTGGGTAAATGTACACACAAACAACATGCTGGGTTTTTAATTTCCAAATCAACGCTCACATTTCGAGTCAAAATTTACTCAAAGTTTCCATTTGAATTCTGATTCCAGAGGTACTGTAAATATCTTTTCTGAAAAACCGCATAAAATTTAGATTTGAAAAATATTTTTTTGGAATATCATATTTTGTTAACAATTCCTTCTGCTAGGACACATGTCTTCATTGATGCGAGCGAAGCGAGCATAGGTTCGCGCAGCGAACCAATGAGGATTGCGAAGCAATCCTCTGGGGGTTGGCGAGAGTTAGCGAGCCGGAGGCGGGCCCCCTAGTACAAAGAATTGTACTATCCTAAGAATACAAAGAGTTGAATAACCCTAGTATACAAAGAGTTGTATTACTCTACGTAGACAAAGAGTTGTATTATCTTAAGTAAAGAGTTCTTGTACTATTCTAAGTACACTAAGAGTTGTACCATCCTAAGTACACAAAAAATTGTCTTATCCTAAGTACACAAAGAGGTGTACTATCGTGAGTGCACAAAGAGTAGTTGTGTTATACCAAGTACACATAATTGTACTATCCTAAGTACACATAATTGTACCATAATAAGTATACAAAGAATTGTACTATCCTAAGAATACAAAGAGTTGTACTACCCTAAGTATACAAAGAGTTGTATTACCCTAAGTAGACAAAGAGTTATATTATCTTAAATAGACAAAGAGTTCTGGTACTATTCTAAGTACACTAAGAGTTGTACCATCCTAAGTACACAAAGAATTGTCTTATCCTAAGTACACAAACAGGCGTACTATTCTGAGTGCACAAAGAGTCGTTGTATTATACCAAGTACACATAATTGTACTATCCTAAGTACACAAACAGGCGTACTATTCTGAGTGCACAAAGAGTCGTTGTATTATACCAAGTACACATAATTGTATTATCCTAAGTACACATAATTGTATTATCCTAAGTACGCATAATTGTATTAACCTAAGTACACATAGTTGTACCATAATAAGTATACTAAGAATTGTACTATCCTAAGAATACAAAGAGTTGTACTACCCTAAGTATACAAAGAGTTGTATTACCCTACGTAGACAAAGAGTTGTATTATCTTAAGTAGACAAAGAGTTCTTGTACTATTCTAAGTACACTAAGAGTTGTATTATCCTAAGTACACAAAGAGGTGTTTTATCCTGAGTGCACAAAGAGTTGTTGTATTATACCAAGTACAAAAATACTTGTTATATTAACCTAAGTACACATAATTGTATTATCCTAAGTACACATAATTGGACCATCCTAAGTATACAAAGAATTGTGCTATCCTAAGTACACAGAGTATTTGCACGAACCTAAGTACACAAAGAATTGTGCTACCCGAAATACACAGAGCTGTACTTTTCTAAATACCCAACGAGTTGTACTATCCAGAGCGCATGAAGAGTTGTAATATCCTAAGTACACACAAAGAGTTGGTTGCATTATCCTAAGCACATAAAGAGTTGTGTTATTCTAAATATACAAAAAGTTGTAGTACTATTGTAAGTACGAAAAGAAAAATACTATCCCAAGTACACTAATAATGGTTCTTGAAACGGAACGCTGGAGATATCGACTTATCACTGTCAATATATCAGGTACTAACAGATCAGTCGACAATGTTCTTAGGCGCTTGCCAAGTACATGAAAAGTTACGCCAATTAAACAGTAGCGCCAACCACTGTCACGGAGATGTCCGTTGTGATAAGAATGCAATGGGCTTTAGAAATCACTTACTATGCTGAATATCATTATCCACTAAACTATTTCATCAATGAACTTAAATAATCAAAGGAGCGTAGGTTTATCTGTACGTATATTTATTGATTTAAAAACATGTAACAAATTATAAGTCTATCGATTAATTCTTAATTCTACATTCCATAAACCATTAATGTTTAATCTTAAAAGGTTTTTGCATCCATTTTAGGTTTATTAATTTTGTATTCATTAATTTAATAATAAATGTATTAATTAATTTATCAATTTAATAATAAATTTGTTACTTAATTTATTAATTTAATAAATTAATTATTTTAAAATAAAAATTTATTAATTATTTTAATTAAAGCTTCTTGAACACAAGAAAACTTTATTACACGGTAATTTCGTTCTTTGGTTGCATAAGAAATACCAAAAAGAAAAGAATTAAACATCAAATTATATTCATGATTCTTCCTGTACTAACACATGGTAAGGTATTTAAACTTTCTTTATTTTCAATATTTTTCTTTAAATTACTCTACAAACCTTTCTTAAAGTTCTCATAAATGTCCCTCGATTAGTTACCTGTGATTAATAGCTTATTGGAAACACAAAATAAAGAAATTATGTAACGAGAAACTAAAAATACGTGTCTGTCAAAACGAACGAAAGCCGAAACGTATTTATTAAACAGCATACAAATAAAGTTTGCATAATAAGCCTCATTTAAAGATCCATTTGAATAAAAAAAAACTATCCATCTTTCAGCCTATAGGCCTATTAATAACTTTACAGGGTAAAATAAAACGAGGAACCAATAAGGGCTGTCACAGTTGAAAAGACACTGAGCCTGATATGAATCAAAATGCAACCGGGGAGATTTATGTTCCAAGGTGGAATTAAGGTGTATGTTACTTACCAATGTTGCCTTACATCTTAAGTGGTTGGTAGGGAAAACAAATCTTGAGGTACTTCGCGGCGGAGTGTCTGAAGTATTTCGTGCAAGTCGATCACTTTTATTATTTTCATTCATTTACGAACAGCTTTCCAGCAATTGATGACATCGCTTTATACCATAGCATGTGTTTAAATCCCTTAATGATGATGCGTGGATGTAAAGATGTTAAGAGATCAAAGGTATCTAAGCAGCGAGTTGTTCACGAGCTTCAGACTTGGATTCGTGGAATTTTCGACCCGTTGTGTTAAGAAAGGTCAGGTTTTGATTCTTAGTTTCTCGAACTCAAAGAGCCACAAGGGAACCACGGTAGCCCAGTTGGACGGTAGGTTTGTATTTTAATTAATGTCGTACTGTACCAATACAACGGGCTATTGACGACGGGTCCTGGATCTGATGACAACACGTAATTTTGAGCCACCTTCAGATGACGAGGCAACTTCTGAGCTGGCACTCCACTCTCCAAACTTTCACACCACGCGAACGTGAGGCTATTTGAGGCCACGTCAGACTTAACATGCATCATCCCCCTTTGTACACGAAGGTCTTTAGTTGGCTATCGCGGCCCATTCGGTTGGAAGAGCAACGGATTAGCAACCGGTGGGTTGCGAGTTCAAATCCAACCAAAGACTGAGCTGGTGCCCTTTGAATCTGATCTCTGGGGAATTATTAGTTAACGTCGTACTAGAGCAACACAGCGGGCTATTGACGACGGTCCGGGATCAATCCCTTAAGGGAAAGATCCGAGGACAACAACTCGTAATTTTGAACCAGGTCAGATGACGAAGCAACGCCTGAAATGGCACCTCACTCTCCAAACTTCCACACCAACCCAACGTGTAAATCTGGTTTCAACGTGGCCTAAGAAAATTCTCACATTGGTGTGTTATGGAAGTTTTGAGTGAAGAGTGCCAGCTCAGGTGTGACTTCGTCATCTGACCGTGTTTCAAAATTACGTGGCGTTGTCCTCAAATCTTTTCGGGCTTGATACCGGACCGTCATAATATCCCATTTCTTATTGAAGAGCGTTGTTAATTAAAATACAAGTAAAGAGTGATTAATATGATGAAAAATAGAAATTACGTATGTCCTTCCTTTTTTTTTTTTTCGTTTGCCGACCAACCGGTATAGTGGTTAAGCTGTTAAGAGGCCTCTAGAGCGGAAGGTTCCTGGTTCAAATCCGGGTCCGGGCATGGACGTTTGTAAGCGTATGGTGTAGAGGCGGCTGGTGCACCTTAAATCTGTCGTGGCCGAAAGTCCTCACGTTGGGTTGGCGTGGAAGTTTGGAGAGTGGGGTGCCAGCTCAGGTGTAGCTTCGTCATCTGACCGTGGTTCAAAATTACGAGGTGTTGTCCTCGGATCTTTTTCTTAAGGGACTGATCCCGTCAATAGCCCGTTGTGTTGCTCTAGTACGACGTTAACTAAAATTACCATTATCATAACCTTCCTTTTGTATCTTCATTCTCGATTAGTTTAAGATTGCTTGACTGGCTTTGGGGTTTTATGGCGCAGCATGTAGTAAGTCGACACACAGAAGGAACGCTTTACTTATACACAAAAGATAATAAATGAGTTGAATTACGTAGCACTGGAGAAATACAACGGGCTATTGGCAACGGCGAGAGATCAATTCCGAAGGGAAAGATCAGATAACACATCGACTAGAGATTTTCATTATTTACGTGAACCACATCTTTAATTTTGATAGGGTATCTTCAGAAATTGATTTAGCTGTCAGCAAATTAATTTTGTTATCTTTATTCTGTTTGTTAAAAAGAAAATTTGTTTTATATTTTACAAAAAAACTTACAAATTCTGATAGCTGATATTGTATCTGTAATAGACATTTGAAATCCAGTATTAGATACTCTTTAGTACAATAATCGACAGGGTCTATTTCATTGGAAATTTTTTAGCAAGAGTAATACTAAACTAAAACGTTTGAAAAAATTGTATTTTTTTAGAAGGCAAATAAATAAATCGGATATTAATAAAGCATAAGTACACATTTATATTATTTACAAAATTATAAAATGCTCTTTAACAATTTTTAATTGAACAGCATGCATAAACATTAAATAAATGTTAATCCTTATGTACTATCATTACTTTAGACCATGAATAAAAGCAGAAAAAACACAGACAAAACAAATTGACTGAGGGACTTTTACAATGCTTATGGTGATTTATTAAACAATACTTAAAAACCAAACCCACTTTTGTATCCAATTTTTTACTGAGGGAATCCCCTCAGATTCAGCTTCCGACGTCGAAATTTCTCTTCGTTTCACGTTCGTCACACGTCAAAACCACGTTTGGCCAGTACAATCATTTGCAAATATATTTTCCCTTTTAAATTTTTGATTAAGTTTCTGGACACTATCCAATACATTGTCTTTGGAAACCGGGAATCCAGCATTTGCTATTGATACTATGCAATCAGAAATAATGTGTTCCTCATTAGCACTCAGTGTTGAAGTCGACGATTTATCGGTGTTTTGTCGATTTCCCCCTCAACTTAATATTTTAAGATTATTTGTGGCGCATCTCTCTCTCTCTCTCTCTCTCTCTCTCTCTCTCTCTCTCTCTCTCTCTCTCTCTCGTGTTTTTTAGCAGCAGTCGCTATTGGGACACCATGATTGACGTCCCTAATGGCATTCAACATGATTTCTTCAAGATATTTACAGATTTTAAATGACAGGACTCATGGTGTTTATCTAAAAACAAACAAAAAAATAACACCTTTAATAGTCTGGAAAAAAAAAACATTAAGTGCATTATATAAACAGAATATTAGAAAGAGAACCCACAAAGAAAAAAATTATTAATTTTTATCCATGAACCAGTATTAGACAGGCTGATGCATCACAACAGAAGCATGTCTATTACTAGTAAGAATTAAATAAATCTTCCAGACATATGTTATTTTTGATAAATTATCAAACCATCAAAGACAAAGGTTGAAGAGAAATGTAAATAATAAAAAATGATTCGGTATAAAACATGGGTGTATATTACTGGTTTTATAGCTGAAATATGGTTCCAGTAATAGACACCCATGATTCGGGAACAACAGGTTTTTTGTAGCTTAATTAAACACAAGAAATAATTTTTACAGTTTTGTATCTAGAAAGGACAAAGTACTGTTTAATGAATTAAAATTATTCCAAGTTATAAATAAAATTTCAAACTTACCTCCTAAAGAACAAGAAAATCTCACTTGGACAGACGCCAAGCCTAGCCTCACCGGGAAATCAACTGCCATACGGTCATTATGACATGATGTCTACTCTAGTGGAGGCATCACCATCCAGAGTGTTCTAGCTGCAAACAAAAGTAAGTTTTATACATTCTCTAGAAAGCGTACAAAGCTTACTTTCGTTTGTGAATTGAGAAGTGTTTATTACTAGTACAGTGTCTATTACCTTATCTATTATGTCGCTGTGGCTCTGGGCCTGGTGGATTTTATAGTTCCTACTATTGGGGTCACACTACCATACTCTCGTAGTGCTAACGGCTATATTGGTAACCCACTCTTTACAACATCAGTATCATTTGCGCGCTGTAATACGAGCCTCACTTTTTTCACATTTTACTTTTTGGGAACAGCTTCAGTCGTTTAAAGCGGTGGCAACGGCCTTGGCGCTTTTTTTGGAGCACTTCTAAACATGCCAATGAAAGAATTATTTAAAATGAATCGATGAAATCAAACGACAGTTTAACGGATTTTGAAAGAACTTTCTAGAATATTCAAAAAAGAACATTTAAATTTCCGCTTGCCGAGGTTGCCATAAAAATCGCATTAACCGTTATACAGATGGGTTGCCTTAACCTGCCATAACTTGCTACTAGAAGTGGGCCAAAAATAGAGCCAAGGCCGTTGCCCCTGCTATAAACGTAGACTGAAGCTGTACCACTTTTTGTTCTCACGAGCAGCACAAACAAGACATTCGTGCTCCTATTCTGTCAAGAATCAGCTCGTGTTCTTGTTCCGTTACGAATCGGAATACAACCATTTTTTGTACATATGTCTATTACCGGACACTTACGTTATTTAAGGATCGGTTTCCGCCAAACCAATCTCACCCAATACGAATTCCCTCCAAAAGCGCCTCTTCTATATAGCAGTTACTTCCTCATATAGATATCAAGATGTCATGCTGTTAAGACGTGTTCCAGTTGAGATGTAATTCATTCAGAATATTAACTGACTCTCAGGTGTTACTTAATGTTTTCTTTAACGTTTAGTATTTGTCCCAATCATGTAACTGTCCTAAATGTTAATAAATGTTTAGAATTAATCAATATGGGGTTCTGCTTGAACATAAGTTCTACATAATCTAACAACATGTGATGTTGCTGTGACACTGGGCCCTTCGCCTTTGGGCCCCAGTTCTTGGGGCCCATTTAGGTGGAGCCCCCGAAGATCAATAATCAAGTACAATAAACGACAATAGATCCTTCACAGTTTGTGAATTGAGAAGTGTCTATAACGAGTACAGTGTCTATTACGAGTGCATTGTCTATTACCGGTGCACTTATGTTATTGTAGAGGATCGGTTCCCGCCAAACCAATCTCACCCAATAGGAATTCTCTCCTTCCGCGCCCTCTATATAGCAGTTACTTCCTCATATAGATATTATTAAGATGCCATACCCTCAGATGTTATTTAATGTTTCCTTTAACTTTTGGTATTTGTCCCAATCGTGTAACTGTTCTAAATGTTAATAAATGTGTAAATTAATCAATATGCGGTTCGGCTTGAACATAAGTTCACCATTATCTACCTACACGTGATGTCGCTGTTGTATTGGGCCCTTTCAACTTCGGGCCCAGGTGCTTGAGGACCATTTTAGGAGGGGGCCCCGAAAATCAATAATCAAGTAATGTAAGCGTTAACAGATCCTTCAGAGTTTGTGAATTGAGATGTGTCTATTACGAGTGCAGTGTCTATTACGAATGCATTGTCTATTACGAATGCATTGTCTATTACGAGTGCAGTGTCTATTACGAGTACTGTGTCTATTACGAGTACAGTGTCTTTTACGAGTACAGGGTCTTTTTCGAGTAGTGTCTATTACGAGTGCAGTGTCTATTACGAGTGCAGTGTCTATTACGGGTGTTGTGTCTATAAAGAGTACAGTGTCTATTACGAGTGCAGTGTCTATTACGAGTACTGTGTCTATTACGAGTACAGTGTCTTTTACGAGTACAGGGTCTTTTTCGAGTACAGTGTCTATTACGAGTGCAGTATCTATTACGAGTACTGTGTCTATTACGAGTACAGTGTCTATTACGAGTGCAGTGTCTATTTCAAGTGTAGTGTCTATTACAAGTGCAGTTTCTATAATACATGCATTGTCTGTTACGAGTGCCGTGTCTATTACGAGTACTGTGTCTATTACGAGTACAGTGTCTTTTACGAGTACAGGGTCTTTTTCGAGTACAGTGTCTATTACGAGTGCAGTGTCTATTACGAGTGCAGTGTCTATAAAGAGTACAGTGTCTATTACGAGTGCAGTGTCTATTACGAGTACTGTGTCTATTACGAGTACAGTGTCTTTTACGAGTACAGGGTCTTTTTCGAGTACAGTGTCTATTACGAGTGCAGTGTCTATTACGAGTGCAGTGTCTATTACGGGTGCTGTGTCTATAAAGAGTACAGTGTCTATTACGAGTGCAGTGTCTATTACGAGTACTGTGTCTATTACGAGTACAGTGCCTATTACGAGTGCAGTGTCTATTTCAAGTGTAGTGTCTATTACAAGTGCAGTTTCTATAACACATGCATTATCTGTTACGAGTGCCGTGTCTATTACGAGTACTGTGTCTATTATGAGTACAGTGTCTTTTACGAGTACAGGGTCTTTTTCGAGTACAGTGTCTATTACGAGTGCAGTGTCTATTACGAGTGCAGTGTCTATTACGGGTGCTGTGTCTATAAAGAGTACAGTGTCTATTACGAGTGCCGTGTCTATTACAAGTACTGTGTCTATTACGAGTACAGTGTCTTTTACGAGTACAGGGTCTTTTTCGAGTACAGTGTCTATTACGAGTGCAGTGTCTATTACGAGTGTAGTGTCTATTACAAGTGCAGTGTCTATAACGCATGCATTGTCTGTTACGAGTGCAGTGTCTATTACGAGTACAGTGTATCTGCCAACACGTGATGTCGCTGTGGCACTGGGCCCTTTCGCCTTCGGGCCCAGATGCTTGCGGCCCGTTTTAGGTGGGGGCGCCCCGAAAATCACTAATCAAGTAATATAAACGACAACAGATCCTTCACAGTTAATGAAAAGATTACCTAACCTGGCGGCACCGAAAGAGATGACGCCCATTGTTCTCTCTCGCCGCCTGACCTCCCGAAAGAGAAACCTCCTCAAAAAGCCAGCGGCCTAATCATTCTCCATCTATAAAGTATCACTAACCGACGCGTTCAGCGTGCTAAAGTAAAATAATAGCCCATTTTCTTCCCAGGATCCCACAAACCAATTTTCACCTGAACGTTTCGCCAACCACGCTCCTCGGCGTGATCTATGAGTTCTTGCTGAATCTGCTCACGAACTCCGAAAGCAGAAACCTGTTCCTGGTATGTCCGAAAAAATGTCTTCCCCTGACAACCCCGTTATTAAAAATGATGTACAGTCCTCCTCATTTACGTATACCTGGCGTATATAAATTAATCGCATGATTCCTATCGCATGAACCACAGCAAAATTTTTGTTTTTGTACCAAATAATTACCAAACTTGACAAATAGTGCAGTGATAATTGGCGGAATGTCTGAGAGAGGGGGCATCGGAGAAATATAGTTCCACTTAATTCGCAACCACTGTTAGGATGTCATTAGAACGGCGAGCGTTAATCACTCGCCGGTGGTTGGCGATATTGAGCGACACCCACAAGATACTTAAGATGGGCGATACTTTGAGACGATATATCATCGCCGTAATCGCGAGTGTTCTTGAGGTGATAAAATGCGAGACCAAATAGGAGGTTTTCATCCGTAATGAATATCGGGGAAATTTTTGAGGGAAATTTAGTTCCCTCGCCCGAGCGGATTGTAATTTTTCGGGGGTCGAATGACTTCGTGTACCCGGGCAAAATTTATTACGCAGGGAGCGTAATGAATTAATTATTTTCTATCTCGTAAATTAGGTATTTTGAGAGAGATCTGTAATTAGGGTTCTACATTTTCTATAATCGCCAATAACACGATGAACTCCCGGCTCTACGTAATTGTTATAATTATATTTTAACAATTGTATCTAAAATTGTTACATTACATTTTATGCACATGGAAGCTTTGAAAGAATGTTGATGAACAGTTAATCAAATAAAAATGGTGCAATATGTCAACTATTATATACTATAGCAAAATAGATGAATGATGTGACTGGCTATACCAATGGTCGGCAAACCGCTTCTCTGTAGCAACTTGCGTGCGGCCCTTTGGCAACTTGCGTGCGGCTCTTTAGCAACTTGCATGTGGCCCTTTAGCAACTTGCATGCGGCTCTGTAGCAACTTGCGTGTGGCCCCTTAGCAATTTGCGTGCGGCTCTTTAGCAACTTGCGTGAGACCCTTTAGCAACTTGCATGCGGCTCTGTAGCAACTTGCGTGTGGCCCCTTAGCAATTTGCGTGCGGCCCTTTAGCAACTTGCGTGCGGCCCTTTAGCAACTTGCGTGCGGCCCTTTAGCAACTTGCGTGCGGCCCTTTAGCAACTTGCATGCGGCCCTTTAGCAACTTGCGTGTGGCCCTATAGCAACTTGCGTGCGGCTCTTTAACAACTTGCGTGTGGCCCTATAGCAACTTGCGTGCGGCTCTTTAGCAACTTGTGTACGGCTCTTTAGCAACTTGTGTACGGCTCTTTAGCAACTTGCGTGCGGCATTTTAACAACTTGCGTGCGGTTCTTTAGCAACTTGCGTGCGACCCTTTATCAACTTGCGTGCGGCCCTTTAGGAACTTGCGTGTGGCCCTTTAGCAACTTGCATGCGGCTCTTTAGCAACTTGCATGCGGCCCTTTAGCAACTTGCGTGCGGCTCTTTAGCAATTTGTGTACGGATCTTTTGCAACTTGCATGCGGCACTTTAGCAACTTGCGTGTGGCTCTTTAGCAACTTGCGTGCGGCCCTTTAGCAACTTACATGCGACTCTGCCACAAATTTACTTCATCTAATGCTGGCGTTAAATATTCCTCCGGTGATGTGAGGAAGAAAGCTGTTGAGGAACTTCAGAAGAGTCATGAGAAATAAAGTTCTGTATTTAATTATTGTGTACAATCTTCCAACAATGTTAATATTGCAAGCTTTATTGTTAGTCAAGAGATTGCTAAGAGAGGCAACCATACATTAAAAGTTGTTTTATAAATGCATACGAAATGCTATGTTCTAGGAGTTTAACAAAACAAAAAAATTAGAGTTATCACTGTTTGCTAAAACAGTAAAGGACATAACAGTGAAAATGTTTTCCAATATAACCAATCATCAAATCGAATATCTTAAATTCGTTTCAGATTTATCAATAGCTATTGACGAATTTTGTGACATAAATGACAACGCACGTTTCATTTTTTCTTCGATTTGTTTCGTCTTCGGGTGATAAACAACTTGTATGATTATAAATCACTGAAAGGTCAAACACGTAGCGAGGATATTGTAAAATCTGTCATTGAATGCATGGAGGAACACATTCCAATCGATAAAATTGTTTCAATTTCAACAGATGGGGCAAAAAATATGACCGTAGTGAGAAAAGGTTTTGTTTGTATTTTGAAGGAAAAATTTAATCACGAGGTACTTGTTTACCATTGCATCATTCATCAAGACGCGCTTTAAGCACAGACATTTCCAGAATAAATTTGAAATGTTATGGAATTGGTGATCAAGATTTTCAACACAACTGTAGCTAAAGCTCTTTATCATCTCTAATGTAAAGAATTTTTAGTTGAAATGCAAAGTGAATACGCCAATCTATCGCATAATAAGGTATGTTGACTTTCAAGAGCAAACGTTTCAAAACGTTTCGCTTCCTTATTAATTGAAACTAGCCGGGCTGCGCCGGCTAGCGCTCGGCGGTGTGTAATAGTGCTTTTTTTAAACTTTTTTACGCACCGTAATCAAGCATGTTTTGATTTGTATATTTTATTTATTTTTATGAAACAATTCTTCAAATCATTGCGAGCGTATTCAATCAAATATTTAAGGAAAGTTGGTCGAAATATACATATACCGCTACAAAATTATACATGTCTAGTGATAGTTTGCAGGAAATAGACATATCATTAAAATCTAACTCCTAAATAATATTTCTACAATAGGTAATATACCAGAACACCATAATGCAAACAAAAATAAAATTCCAATCCTTGAAAAAATGCAAAATTCCGAAGAAACAAAATACGTACGTATCTATTCAAACGTGTTGAATTTCGATTTCCTGAATATATTGTGAAATAGAATAATGCGACAAAAGACTTTTCAACGATATTGACAAAGACAATAATGATTTATTAACAAAAAAAAATACATATTTATAATACTTGGGAATCCTCAAATATGTCCACAACATCTCGCAGTCAACTCAAATACGCAAACACGGAATTCTAAATCAAATTAAAAAAGCAAACATTAATTCTGAAGTGGCCAGATACCGGGTAGCAAAATTACGTTTAAATTACTTTTACATCAAAGGAAGAAATAAGAAGTCAGTTCAAACATAAATTTTTACAATTTAATTCCTTACTTTGCATAGAAATTGACCTCGGCTATTTAAAAACAGCAAGAATTCAAAATATCTGGGTTATTTTATTTACGTTGATTGTTGCCATTCGACGATACACAAATAACGTCGATTTCGGGTCCACGTACGTTAGTGTTTTATATATATAATAGATTAAAGCATTTCTCCTTGAGATGAGTCATTTCAATCCAAAAATAAATTAACACTTTTTGCTCAAGATTTTGAGAGAGAAACATTAATTCATTTTCCAAGCCTGCAGAAACACATCGCCAAGAAAAAAAATCGGTAATTGACCTTTATTATTTCAAAACAAGTATTTTAAATATGAGGAAATCTTTTCTACGGAGGTTTCATGAATTCAAAAATAGCATAGCTACGTTAGCCTTTGTTATAAAAATCTCTCTGTGCTGGCGTAACAGAAATGAATTTTTCTCCCTTTAGTATTGCCATTGACGTTTTCGAAATGCAATACAGGAGTTAAAATGAAGCTCATATGGAAAAATTGGAGAAAAATAAATGTGTTCTTAGTTTACAGAAAAGTGGTCTACTTTGAAAGATCTGGAGATGGAAGACATGATAAGTTTCAACACCTGGAATAGTATTCCTGACTCGTATGATCAGTTAAAAAAATTGCTTTTTTTTAAACATGGACCTTATCAAAAGTAAATTGAGAAATCGTCTTATTGATGCGAACAAGGAATCGCGTTTAAAATTAAAAAAAGACATACAAACCTGATTTATCCAAACTTTCCTAGGAAATTTATGGGTCATTGTACACATAAAAAGCGTGGTTTTTTTTTTCATATTTTTATTTTAATGTAATGGTAATTTTAGTTAACGTCGTACAACACAACGGCACAGAGCAACACAGCGGGCTATTGACGACGTTCTGGGATCAGTCCCTTAAGGGAGAGATCCGAGGACAACACCTCGTAATTTTCAACCACGGTCAGATGACGAAGCAACACCTGAGCTTGCACCCCACTCTCCAAACTTCCACGACAACCCAACGTGAGGACTTTAGGCCACGACAGATTTAAGGTGCACCAGCCGCCTCTATACCATACGTTTACAAACATCCATGCACTGACCCGGATTCGAACCAGGAACCTTCCGATCTAGAGGCTAACAACCACTATACCGGTTGGACGGCTTATTTTAATGTAAAATAAGATTATTACTGACGATGATCCGGGATCAATACCCTAGATGAGAAAGATCCAAAGACAACACCAAGTAATTTTGAACCACGGTCAATGACGAGGTAACACCTGAGCTGGCACCCCACTCTCCAAACTTCCACACAAATCCTATGTGAGGACATTCGGCCACGACAGATTCAAGGTGAACCAGCCGCCTCTACACCATGCGCTTACAAACATCCAAGCCCTAACCCAGATTCAAACCAGGAACCTTCCGATCTAGAGGCTAACACCTTAACCACTATACCGGTTGGACGGCTTATTTTAATGTAAAATAAGATTATTACTGACGATGATCCGGGATCAATACCCTAGATGAGAAAGATCCAAAGACAACACCAAGTAATTTTGAACCACGGTCAATGACGAGGTAACACCTGAGCTGGCACCCCACTCTTCCAAACTTCCACACCAACCCTATGTGAGGACATTCGACCACGACAGATTCAAGGTGAACCAACCGCCTCTACACCATGCGCTTACAAACATCCATGCCCTAACCCGGATTCAAACCAGGAACCTTCCGATCTACAGGATAACACCTTAACCACCAGGTGCTACGTACCTTACTATGTATGTAGCTAGTTTATCAATGTCACACTGGAGCAACACGACCTGTCTATTGCGACTCTCGCGAATTTAATAATATAAAACAACTTGGAAAATAAATAACTCCAAATTAGTTAGAAATTGTCCTTTGTGTTGCACCAGTGCGACGTAAAAATTCAATTGCCTACCAAAGAAATTGAATTTTGCTTCAGACTATTAACGCACGCGTATTTCCATAAACACATGCTAAACGTTGAAAGAAAAAGATGATGTCAAATATTACACTACCCTTTGGTTTGAATGAAACTTCAAACCACAACACATTCATACGGAATCACAGTTTAAAAATAAATTTCCACAGATGAAGAACAATCGAATTGGCGATAAGAGAATCGATTTTTTTTTTAATGGGAATTCGATTTTTCCATCAATGTATTCAATGGAAGGTTTTGTCTTTTTCGGCTATTAGTTGCTTTTGCACAGTATAATGGCATAAAATTGCAATTCATCACGTACTATTCCAATTATGTCAGAAAATATATTGATGGTTTGAGGGAAGTATCTAAAACTTTCCCCTCGCAAATTCGTTTTGTTTCTTTTTCCCTAATTTAAAATCAAACTTTATCATTCAGATCTTTTTTCCCATATCAATCATTATTTCGACCTTCTGGCTTCCTTGCGTATTATGGTGAAAACAATCGCTTACATAAAACTGGTTATTTTTGGCAAACCACAATTGTCTTAATGGCTGAACAATTTTGAAACAAGAGAATATTCTGTTAATGTTTTAAATGTTGAGATGTTTTCCTTACCGTTTATTATATACGCTAACTCGAATGCTATTTGGGCCGACCAACCGGTATAGTGGTTAAGGTGTTAGCCTCTAGATTGGAAGGTTCCTGGTTCGAATCCGGGTTCGGGCATGGTTGTTTGTAAGCGTATGGTGTAGAGGCGGCTGGTGCACCTTAAATCTGTCGTGGCCGAAAGTCCTCACGTTGGGTTGGCGTGGAAGTTTGGAGAGTGGGGTGCCAGCTCAGGTGTTGCTTCGTCATCTGACCGTGGTTCAAAATTACGAAGTGTTGTCCTCGGATCTTTCCCTTAAGGGACTGATCCCGGACCGTCGTCAATAGCCCGTTGTGTTGCTCTAGTACGACGTTAACTAAAATTACCAATTACCAATTACCGAATACTATTTGGGGCCCCTGAGGCCTGTTGGAAGCGTAAAGAATTAACGATAGGAGGAAAACGAGTTCGAAACTCGATCCAACCAAAGACTGTCATGTACACTGGGGCTGGTTCACGTTAAATCTGCCATGGCTTCAAATTTTCCGACGTTCGCTTTGTGTGGAAGTTTGGAGAGTGGGGGCGCCACTCAGGTGAGGAACTGGACATTTGAACATGGTTCAAAATTACGTGATGTCCTTAGATCTTTCCGGTCGACCAACCGGTATGGTGATCTTGATCAGTGCATGGATGTTTGTAAGCGTATGGTGTAGAGGCGGCTGGTACATTTTAAATCTGTCGTTGCCTAAAGTACTCACGTTGGGTTGGTGTGGAAGTTTGGAGGTGGGGGGGGGGGAGTGCAAGCTCAAGTGTTGCCTCGTCATCTGACCATGGTTCAAAATTACGTGGTGTTGTCCTCGGATCTTTCCCTTAATGGATAGATCCCGGACCGTCGTCAATATCCCGTTCTGTTGCCCAATTACGATGTTAAAAATTATCATTACCTTAGATCTTTCGCTTGAGGACTGATACCGCAACTTCACCAATAGCCCGTTATGTTGTTCCAGTGCGACATTAACTACCTATCTACTTACCAAATGTATTTATTTAAAAGAAAATGAATGAATTAAGAAATGAAATCATAAAATGTCCAAAATTGAGTATCGACAAAAGAAATATACTTTTTTTAATCAGTGATCCTTTTTAGAAAAACTATTATTTTTTACTAAGGACAAGCTGATTTTGATTTTATAATTTTTTTTAAATGATACTTGAAATTGTTTTCTAATTTGGAAGCGCTTTCTTAAAAATATTTATATAGAACTGCTCGTAATTTTAAAAACAGTCTTTCTTTTGTGTGAGCAAAATCATATTCATAATTTGTTTCAAGATTGCTGAAAACTGTCAACTATATCCCCGTTTATGTATGAGATTCGCATAGCAAGCTCATTCTGTCAACAAACTCCCTGTAAAGGGAATTTGTTGATAGAATGTGTCGCTACTTGAAAGGAAATTCTTTAATAGGAATTCCCTTTACATAAAACTTCTAAAGGGATACTTAGAGCAAATTCCCTTTACAGGGAACATTGATAGAAATTTCCTTAACAGAAAACCTATAAAAGGATTTTTCCAATCAGGGGGTAGTGACTGAAACAAAATGAAAAAACTGGATTTGTCACAAGTGTGCGCAATCTTAAATTTGGAAGGTTCAAAACGCTTTCATAAAACATTAAGTAAAAGGGTTTATTGGTTGTTTTGGGGCTTAACGGCGAAAGGTCACTTTGATAAGTTCTAAGTTATTGGAGGCATAATTTAAATATGAATTCGATGGTAGTATAACATAAAGTCCTAACCATTTTATAAACAAACAATAATTTCAGTTAATTATGGTTCCAAACCAGTTCAGTTGTTTTGAATAATTTAATTCATTCGAAATGAACTGGGGGTTCTAAGTTTTGGAAATCAATCCCTTGAAACGAAAGATAGTTTAAAATAGCCATTTCCCTTATTTTTTCTTAAAGTACTAAATGATCCATTTAGACGCGTAGAGATTTTAAGACACAATATACGGGTAACCAATAACTAATATTTAGCCACCTCATAATTTTCTCTCTTACTTAATGCCGACCAACCAGTATAGTGGTTAAGGTGTTAGCCTCTAGATCGGAAGGTTCCTGGTTCAAATCCGGGTCCGGGCATGGATGTTTGTAAACGTATGGTGTAGAGGCGGCTGGTGCACCTTAAATCTGTCGTGGCCGAAAGTCCTCACGTTGGGTTGGCGTGGAAGTTTTGAGAGTGGGGTGCCAGCTCAGGTGTTGCTTCGTCATCTGAACGTGGTTCAAAATTACGAGGTGTTGTCCTCGAAACTTTCCCTTAAGGGACTGATTCCGGACCGTCGTCAATAGCCCGTTGTGTAGCTCTAGTACGACGTTAACTAAAATTACCATTACCATTACCACTCTCTTACTTAATTCTAGATTTTTAATTTAATTTATGAATATATATCACAAAAGGTTTAAGACTACGGATTTTAAATTGTATGAATTAAATCCTCGTGGCCAAAGTCCTCACATTGGGTTGGTGTGTAAGTTTGGAGAGTGGGGGTTAGATCAGGTGTTGCTTCGTCCTCTGACCGTAATTCAAAATTACGAAGTGTTGTCCTTGGATGTTTCCCTTAAGGGACTGATCCCGCATCATCGCCAATAGCCCGTTGTGTTGCTCTAGTACGACGTTAACTGAAATTACCATTACCTCTACTTTCGCTGACAATGGAGTTTCAATTCATTTTCCAACTGGTTTATACACATATGTAGTTGAAAGGTATTTAATTAACATCTCACTGGAGCAACACATTTAGTTATTACGTCGTCAATAGCCCGTTGCGGTGCTCTAGTACGACGTTAACTGAAATTACCATTACCTCTACTTTCGCTGGCAATGGAGTTTCAATTCATTTTCCAACTGGTTTATACACATATGTAGTTGGAAGGTATTTAATTAACATCTCACTGGAGCAACACATTTAGCTATTACGTCGTCAATAGCCCGTTGCGATGCTCTAGTACGACGTTAACTGAAATTACCATTACCTCTACTTTCGCTGGCAATGGAGTTTCAATTCATTTTCCAACTGGTTTATACACATATGTAGTTGGAAGGTATTTAATTAACATCTCACTGGAGCAACACATTTAGCTATTACGTCGTCAATAGCCCGTTGCGATGCTCTAGTACGACGTTAACTGAAATTACCATTACCTCTACTTTAGCTGGCAATGGAGTTTCAATTCATTTTCCAACTGGTTTATACACATATGTAGTTGGAAGGTATTTAATTAACATCTCACTGGAGCAACACATTTAGCTATTACGTCGTCAATAGCCCGTTGCGGTGCTCTAGTACGACGTTAACTGAAATTACCATTACCTCTACTTTCGCTGGCAATGGAGTTTCAATTCATTTTCCAACTGGTTTATACACATATGTAGTTGGAAGGTATTTAATTAACATCTCACTGGTGCAACACATTTAGCTATTACGTCGTCAATAGCCCGTTGCGATGCTCTAGTACGACGTTAACTGAAATTACCATTACCTCTACTTTCGCTGACAATGGAGTTTCAATTCATTTTCCAACTGGTTTATACACATATGTAGTTGGAAGGTATTTAATTAACATCTCACTGGAGCAACACATTTAGCTATTACGTCGTCAATAGCCCGTTGTGTTGCTCTAGTACGACGTTTACTAAAAATTACCCATTATTATTTAGCTATTCACGACAGTCCGGAATCAAATCATGAGGGTAAGATCAACGGTCAGATAACGAACGCATATGTGGATTGTTATAACCTCCATGTTCTAAAGGGCTGGTATATATTTCTTTCTAATTCAAACATTGGCATGATGTGGAAGTTTGGAGTTCCATTTCAGGTGTGACCTTTTCTTTGAAGATAAGGATGAAGATCCACCGTGGTTCAAAATTACGTGGTAATGGTAATTTTAGTTAACGTCGTACTAGAGCAACACAACGGGCTATTGACGACGGTCCGGGATCAGTCCATTAAGGGAAAGATCCGAGGACAACACCTCGTAATTTTGAACCACGGTCAGGTGACGAAGCAACACCTGAGCTGGCACCCCACTCTCCAAACTTCCACGCCAACCCAACGTGAGGACTTTCGGCCACGACAGATTTAAGGTGCACCAGCCGCCTCTACACCATACGTTTACAAACATCCATGCCCGGACCCGGATTCGAACCGGGAACCTTCCGATCTAGAGGCTAACACCTTAACCACTATACCGGTTGGTCGGCTCAAAATTACGTGTTATCCACAGATCTTTCCCTACGGGTTTGATTCTGGGCAATCGCCAATAGCCCGTTGCGTTGCTCCAGTAGGACGTTAATTAAATACTTAGCTACCAATTCAAACAAGCGTTTTCCTGAGGACAAATAAAAAGTAAATTCGAAAAATAAAATGGCATTTATTGATCCTTCAATTTTAAATTTTGTGGTTAATAAAGCAATTTTCTTTGTCAAATGCTGCAACCATAAGTGTAAAATTGTTCAATTAATAAAGATAATTTTGGAAGACATTTTAGTGTGTGTTCCTGTAATTAGTGATTGAGAACCTGCCGAAAAAAAATAACTCTCTTAAATTGAACCAGGGTACCGCCAAAGTTTAAATTAAGTCATTCGACTGAAATATTACTAATGCAAAATAAAACTGGTGCGTAGAGAAAAAAAATCAAACAAGGAAAAATAATATTTCATGGAACATATTTTTATTCACATCGTATTTTAACAATACACAAATTTACACTTGTTCCATTCCTCCAAGTGTCCATTCTTATATTCAATAACATTTTTTCATTATTCATTACAATCAAGCAACTTTTTTGCTCCTGCTCAGTTCGTTAAATTAGTTTTAAGAATCAGCTTTTACCAAACAATACATTTTCTGCCACAAGACAAAGAAAATTAGACAAAATAGGAGATTCTTTCTTAACATCATACAAAACTTGTATCATATGAGACGTACCTAGTGAGTTTATTTTCCATTAGCATACACAAAATCAAGTTAACACAAAAATCTGTGATACTAAGTTCTGTACACATTACAACTGTGTCAACTCCTCGGAATTAAGACACGTTACATCATATCTCTTCCACGATTTATACATTTATATTTCTTAAATTGGTTACCAGAACTACAAGATGTTGGTAGATATAACACCAGGCAAAGTCGAAAACGAACTTGTGCATATCACAGGATGCGAATAAAGAAATACAAAATGGCACCCATTACGTTTAGAACAAAAAAATTCGAGGCGTGCTCCTTCTGAAATGCGATGAACTTAGTGAATCGTTCAAGGGGATGTGTGGTTATCACAAAAAAAAGTTTTACACGTTTCCATATGAGCAGACACTTTTGGACCCGAGCATATTCCGCCGTTTGAACTGCGAGAACGTCCCCTTTTTTTTATTCCCGTGCACACCAAATGAGACCACTGCCGAAGAAGTGATTGCATTAACCACACATCACTAAAAACGAGGCACACTAATCTTTCTTCGCATCAACAGAAGGAACACGCCTCAGATCTTTTTGTTCACTTTTAGGTCTCATAGGTGTGCCGAATTGTTCTTCCAAAAAATTTCATGACAGAATTCCGAAAATTTCCATAAACAAAAAAGTCTCATAGACAACATTACTATAAAGAAATTGAATCATCATGTTTGGAAATCGTCCTCAACGTTCGCAAGAAATTAAAGAATTATCCCCGACTTTTAGACAAGAGCATTCTGTTCAGTGACCAATTGTTGCAATTTATGACAACCTAAGAAAACTTTCTTTCTCACAGAATCCGTCATATATTCATTCACCCGATTTAATTGTACAAAATTTTCAAATCAGGAAATTTTCAAAACATGGAAACACACTTGGTTGGACTGCACATTATTAGGCCACTTAAATATTAACTCAGAGCCGAATTTGTAATGAAGTTATGCCTAAAATAGATTCCCTTATTCATCAACCGGTCGTGCTTAAAATTATTTTCAATACTTCCACGCCATTATAAAAATGGCGGCTTCATTTAAAACTAAAACGTCATCCATTTTTACTGATTTCAGTTCGGGCTGTTACAATATGCAGTCGCACCCACAATTCGCGTTTTATTTTTAAAAATAGACATACTGTTGGACTAATAACTATAATACAGAATTGAGCTGTGAATTCATTTTAACGAGTTTTTTTCCATCCCAATTTCACCATTGAAAGGAGGAAACACTATTTTTCAGACATGAGAAGAAAATATATGCAGTAAACAAATTCCAGTTCGTAATTTTTTTTTAAAGATTGGTATAACACATTTTTCACTTTCCAATGACAAAAAATGTTCATTGCAATCGACGAAATTTACAAAAGCAACTGTCTCATCTACAGTCGCCCGTATCTGGTAGGCATCTTTAGATAGTTTATTGGTAAGGTTCAATTTGATGCCGGAGTACGGGAAATGAGAATTTTTTTTTAAAATCACGATGACATGCATATACACATTTAAGAGGTCCTACCTTAGACACAGCAGGGTTTTTTCGAAAGCTTCACATATACGTACGCACGCATACAGTTACGCACACAATATACAATGTACCATGATCATCTCCAGAAGCGGAAAATGTATCTACCTAAATCTACAAGTTTACATCTCCATCGTTATGCATACTGGGAAAGTAAATACTTAGACGTTGGATGTCAAATATTATGAAGTTAAATAATTTTTTTGGATTCAGATTCCTCAAAGAATAAGTTAGAAATTTCTCACAAACTCCAGATGAAATTACTCCGTCTATTATAAGCAAATGTTCCTGAACCAATTCAGATTTGTTAGCTGTAAATTTTAAGCTTAGCTTGTTTGTCTTTTTTTTTTTTTTTGCTACAAAGGCTAAGCATTATTTGAGTGCACTAAACATCGAAGAGATTTTGAAATTAAATTTGTATGAATTATGATTTCCTTTAGTTAGCAGAAGTTTCCTCGAACTCCAAATGATGAAACTACAGCACGTCTATTATAAGCAAATGTTCCTGAACCAATTCAGATTTGTTAGCTGTAAATTTTAAGCTTAGCTTGTTTGTCGTTCTTTTTGTTTTGCTACAAAGGCTAAGCATTATTTGAGTGCACTAAACATCGAAGAGATTTTGAAATTAAATTTGTATGAATTATGATTTCCTTTAGTTAGAGCAGAAGTTTCCTCGAACTCCAAATGATGAAACTACAGCACGTCTATTATAAGCAAATGTTCCTGAACCAATTCAGATTTGTTAGCTGTAAATTTTAAGCTTAGCTTGTTTGTCGTTCTTTTTGTTTTGCTACAAAGGCTAAGCATTATTTGAGTGCACTAAACATCGAAGAGATTTTGAAATTAAATTTGTATGAATTATGATTTCCTTTAGTTAGCAGAAGTTTCCTCGAACTCCAAATGATGAAACTACAGCACGTCTATTATAAGCAAATGTTCCTGAACCAATTCAGATTTGTTAGCTGTAAATTTCAAGCTTAGCTTGTTTGTCTTTTTTTTTTTTTTTTTGCTACAAAGGCTAAGCATTATTTGAGTGCACTAAACATCGAAGAGATTTTGAAATTAAATTTGTATGAATTATGATTTCCTTTAGTTAGCAGAAGTTTCCTCGAACTCCAAATGATGAAACTACAGCACGTCTATTATAAGCAAATGTTGCTGAATCGCTTCAGATTTGTTAGCTATGCATATTTGGCCTGTCAACTGTCCTATTTTGCTACTAAGTCTAAGTATTATTTCAGTCTTCATTGAACAGCCAAGAGAGTTCGCAAGATCTAAATTTCTACGCTATTACTATGTAAATGTCGTTAAGCCTTATTTTCTGTTTACGTAATCTGTTGAGCTCCTATTGCTGAATGCATAGAATTATTGTGGTATAAATGAATAAATCTGAAGATTTACTCTAATAAAATCGACTGTGATAGATTTTTTTTTATTTGAAAAGCTAATGGTATATAGAAGCTATTTTCTATGGTAAACATACTACAAAACATGTTTAAAATTCCAGCTGAATAAATTAAGACCAGAACCTAGCATTGTAAAGTTTATGTTTTGATTTAATTTTTTGCAAATCATCATTTCATTGCTTTGTCTACCATAATAGCCATCATGTTATTACACCTGTCCTGTAATTTGTAATTACACGGGTTACCGATTACTCCTATGTGGTTAACTAATAATAGCTCAATCTTAGAGAACCTAGAACCTATCCCTCATAATTTAAGGTTATCCAAGGGGAGATACTTCGGACCTGTTATATGCACATACTCCACGTCTACGCTGTCCAATAAGCATGATCTGGTGACGGAGTTCTATGGCACAAGGGTCATATTTGGCCAAACTGCGCCAAGCACAAGACAGTGTCAATCAATAATGATCTGGCAACACAGAATCATACTCAACCCCTAATATTAGAAGTACTTCGGCATTTGAGCGTATATTTTCGTCTATGCCATTGTAGATAGGTTGTTGAATCAACGAGCAAGTTGACCGGCTATTGGCGACAGTGGATCCATTTAGAAGGGAAAGATCCTAGGACAACATCAGGTAATTTTGAATCACTGTCAGATGACCAATCTAAGTTCATGACAAGGCAACGAAACTCAGTTAAATTTGCTATGGAACAGTAGTTGAATTAACATCGCACTGTAGCACACAAAGGTCTATTGGCCGTGTAGGTTGGTATTTTAATTAACGTCGTACTGGAGAAACACAACGGGTATTGACGACGGTCCGGGATCATTTCCAAAGAGAAAGATTCGAGGGAAATTGGCCGGGATCAATTCCGAAGGAATGTGTTGCGGAAAGTTTAACTAAACTATTTTACGAATCGATCCCGGAAAGAAGTTTGCTTTAGGTGGATTGGAGGTTGAGTTTTATGGCGGAAGGTCGAAAAGTGAACAAGCTGTGCCATTGCTTTAGGTGGAAGTTTATCGGTTGGAACAGCATGTGTCAATATAGGTAGGTAGTTGAATTTTCGTCGTACTGGAGCAGTAGTCATCCTAGGCGATGTGCTCGAAAAGTAGAAAATCTTTGTGAAAGCGAGAGTTCTTATCATACGCCATCGATTACATAAAAACAATTTTTATTGTGTTCTTTTAGAGGGGTGTAACAAAAGGGGCGCAAAACAAGATAAAATTCTTCTGGAGATGATCACACGAGTGTACAGCGAGGTGACATCGTAGTACTTTTGGCCACTTCAAAAATTGAGGAATTGAAATATACATTGCAGCATTTCAAGACAGGAAAAAACAAAGTGAAAAAAAGCTCTAGGGAACGGGGGAGTCCGGCGGAGTGAGTGGGTGTGGCCATCTGTCGCTTCTGTCTTCGCTTCACTTCGCAGTCACTTCGGGACCCAGCGGTCCGTTAGGGGGACCCAACGGCGGAGTGCTGACGGAGACGGGCGAGTTGGCGCTGTGTGCCTCTGACTGGCTGTTATCTGAGTCGCATTCGCTGCCGCTCGTGGAACCCTTCTTGTCCGCCCCGTTGCCGTTATGAGTCTTGACGTGCTTGCTGAGGTGATCGGAGCGCATGAAGCGCTTGTTGCAGACGGGACAGGCGAACCGTTTCTCGCCCGTGTGGGTTCGCAAGTGCCGTTGGAGTTCGTCGGACCGCGTGAAACGTTTGCCGCAAAACAACCAGTTGCACACGAAAGGCCTCTCGCCCGTGTGCCACCGAAGGTGGGCCTTCAGGTGGGACGTTTTACCGTAGACTTTGCCGCAGCCCGGGATATGGCAGCTGTGGAGGTTCTTCTTCCTCAGGTGGGCGCCCGCGGGGCCGAGCCGCTCGGCCTCCTGGCAGTTGGGGCAGTCGCAGGTGGCCCGCCCGCTGTAGCGCCGCTGCGACCGCGGGGGCGACATGTGCGGCAGGCTGGGCTGACTGAGGGCGAAGGGGCCGGCCACGGACGGCCCCTGCGCCGAGGGAAGCATGGATTTGTACGTGTCCTGCAGCAGGTGCTGGCCGGACGACAACAGGTGGGCCGTGTTGGAGGCGGCCAGGCTCGGCCCCAGACCGTAGTCCGAGGTCGGGTAGTTGGCCGGCAGCTGGGAGTGCAGGCCGGACGCGGCGCCGGACATGTCCAGCCAGGACCCGGCGCCGGACGCGGTGTGCATGTCCCACCACGTGGTCGTGTTGAGGCTGTTCACGGAGGACACTTCAGTCTTGATGGGGCCGTGCGGCCCTCCCGCGACGTTCATGTTGAAGGGCCAGCTCTCGTAGGGGTGAGAGGCCACCCGGGAGTACATGGTGCCCAGGTGGGACGAGTCCCCGTGGACCTTGCCCAGGAGTGGGCCCTGGCCGCCCTCGCCCTGCGGAGAGGCGACGGCGGCGCCCGGGTAGAAGAGGTTCTCGCCGCCGTACGACGCCGAGCTACAGGCGGAGGTAACCGTGGGCCGCTGGTAGTTGAGGTGCGAGGGCGCGCTGCTGTTGGCGAGGGTGGTCACCCGCTGCGAGGAGAGGGGGTGGGCGCTGGGCGAGGAGGTGGGCTGGGACCCCTTCTTCCAGGGGTGGAACCCTTTCCCCACAGCAGCGTCTGCGAGAGGAGGTGGGCTCTTGCTGGCGAGTTTGTTGCATTGTGCGGCGAGCATAGCAAGTGGCGTGCCTCCTAGTCGGGGGTGCTCCTGGAAAAAACAAAAGTCCATTTAGAACGACACCAATGGAGGCATTTTTCATGTTATTGTAAAAGCTTGAAGACTTAATAAATTCCACAATATTATATGGTAGTTCAATTCATGACTCAATGGAGCACATCATCGGTCTCTATCGTGTTAGTCGGTTGGTTGCTTTGGGTTTTATGATCCAGAAATAGATTATCTGTGCCAAACGTAGGATAAAAACATTATAAACATTAAAAGCAAGATGAATGAGTATTAAAAATTCATTCACTGAGATGATAGTTGCAGTCCATCAACACGATGTACAATATATGAAGGATGCAGTGAATATTTACATAATCGGGATCTATTGGGTTGGTTGGTTTTGTTGTGGTTTGACCATATTTGGTAATATATTTGGTCATGCTGCGCCAGACAAGATATACAATATCAACGGCTCTATTGAGATAAAGCCACATGGTAAAGATTGGAGAATGACAGCATGCCATTTGGAACCAAATGGAGAGGTCAAGACCTGAGCTCTGTCCCACTCTCTAAACTTCCACACCACGCCAATATGTAGACATTTCAGTTCATCAAGCAGTCCGGGATCGATCCTGAAGGTATACAAGGCTGTTTCACCCCCACTCTAACCCTTCTCTTCGCTCGCTAGCATCAAAATATTTGAGTAATTTAATTAAATTAAAAGTATCGATTTTAAACATTAATTTGTAATCCATAGCATTGTATAATCCATGAAGTTTCTACGTGGGAAAAAAATTATCTAGCGACTCTACCAACTGGGCTGTTGAGGCAATCTACAATTATATAAACCGAGCCAAAGGGGTACTGATCAATGAAGATTCTATTTTTATCCCAATAAATTGGCACAAGCCTTAGGTAATTAACGCCACACTAGAGCAACATATTGGGCAATTGGCGGCGGTCCCTGTAAGGTAATTTTAGTTAACGTCGTACTAAAGCAACACAACGGGCTATTGACGACGGTCCGGGATCAGTCCCTTAAGGAAAAGATCCGAGGACAGCACCTCGTAATTTTGAACCACGGTCACCCCACTCTCCAAACTTCCACACCAACCCAACGTGAGGCGGCAGTCCGGGATCAATTCTCGAAGGAAAACATCCGAGGACAACGCAACGTAATTTTGAACCACGGTCAGATGACGAGGTCACGCCTGAGCTGGGTACAAGCCATAAGAATTAAAGAAAGGTAGGTAGGTAAGGTAATTTTAGTTAATGTCGTACTAGAGAAACACAACGGGCTATTGACGACGGTCCGGGATCAGTCCCTTAAGGGAAAGATGCGAGAACAACACCTCGTAATTTTGAACCACGGTCAGATGACGAGGCAACACCTGAGCTGGCATTAAAGAAAGTTGTAATTTGTAATTTTAGTTAACGTCGTACTAGAGCAACACAGCGGGCTATTGACGACGGTCCGGGATCAGTCCCTTAAGGGAAAGATCCGAGGACAACACCTCGTAATTTTGAACCACGGTCAGATGACGAGGCAACACCTGAGCTGGCATTAAAGAAAGAGAAACATGCTATAAATTTTAAACTCAGATGTAACGCGTGTTTCGGGATGCTATTTAAAATTTCCTCAGAATCGTATTAGCATAATTTTAAATTCAGCTTTGAAGGGGGAGGGGCAGCTTTCACTCATATCTGATAAGATTATAGATACGAACGTGAAAGATTTATCTTCATACACAGCTAAATGTTGCATTGCTTTTGTGATGGTATACGTCTCAATACAATTCAAAGATATTAAAATTGTGATGTTTATGGTAGATGTTTAAATTCTCATGGGAATGTTAAAAAGTTGCTTGTTGAGTGTAATTAGTATTACATTGCTATTGAGAATTTAGTATACTAAAAAGCTCCACACTAAGCTTAGTGATGGCAAGATTGTTGCAATATGTAGAGTTCATCAAAAGCCCGTCACAATGCTTCACTACGTTCAAAATTAGTACTAGCAGTTTTTCTAATCAATAGTCCAGTACCTTTAGAGTTATGAGTAAGACAACATTTTAAGTAAATTTAACTCACAACATTCTACGGAATAAAGCATAGTAAGAGCTAGTATACACTACAGGTAACAAGAATCTAGTAAAGATTGATATATATCACTTATATCGATTACCGATTAGCCAAGGAAGGTAAACATAATGAGCATACTAAAATCTATTGAAAGTGGGTGGGGGGGGGGTTGCTGTTATGCTCAACCACGTAAGGCTCAGGTGATCGGGCATTCAGATCACGTGTTACACCCTTGTTATTAAATCCATTTAAAGTAATTTAAACCGACAATGAGGATCCAGAGCAAGGCGCCGCGTTATTCCGCTCACACGGACCGAAAAAAGATTTCCCAAATTACTAAATTACCTGTCTTGTTTGTCATTAATGCAATAATTGCCGCCTTTGGTAATTTCATCTCCCCACCCCGAACGTTCGGCATGCCCTCTGGTCAACGTCTCGCGTGGTCTTGCCGAGTTAGGGCAAAAGGCAAAAGAGGAAGGATATGTTAAATCGTCGAGCTATCCCAAAGCAGCTGCGCACGGCCAGCTGACTCCTTTACCAAATGCGCTCTGAAACTAGTTTTGATTAACTCTGCGAGTCGATTTGGTGGGGGAAACAATCTACGCAAATCTTTGCTGTGTGACGAAAAAAAAGTAGTTTAAGGTATTAGTGAAGCTGTTATTGAAGCCAGCTTCCGCCTGTGTCAGCAGGGATATCTTATTGTATAAGATGCTAGATGCTCCTGTGTGTCCGTGACTATTAAAGTTTTGATTGGTTGTGTGATGTCACGAGCAAAACAAGATACGAAATATCAAAAAACATTACATTCGAAATCGAAAATGGAAATAACATTCGAAATCGACAATAGAAATAACATTAGAAATCGACAATGGAAATAACATTCGAAATCGACAATGGAAATAACAATCGAAATCGGCAATGGAAATAACATTCGAGAAATCGACATAGAAATAACATTGAATATAAGACGATGGACGTGCGCAGCTCATTGTTTTTACTATTGTTGATTAAAAATTAAGTTTTTCAATATTGTTTTACCAGTATTGCTCAAAAAACACCATGCGAAAGCAAAATAAGTTGACAGAAAGTGGTAGGAAAGGATTTATAGATAGCCAGTGATCAACGAAAATTTGCACATGGTGATGAAAAAGGATTATACATAGGCTCAACTGCTTCCAAACGGACTGGACTGGACTGGACAATCACTTCCGGAGTGCCTACTGCAAAGCAGCATAACTCCCCGTCATCAGGTGTGTGTAACATAAAACTGATTTGCATAATTTAAGTGAGAAAATTTATAAAGAAAAAATGAGTTAAATTGGCTGTAGAAATTAAAATGCTTCCAAACGGAGTTTAAGCGCAATTCTTATAAGGGTTGGATTTTGTGGCGCAATGGTTGAGTTGGGTTTTATGGCATAAAGGCCAAGCATAAGACAACGTCAATTAATGGACATACATACACAAGGAAAGTTTGCTGATACAGAAGCGGTAGGTAGATGAGTAACGTCTCACTGGAGCAACACAACGGGCTCCTGGTGACGGTCCGGGATAAATCCCTATTGGTTTAGGTGGTTGATTTGAGTTTTATGGCACAAAATCCAGAAAATAAAAAGTTGCGCCTAACAGAAGACAGTCAAATGAGAAAATAGAATAATCAGACCAACATTAGAATGAGAAATTAAAGCAAACTGGATTACATAAAAACATTTTAATATAGAGGTAAAATTTTAATTGAGATGTGTAAAACTTGATTTAAAAAAATGATTACTAAGGTGGGGAAATCGCTAATGGGACCTCAACGCCTGGTTATCTTTAATCACGGTCAGATGACGAGATCAACACCCGAGTCGGCACCCCCATTCTCTAAACTTCCACATCACGTCGACGTGAGAACATTTAACGCCGGGAAAGATTAAACATGCACAGGCTCCCACGTTCACGAAGATCTTCAGTTGCATCGCCCCCTGGGAAAGATCCGAAATATTTTAAAGACTTTCAGTAAATATTAAATTTTTGTAAGAGGCATTGCAAACTAATTCGAAAAAGTAGGCCTACTTAATACATTCTCTGCCGATCTCGCGCTAGCACGTGATATGGCGCCAACACTTAATAGCCAATCATGCGGCAGCGCGGGAAGAGCTGCGCCTCAACATTTATTCTCCGCTTTAATTGGCATCATATGTTAGGCATTGGCGTGGAGTAAAGGTTAGAAACTAGTTGTAAAGGTATGTGGTTTCTAATAAGACTAACAGATGATGAAATTGCAACTTTGCTGGCTGAGCTTTCGCCAATCTTTTCTGATATTGGCGCACTTTTCAATCATGTTTGTTATTGAAAAGTCGGCTTCTGGGGGGGGGGACCCATTTATACGGCGGGGCGTTAACTATCAACATGTCGCACCCCGGCAAAAAAAGTGACGCAACTCAAAATGGCAGAATTTGAGAAAAAAACATCAACTTAAAGAATACTATAAAACTTATATTGAAATAGTATAAGCTTCTTTCTAAATTTGAGGTAAATATTTATGGTGAAAACTTCTGTTATATTCTATAGAGAATATTAATATAACACGCTGGACCACCTCTAACATATTTTGCAATGACATATAAAAAATTTTATTTTCTTGACTTGTGTCACTTTTCTTGCCAGGGTGCCATATCCTAACGTTACCGTCAGCGAATGTGTTGAGGTTTCCTAAGGCCAGTGGAAAAGCGATGCTTGAATCAAAAGATACTAGGCGCAGTTTGGCCAAATATGGCTCTTTTTTTTTCACCCAAAAGACCCAACAAAATAAATAAATTTCCAGAATTTAAAATTCATCCAAATACAAAAACGTTTAAATCAGATATACAATACATGTGAGAGTGACATTAAGGGGAGCCAAATACATTCCGGTTTGTTACCATCTGCTTTGGAAAAAGGTCTCAAAACAGCTGCGAGGGACACCATTTCCCCTTTCGGTGTTGCCAGATAACCGCAGAGAAAGCCTCTGGAAACAAGTTTCATTACATCGGTAATATTCCAGTCCTGCCTCTTGCGAGGTAATAGATTATAATGATGTCTAACCCTTTATCAGTTGCAGGCTATAATTAGGATTTTCGGTCATAATCTATGTCCTTTTGAACTGCTCTCTCGGTGAAAGTGTTGTTTCGGACTGTTATTTATGTTTCAATTCTAAAACGATAATTACTTCTCCCTTGTTGCTTTATTAGCTGTTGTGTCGAAGACTTTGCAGAAAATCTATACCAAACGATTCGGTCTTCGCTTTCGCTTGTTAGAGAAGGAAGAAATATTTTAATCATGTTAGTTTAAAAATAAAATGTGCGTGGGTGATATGCATTGAGGCTATTGGTAATTAATAGTTAACGTCGTACTAGAGCAACACAACCAGCTATTGACGACGGTCCGGGATCAATCCCTTAAGTGAAAGATCCGAGGACAACACCTCGTAGTTTTGAACCGCGGTTAGATGACGAAGCAACACCTGAGCTGGCACCCCACTCTCCAAACTTAAACGCCACCCAAGGCGAGGACTTTCGGTCACGATAGACTTTATGGTGCACCAGCCGCCTCTACACCATACGCTTACAAACATCCATGCCCGGACCCGGATTCGAAGTAGGAACCTTCCGATCTAGAGGTTAACACCTTAACCACTATACCGGTTGGTCGGCGATATAAATTGCGAGCTGCCTTACAGAGATTCTTATATTTTTGCTATTTTATTAATTGATCATAGCACTAAACTTGGCGTGGTGTAGTAGATGGAGCGTAAATTAATTTTAGTTTTTGTAACAATCAGTTAATGAAAAACAGAGCTTCGCTTCTAAACACAGTACAAATGTAATATTTGTGTGGTTGAATCTTTAGTCTACTCATTGAATGCTATGAAATCCATCGCATTTTTAAAAAGTAACACTAAAGTGGCATTTTTAGATTTTATTTTTAATTTGAAATGTATAGAGAATGTTCATATCTTTATTAAAAATTTGTAACATTTTCTTATTTGCTCTTCTTTGCTCTCTGCCTTGAGTTTAAAAAATAATAAATTCTCTGCAATGATTTGACACAATTGGTACAAGATATTCGATTCGTTTCAATTAGTTTGTCAACTTAAATAAAAAGCTTCGATATTATTTATTACACAATCGACACAAGATCTCAGTAACATTTTAAAATTAGTTTGTCCCAACTTTAAAAAAATAAAAATCTCCGCTACGATTTACTTGACAATCGTCACAAGATCTCCAAGGGTCATTTGAGAGTAAGTTTATCAGTTTTAAAAAGCAAAATTTCCATTTTGATTTACTCTACCATTGTCACAAGAACTCCAAGGTTCGCTTGAATACTTTTTTTCTCTCTCTCTCTCTTTAAAAGAAAAATTCCATTACTATTTATATAATTGGCACAAGATTTCCAAAATGCCCCTTTTCAGTAAATTCATCAAAACAAAAGCTCCAATACGATTTATTATACAATTGGTACGAGAACCTAAGAAAATCATACTGCGACAGTTCAACAGATAAAGATCCATATTGGAATACTAGATAAAAAATGTCGGTCAACACCACATTTGGAATAGGGTACTATCCGAGATATTAACCTCGTCATCTGACTAATTCTAAATGATGAGGTGTCATCGAATCTGTCCCCTTCGGCAATGATCCCGGACCCCGCCAATAGCCCGTTGAGTTGCTCCAATGCAACGTCAGTTCAACTACTTACCAGTCCCAATACCACAGATTTTTTTTCCAAGTCTAAAAACCTACAATAAATTTATAAGAATTTAGGATATTTTAATTAACGTCGCAATATGGAGTAATTGGGTAAGTAATTAATTTCAGTTAACGTCGTACTAGAGCAACACAACGAGCTATTGACGACGGTCCGGGATCAGTCCCTTGAGGGAAAGATCCGAGGACAACACCTCGTAATTTTGAACCACGGTCAGATGACGAAGCAACACCTGAGCTGGCACCCCACTCTCCAAACTTCCACGCCAACCCAACGTGAGGACTTTCGGCCACGACAGATTTAAGGTGCACCAGCCGCCTCTACACCATACGCTTACAAACATCCATGCCCGGACCCGGATTCGAAGTAGGAACCTTCCGATCTAGAGGTTAACACCTTAACCACTATACCGGTTGGTCGGCGATATAAATTGCGAGCTGCCTTACAGAGATTCTTATATTTTTGCTATTTTATTAATTGATCATAGCACTAAACTTGGCGTGGTGTAGTAGATGGAGCGTAAATTAATTTTAGTTTTTGTAACAATCAGTTAATGAAAAACAGAGCTTCGCTTCTAAACACAGTACAAATGTAATATTTGTGTGGTTGAATCTTTAGTCTACTCATTGAATGCTATGAAATCCATCGCATTTTTAAAAAGTAACACTAAAGTGGCATTTTTAGATTTTATTTTTAATTTGAAATGTATAGAGAATGTTCATATCTTTATTAAAAATTTGTAACATTTTCTTATTTGCTCTTCTTTGCTCTCTGCCTTGAGTTTAAAAAATAATAAATTCTCTGCAATGATTTGACACAATTGGTACAAGATATTCGATTCGTTTCAATTAGTTTGTCAACTTAAATAAAAAGCTTCGATATTATTTATTACACAATCGACACAAGATCTCAGTAACATTTTAAAATTAGTTTGTCCCAACTTTAAAAAAATAAAAATCTCCGCTACGATTTACTTGACAATCGTCACAAGATCTCCAAGGGTCATTTGAGAGTAAGTTTATCAGTTTTAAAAAGCAAAATTTCCATTTTGATTTACTCTACCATTGTCACAAGAACTCCAAGGTTCGCTTGAATACTTTTTTTCTCTCTCTCTCTTTAAAAGAAAAATTCCATTACTATTTATATAATTGGCACAAGATTTCCAAAATGCCCCTTTTCAGTAAATTCATCAAAACAAAAGCTCCAATACGATTTATTATACAATTGGTACGAGAACCTAAGAAAATCATACTGCGACAGTTCAACAGATAAAGATCCATATTGGAATACTAGATAAAAAATGTCGGTCAACACCACATTTGGAATAGGGTACTATCCGAGATATTAACCTCGTCATCTGACTAATTCTAAATGATGAGGTGTCATCGAATCTGTCCCCTTCGGCAATGATCCCGGACCCCGCCAATAGCCCGTTGAGTTGCTCCAATGCAACGTCAGTTCAACTACTTACCAGTCCCAATACCACAGATTTTTTTTCCAAGTCTAAAAACCTACAATAAATTTATAAGAATTTAGGATATTTTAATTAACGTCGCAATGGAGTAATTGGGTAAGTAATTAATTTCAGTTAACGTCGTACTAGAGCAACACAACGAGCTATTGACGACGGTCCGGGATCAGTCCCTTGAGGGAAAGATCCGAGGACAACACCTCGTAATTTTGAACCACGGTCAGATGACGAAGCAACACCTGAGCTGGCACCCCACTCTCCAAACTTCCACGCCAACCCAACGTGAGGACTTTCGGCCACGACAGATTTAAGGTGCACCAGCCGCCTCTACACCATACGCTTACAAACATCCATGCCCGGACCCGGATTCGAAGTAGGAACCTTCCGATCTAGAGGTTAACACCTTAACCACTATACCGGTTGGTCGGCGATATAAATTGCGAGCTGCCTTACAGAGATTCTTATATTTTTGCTATTTTATTAATTGATCATAGCACTAAACTTGGCGTGGTGTAGTAGATGGAGCGTAAATTAATTTTAGTTTTTGTAACAATCAGTTAATGAAAAACAGAGCTTCGCTTCTAAACACAGTACAAATGTAATATTTGTGTGGTTGAATCTTTAGTCTACTCATTGAATGCTATGAAATCCATCGCATTTTTAAAAAGTAACACTAAAGTGGCATTTTTAGATTTTATTTTTAATTTGAAATGTATAGAGAATGTTCATATCTTTATTAAAAATTTGTAACATTTTCTTATTTGCTCTTCTTTGCTCTCTGCCTTGAGTTTAAAAAATAATAAATTCTCTGCAATGATTTGACACAATTGGTACAAGATATTCGATTCGTTTCAATTAGTTTGTCAACTTAAATAAAAAGCTTCGATATTATTTATTACACAATCGACACAAGATCTCAGTAACATTTTAAAATTAGTTTGTCCCAACTTTAAAAAAATAAAAATCTCCGCTACGATTTACTTGACAATCGTCACAAGATCTCCAAGGGTCATTTGAGAGTAAGTTTATCAGTTTTAAAAAGCAAAATTTCCATTTTGATTTACTCTACCATTGTCACAAGAACTCCAAGGTTCGCTTGAATACTTTTTTTCTCTCTCTCTCTTTAAAAGAAAAATTCCATTACTATTTATATAATTGGCACAAGATTTCCAAAATGCCCCTTTTCAGTAAATTCATCAAAACAAAAGCTCCAATACGATTTATTATACAATTGGTACGAGAACCTAAGAAAATCATACTGCGACAGTTCAACAGATAAAGATCCATATTGGAATACTAGATAAAAAATGTCGGTCAACACCACATTTGGAATAGGGTACTATCCGAGATATTAACCTCGTCATCTGACTAATTCTAAATGATGAGGTGTCATCGAATCTGTCCCCTTCGGCAATGATCCCGGACCCCGCCAATAGCCCGTTGAGTTGCTCCAATGCAACGTCAGTTCAACTACTTACCAGTCCCAATACCACAGATTTTTTTTCCAAGTCTAAAAACCTACAATAAATTTATAAGAATTTAGGATATTTTAATTAACGTCGCAATATGGAGTAATTGGGTAAGTAATTAATTTCAGTTAACGTCGTACTAGAGCAACACAACGAGCTATTGACGACGGTCCGGGATCAGTCCCTTGAGGGAAAGATCCGAGGACAACACCTCGTAATTTTGAACCACGGTCAGATGACGAAGCAACACCTGAGCTGGCACCCCACTCTCCAAACTTCCACGCCAACCCAACGTGAGGACTTTCGGCCACGACAGATTTAAGGTGCACCAGCCGCCTCTACACCATACGCTTACAAACATCCATGCCCGGACCCGGATTCGAAGTAGGAACCTTCCGATCTAGAGGTTAACACCTTAACCACTATACCGGTTGGTCGGCGATATAAATTGCGAGCTGCCTTACAGAGATTCTTATATTTTTGCTATTTTATTAATTGATCATAGCACTAAACTTGGCGTGGTGTAGTAGATGGAGCGTAAATTAATTTTAGTTTTTGTAACAATCAGTTAATGAAAAACAGAGCTTCGCTTCTAAACACAGTACAAATGTAATATTTGTGTGGTTGAATCTTTAGTCTACTCATTGAATGCTATGAAATCCATCGCATTTTTAAAAAGTAACACTAAAGTGGCATTTTTAGATTTTATTTTTAATTTGAAATGTATAGAGAATGTTCATATCTTTATTAAAAATTTGTAACATTTTCTTATTTGCTCTTCTTTGCTCTCTGCCTTGAGTTTAAAAAATAATAAATTCTCTGCAATGATTTGACACAATTGGTACAAGATATTCGATTCGTTTCAATTAGTTTGTCAACTTAAATAAAAAGCTTCGATATTATTTATTACACAATCGACACAAGATCTCAGTAACATTTTAAAATTAGTTTGTCCCAACTTTAAAAAAATAAAAATCTCCGCTACGATTTACTTGACAATCGTCACAAGATCTCCAAGGGTCATTTGAGAGTAAGTTTATCAGTTTTAAAAAGCAAAATTTCCATTTTGATTTACTCTACCATTGTCACAAGAACTCCAAGGTTCGCTTGAATACTTTTTTTCTCTCTCTCTCTTTAAAAGAAAAATTCCATTACTATTTATATAATTGGCACAAGATTTCCAAAATGCCCCTTTTCAGTAAATTCATCAAAACAAAAGCTCCAATACGATTTATTATACAATTGGTACGAGAACCTAAGAAAATCATACTGCGACAGTTCAACAGATAAAGATCCATATTGGAATACTAGATAAAAAATGTCGGTCAACACCACATTTGGAATAGGGTACTATCCGAGATATTAACCTCGTCATCTGACTAATTCTAAATGATGAGGTGTCATCGAATCTGTCCCCTTCGGCAATGATCCCGGACCCCGCCAATAGCCCGTTGAGTTGCTCCAATGCAACGTCAGTTCAACTACTTACCAGTCCCAATACCACAGATTTTTTTTCCAAGTCTAAAAACCTACAATAAATTTATAAGAATTTAGGATATTTTAATTAACGTCGCAATGGAGTAATTGGGTAAGTAATTAATTTCAGTTAACGTCGTACTAGAGCAACACAACGAGCTATTGACGACGGTCCGGGATCAGTCCCTTGAGGGAAAGATCCGAGGACAACACCTCGTAATTTTGAACCACGGTCAGATGACGAAGCAACACCTGAGCTGGCACCCCACTCTCCAAACTTCCACGCCAACCCAACGTGAGGACTTTCGGCCACGACAGATTTAAGGTGCACCAGCCGCCTCTACACCATACGCTTACAAACATCCATGCCCGTACCCGGATTCGAACCAGGAACCTTCCGATCTAGAGGCTAACACCTTAACCACTATACCGGTTGGTCGGCTGGAGTAATTGGGATCAAACCAGAAACGAAAGATTCGAGGACAAGACGTAATTTTGAATCAATATTGATCGAATAATGCCAATAAATAAAACTACAAAAGTATAATGCAAGCTCTTTCAATCAAATCGTATCATTTTCCACCATACGGCGCAACTCATGAATTCAATTAAACGCGTAAGAGACCGTATAAAGCAATCAAACGAACGAGTATAAAAAGGCTGAGTTTGGATTGAAATGTCTACGTATCGTAAAGTAGAGGAGAGGGAAGAGAGAAGTACAAAGGGCCAGAGCTCTTCCCGAAATTACAGCGGTGGTCTCTTCTATCGATAAAGCAAAGTACAATTACTCATTAAAACATTAAAAAAACACCAGAGCGGTCGAAAATTGCTGCGCAAATTCCTCTGAATGCCCGATTAATATCTCTTCCCCTCCTGGTTTGTGCCCTCCTTCTCCCTCTTCCCAGATATTTTAGCTTTGCTCTAGACATAGATGGACGATGTGAGCTGGGTCAAGCATCATTATCAATGGGCGTGGATTTATCTATCGGATCGCCCCCATTAACTGCAGGGAGGGGTGTCAGGTATTACAAGATGCCTTTGGAAGGCATCAACTGCGATAACGATCGGCAAGTTCATGTTTTATGCATTTCGAATTATCATATCAGTGATCGCTCGTGAAAAATTATTTATTTTCTTTATTATTTTTCCCCCGTCTACCCCCCCCCCCCTCCTGAAAGAACGGGATGGAGAATTTAAATGGGAATATGCGTGTTTTAGATTGCGTCAAAAAACGAGGGAACGCGTTTCGTGTTTTGTTTGGTGTGTTTCGTCTTCGGTGATTTGGGCCTCGTCGAAACTGTTGTCGTTAACTGTTGTTTTCTTTCCTCGATGAGGAAGTGTCGAAACTGGTCTTGAAACCAGTTGATTTGACGATGACATTATTTGATTGCTGTCGAATAAATATTTGAACAATTTGGCAGTGTCTCAAGAGAACGTTTGAGGAAGAAATTCTTCAAACTGTCCTTTAGTTTAGGTGTAGATTTAGGGTGGGACAAAGGACATATTTAACCAAGCTGTGCCAAACAAAAAACAATCACTGTCAAGCAATGAACATCCACACGAGAATTGTTTAATTTTTTTTATCATATATTTCTATTGTTAATGTTTAAGACAATTATCAACATACACATACATACATAATAACATATTAACGTTGTGTTTTTGGTTTTCTTGGTATTTGAAAACTGTAGGTAGGTAGGTATATTATTAATGTCTCATTGGAGCAATACAACGAGCTATTGGTGACGTTCCGGGAACAACCCCTGAAGGGGAAGATCCGAGTGTTTGCGAATGTCTTCCAAGATTTGGGAAACTGTTTTCTTTCCTCGTTGAGGAAATGTCGAAACTGGTTTCGAAATCGTTAATTTGACGGTAAAATACTTAATTACTGTCAGATGATTGATTGAATTATTTTGGCACAAGAACCAGGTTTGGCCAATTAGTTGTTGTCAGGCGAAATATTTATGCAATGGCAATATCAATAGAGCGCTTGGAGAAACTGAAATGTCCTTTAGTTTAGCTGTTGATTTTGAGTGGGACAAAGCCATATTTCACCAGGCTGTACAAACAGTCACCGTCAAGCAATGGACATAGACACAAGGAATGCTTTAATTTTTTTTCTAGCACAGGTAATGGTAATTTGGTAATTTTTAGTTAACGTCGTACTAGAGCAACACAACGGGCTATTGACGACGGTCCGGGATCAGTCCCTTAAGGGAAAGATCCGAGGACAACACCTCGTAATTTTGAACCACGGTCAGATGACGAAGCAACACCTGAGCTGGCACCCCACTCTCCAAACTTCCACGCCAACCCAATCTAGCACAGGAAACTGGTTTAAGACAATTATTAACAAACATTAACGTTGGTTTTGGTTTCTTCGTGTTTGGGAATGTCTTCGAAAATTTGGGAAACTTGTCAATAACTGTTGCTTTCTTTTCTAAATGAGGAAGTGTCCAAACTGGTGTTGAGCCGACCAACCGGTGTAGTGGTTAAGGTGTTAGCCTCTAGATCGGAAGGTTCCTGGTTCGAATCCGGGTCCGGGCATGGATGTTTGTAAACGTATGGTGTAGAGGCGGCTGGTGCACCTTAAATCTGTCGTGGCCGAAAGTCCTCACGTTGGGTTGGCGTGGAAGTTTGGAGAGTGGGGTGCCAGCTCAGGTGTTGCTTCGTCATCTGACCGTGGTTCAAAATTACGAGGTGTTGTCCTCGGATCTTTCCCTTAAGGGACTGATCCCGGACCGTCGTCAATAGCCCGTTGTGTTGCTCTAGTACGACGTTAACTAAAATTACCATTACCATTACCATTACCAAACTGGTGTTGAAACCAATTGATTCGATGGTAAAATATTCAATTGCTGCAAAATTTTTTTATTTGTATAGTTGGCAATGTATCATAGTAAGTTTAAGGAAGCGTTTAAGTAGGTATTTAAATTAACGTCGCACTGGAACAACCCAACGGGCTATCGTCGACGGTCCGGGAATAAACTCGAAGGGAAAGATCAAGGACAAGTAATTTTGAACCACGGTCAGATGACGAGGTCACAACTGAGCTGGTACCCCAAACTTCCATTCCACGCCATCGTGAGGATATTTGAGGCCATGACAAATTAAACATACACCAGCCCCCTTTGTATACGACGTTGAGTTGGATTCGAACTCACAATCCTTCGGTTGCTAATCCGCCACTCTTAAAGAATGAATTCCGTATTGATATACGATAGTTGATTGGTCAACATCAAGTAGATTAAACACCAAACGTAGCAAAAACAACGATAAACAACACTTTCAGGTAACCTCGATTTGTATACCCGAGCCTTATTTACACTGAAAATCCATCACACTTAACCAAATATGTAAAAAATAAATCTAGTTGCCAGATAATAATCAACGAAAACTTCACTGTGATAAATTTTGCACATGCAACATCCTCTCAGAATATTTTACTAAGTATCCTTTACCAAACAAAAGCAATGAAGTATTCATTCCTGAAGTTATTCCTCTCGTCATTTATACGTATGTATTACTACTTAAAACTGAACTGAATGATCTCGTCTCACTAACCGAGAAAGGAACAGATTGCTACTTACGAAACACTGCATCTCAAGTTACTAATAAAAGTACAATTGGATTTAGACATTTTACATTATTCGATTTGCTTAGAAATTTATCATTGAAGTATCTCTTGGTTGGATCTCTTTTTCATGTGTATGACGTAAATAAATTTATCAAAATAAGTATAGACAAAACTTATACATCCCTCTAAAATAACCTTGGGACAGCTGTAGCCCAGTTGACAGAGAAAGAAATTAGCACCTGGAGTGTTGCGAATTCAAAACTCGGTCCAAACAAAGACCATCGTATACATGAGATCTGATGCACGTTAAATCTGTCGTGGCCTCAAATGTCATCACGTTGGCATGGTGTGGAAGTTTGGTGCCAGCTCAGGTGCTCACCTTTTGATCTGACAATGATTCAAAATTTCGGTGGTAATTTTGCATCCACTCTGATCTTTCCTTCCGGGATGGATCCTGGACCGTCGCCAATAGCCCGTTGTGTTGCTCCAGATCAACATTAGTTCAACTACATACTCACTCCAAAAGCTCGATCATCGAAACTAAATTTGACTGTGCAAAATACGATAAACGACATCTAATTTCAAACCCTGTTCGATTTTTTTTTTAAATTCATCCTCCAATAAGAATGGATTAGCAATCTGGGATTGAGTACTCGCATTCAACCACTGATCGTCGTCTAGAAAGGGGCTGGTAAATATTAAATCCTCAAATGTCCTCACGTTGGTATGGTGTGGAAGTTAACAGAGTGGGAGTCATGTCAGGTCTTCGTCTCACCGTGGATCAAAATTACGTGTTGTCCTCGGATCACTACCTTTGCGATGGATCCCGAACTGTCGTCAATAGCCCGTATTGTAACTCTAGTGCATGTTAATTGCAATACCTACAAATAAGGATGGAACCGTAACAACTTCTAACCAGACGAACTCATCGAATGACCGCTTTGCCAAACTAGATGTCCTTAACACCTACGGCGGCTTAATTGCAATTTTAAAACATTTTAACAGGTTCTCAGTCTTGGTAAAACCATCAACTTTGATACCGATCTCGGAAGTTGTAGTTCGATCACATTTAAAATCGCCGTCCACAAGATGGAAGTCCTGATGCCGAGATCAATCCCGTGTTTGATGCCCTCTGCCAATCTTATGTAATACCATCACTGTCAAGGAGATTAATCGCATTGTCATTTTGTGAAATTATGACTGGGAGTATAGGAACGCTCCAATTATCTCTCGACCAAAGGTGGTGGAACAAGCAACTTTTGCTAATTTCGGTAATTTGTACCGGAATCACCTCGGGTTAAATAGCCAAAATTAACTCCGGCACGGTCGAACGTGTCCGACATACGAACAAGTAATTTGGTAACGATATTTCAAAACCATGCGGTGAAAAATTGGCCTATTGGCGTAAAATTGGCATAAATAATACCTTCGAATCCAAAGTGTTTGAAAAATTTAAACAAATTCGACTGATCCAAATTATTTACTGGTAGAAAATCAATGTCATCCAAATTACTCACTGGTAGATACGATCTAGAAGTAATTTGAAAAAGAATTTGAAAGGGGGGCGCGGTAGAAGAATTTGTCTCTCATTTTACTTAATTTGAATTTTACTTGTCACTTAAGGGGGTCCGGGACACAAAAATCGTCAAATTTTCGAAATTTTTTTTATTATTTTAAGAAATTCTCTGTGCTTTTCTGCTTAAAATGACGTCTAAATCATGTTTCTATCTTAATTAGAACTAGAGATATAGTAATTTTTGTGGTGCGTTGTTTTAAAAATCTAACACTCTTGACAGTTGTTGTCATGGCAACAACATCTGTACTTAAAACTTTATATGCGTTTTTCTCCATGATGCATTTTTTCAAGATTTCCTGTATTCAAATTGCTATAAGTCGAAAACCGATAAAGTTTAAGGGTTGAAATTTGGAATATATCTTTTTCAAACATTATACTTTAATTTTGATTCAGCAAATTTAAAACAAATATTTACTTTTAAAAATATGACTTTTTTAAAAAAAAGTACCTTAAAATTTTCAAATATTTTCATTCAAATATTTTTCATTTTTTATTAAATTAATATTTTTTAAATTCCTGAATCAAAATTAAAGTTAATAAATTTGTGAATAATTTAATGTAAGAATCTTGAAAATTGATCAAGAATGTTTTGAGCCTTAGCAATTTAAAATGACCCCTCTTTTTTTCAAAAAATTTTAATTAAAAATTTTTAAAGAACTTTTGGAAAACTTTTGTGTTGTGATTTTTCTTATTAGTTAGATGGGTAATCAGTACAAAAAAATTCAAAATTCTAAATTAATTAATAAAAATTTTTTTTCAATGTGTCTCGGACCCCCTTAACGTTTTTGAAAAATTTAAGCAAGTTCAATCGATCGAAATTATTCAATGATCGAAGTAATTTCAAACAAACTTCAAAAGCATGTTAGAAAAGCTTGGCGCCAATAATTTCTTCAATCAAAATTCACAAAATCAAACTGAGAAAACAGTTAAAATTGCACATAATTAAGATTTAAATTAAAAAAACACTCACCGGGGACATATAGAATATTGTAGAGGAATACATAGCTGCTAAATTAGTAAATATAAAAAGTCCAACTTTGTTGCAAAGAAATGCAATAAAATTTCATCGTCATCAAATAAAATTAGATGAGGTAGAAAAAAAACATTAAAATGAGAATGCTCTCATAATTAAATTTAATCTAATACAAAAGCGTTTGTCCCTTGGTAAATAAAACCTCACTTGATATAGTTATGTCCAATATATATTTTAAAAACTTCCGTGTTCCTGCGAAACACTTAATATCTATAAAATCACAACCAAGAAAAGTTATATCCGCGTATATTTTTATACTAACAGGTAGCTGTCACTTTAGTCCATTTTGCAAACAAGAGCTAACTACACCTTGAGTTATACAGCAGACGCCATAAGGGATCAATTTCCCTAACTATTCCCTACTGCAAGTTAAGTCTGTCCTGACCTCACGTTGACGTGGAAGCTCAGGTGTTGCTTCGTCATCTGACTGTGGTTCAAAATTACGAGGTGTTGTCCTCGGGTCTTTCCCTTAAGGGACTGATCCCGGACCGTCGTCAATAGCCCGTTGTGTTGCACTAGTACGACGTTAACTAAAAATTACCAATTACCCTTAAGGGACTGATCCCGGACCGTCGTCAATAGCCCGTTGTGTTGCTCTAGTACGACGTTAACTAAAAAATTACCAATTACCACGTTGACGTGAAAGTCGGTAGGTATTTAATTAACGTCTCACTGTAGCTACACAGTGGGCTATTGGCGACGATCCGGGTAATTTTGGTAATTTAAGTTAACGTCGTACTAGAGAAACACAACGGGCTATTGACGACGGTCCGGAATCAGTCCCTTAAGGGAAAGATTCGAGGACAATACCTCGTAATTTTGAACCACGGTCAGATGACGAAGCAACACCTGAGCTGGCACCCCACTCTCCAAACTTCCACGCCAACCCAACGTGAGGACTTTCGGCCACGACAGATTTAAGGTGCACCAGCCGCCTCTACACCATACGTTTACAAACATCCATGCCCATACCCGGATTCGAACCAGGAACCTTCCGATCCAGAGGCTAACACCTTAACCACTATACCGGTTGGTCGGCCCAGTGATATAGGCGATTCATTTCTCATTTCTGGTAGGTAATTAACGTCAATTTGGAATAACACAACGGGCTATTGGGGATGGTCCGGAATCAATCTCGAAGGGTAGGTAGGTATTTTAACTAACGTCACACTGGAGCAACACGACGGGCTATTTCAATCCCAAAAGGGTACTGGTAATGGTAATTTTAGTTAACGTCGTACTAGAACAACACAACGGGCTATTGGCGACGGTCCGGGATCAGTCTCTTAAGGGAAAGATCCGAGGACAACACCTCGTAATTTTGAACCACGGTCAGATGACGAAGCAACACCTGAGCAGGCACCCCACTCTCCAAACTTCCACGCCAACCCAACGTGAGGACTTTCGGCCACGACAGAGTTCAGGTGTACCAGCCGTCTCTACACCATACGCTTACAAACATCTATGCCCGGACCCGGCTTCGAACCAGGAACCTTCCTATCTAGAGGCTAACACCTTAACTACCAGACCGGTTGTTCGGCATAGCAACACACACACACATCGGAGATGTATTTACTAATTAACAAGGATCTTTCCCTTCGGGTTTTGATCACCGACGGTCTTTAATAGCGCATTGTGGTACTCTACGGCGACGTTAATTAAAAATACATATACCTGATTGAAACATGTGGAAATGTCAAAGGCATCGTCTCATACGATCAAAAAAACAAACAAAACGAATCAATAAAAAAGCGGATATTTATACTTTTTGGAAATCTAGGAGGGGCTCAAGACCCCATATCACACCCCACAGGTGCGCCCCTGATGGTAATATAGTTCAAATCCCAGATATAGTACACTGCAACAAAACTATCCAAAAAACAAAGCCCACAATCTACGGAGACCAAAGAGTAATTGCTGCGCAATATTTGAATGAATAATTTATACGCATTGTTTGGCCACGTTTGGCCGACCTCAGGGTGTACCCAAGCCCCATGCTATGGATTCTTCCATTATTTATGAGCTATCAAATTTCGCGTATAAACGCCTTCACATAAATCACATGTTCTCTTTCATTTTTCAAAACGGGAGAAAGAGCCAGCGATGACGATACTCGATGATTTAGTATCGATAATAAATAATCGATGTCGGTCTTCGTTGGAGGGCAGAACGAAACAACTTATGGCCTCTATTTGTAATGTTAAATAGCGGTTTATCTCTTTGCAACATTAAAATAAATCTTGTTGCTCTGTTTCGGGAAGGAAGGCACTTTTTAATTTGAGGAACTGCAGCGGAATAATATTAGTATAGATGAATGGCAACAGGGGTAATATCGCCTGCGCTGGAGTGGTTTAGCGTTAATATTAAGCGTGTGTGAAGGTCATATTTATGTGCTAATTAGTGCGAATGTAAATTTGTTGCTGTCGTGACAGGTCGGTATTTTAATTAGTGTCGCGCTGGTGCTATTGGTGACGGTCCAGGATAAAACCTGAAGTTAGCAGTTGTTCCATGTAATTAAGTGAACAGTGCAATTGTGCAGTTGATCCTCTGTTTTTTTTTGAACTGCTCGATGATTTTCAAGCACATCTTATGTTTGCGGTAGATAGGAATTTAATCACCGTCACACTGGAGCAATACAACGTAATTTTGTAATACCACGTAATTTTGTATCATGGTCAGATGACGAGGTCACACCTGAGCTTATGTTTGCGGAGAGGTGCGAAACATCAACATTAACGCTGCTTCCAAATTCTACGAGATCCGCGGTGGCCAAGCTGGATGATACGTAGGTAGGTAGTTTATTAACGTCGCACTGGAACAACACAACGGGCTATTAGTTAGAAATAAAGAGAAGGTATAGCGTAAATGTCACCCAAACATTTTTCCTAGGTCGCCGCCAAAATACTGGGGTGTATTGGGATTAAATACGTATGGTAAGTGGATGGTGTATAAAAGCACAGTGTAGTTAACCTTCCAAGTGATTTTGAAGAGATATATCCTAGCTATCTTACCATCTCGTTGTCAAGATATTGCCGATTTTTTTTTATGGTAACGATAAAGTTATTTAGTTTTCTTCAAAATGATAAGAAACCAACGCCATCTGTTTGCATAAACAACATTTTAGAGACGTCATCCACAGCTACATTACGGCTGCTAGATAACGGCTCCGCTTTCTTAGGAAACCGCAGCTTGAGGGAAAGATCAGAGGACACCACGTAACTATGAACAACATAAGGGTCGGGATCCTCAGCTTCAGACCGTTCATTGCACAAAGCGTTAACTTTAAAAGCAAGAACCGTTCCCAACTGTCAGGTTCTGCGAAAAGTATTTCCTCGTGCACACGCCTGAAACGACCCCTCCGCAACTTTGTACAATATCCTGTCAGCCTTTCTACTCAATACCGGGAGGCCTAAAGCTCATACACGAAATGAACGCAGAGCGCGCACGATCACACGATGCACATTAAACAAAGAAACATCGTTTCTGTAAACGGCATACGTTTAATATGGGCAGAATACCGGTCCGGCGAGATTTTTTCTCCACGAAGTAACAGCACTCACTTTTTTCTGCTATTTTTCTTTTCCTTCCCCCGAAAGTATATTCTTCAACGCTTGTTTTATTTTAATATTTTCTTAAGTGCCCGCCGTGGTTGGAGTAAGAAGAAAAAAAAAAACTTCGCTGCTATGGCCTAAGATTTATGTTGCAGGTTATAATGGTGGCAAGTTTCTTGACTTATTATGAGCGCAGAAATGTGACTAAATTGCTTGAAATTATAGACAGTAGTGTAAAAAGACTTCTTTATAATGAAAAGCTTTTGGCTTTTAAAAAATCGGAGCGTTTGTTTCGAGATAAGAGGGCGTTTTAATTCGTGTGGTTGGGTATATAAATATTTGGGCTTTTGTTTTGCGTGGCTTGTTATCGGGATTATTTACTTGTGTTTGGGAATCGGAGGTATTCGGAGATCCCTACCAGTTTGCATTTCATTTGTGCAATTGCCTGTTTCAATATGAAGTTGTCCCAATCTTTTCAAAATTCCTTTCTGAGTGTATTTCTCTCTTCTGCGTTAGTAAAACTTTCAATGTGTGTGTATTACTGGGTATTGTAAGTCTCGTGTCTGGTGCAGTCTTGCCAAGTATGGCACATTGTGCCATTAAACCTCAAAATCAAACAACCAATGTATTCCAATGGCTCGTTCTCTGACCGTGGTTCTAAGTTACGTGTTGTTGTCCCCAATGTTTCCCTTCGGGTTTAATCCAAACCATCACCAATTCTAATGTGTTGCTCCAGTACAACGTTAATTAGGATACCAATATATTAAATGGCACACCAGAGATTCCAGGCTAGCAGAATTAAGCTGAGAAATTAGTAAATTGATGTGAAAGTTTTAATTATTTAAATGAATATTGCGCAAGCGTTTTCGTAAAATATCCATTGAAGAAGCATAGTTAATTGAATAGACTGCCTTTTATCAAAATGCAAGTGCTCCAATTTATTCAAATGGCCCACCATCGATCTAGGATAACAGAAGTAAAGTAAGAAATAAGTAAATTGAGGTAAAAGTTTTTTTTTCTTAAATGAATATTGTATACAAATGGTATCTTTAAAATTCATCGAAATAGAAGCATAATTTATTAGCCTCTGCCTTTTTCAGTGTGCAATTACTCCAATCTATTCAAATTTGGCCATCGGTGATCTAGGCTAACAGAATTAAATCAAGAAATTAGTGAATTGAGGTAAAAATTTTACTTTTTTAAATGAATATTGCACAAATGTTATCTTCGAAATTCATTGATTTTGAAGTATATTTATTGAATAGAACAATTTAATATTTGTTGGAAAGTTTATAAGCAATTATAAATGAAATTTATTTAATTTTGTAGTTAAAAATAAAGATAGAAAGTAAGAAATTATACCATATATTTATTTTTGCATGAATTGAAATGTTCATTTTTAGTCATGTGACAACCTTAAAATAAAAAGTTGTTTCTTTTATGGAAAAAGTCTTACCAGGGAAAATAATGTCCATTTTCTACTTTTAAAATAATTAGAATTTTCTAGGATGGGAAAAGAATAGAGAGAGTTTTCATTTCAAAACCAGTAAATACGATGAAGCTTAATCTGAATAATTTTACCATTGCATGAATTGCATTTCAAAGCCAGTTTATTTGATTATTTTAGTTGTTACGTTTCAAATTGACTGTATAATGGAACGCAACCAGTTTAGAACATACTTGCAAGAGTTCCAGCAAAAATCTTTAAAAATCAAAAATAGCTGAAGTACAATTGCTTGAAAAAATAGTTAGTGTCATATTACATGGTATTTTTTAAACTGTCTTAAGAATGTGTTTCTTAAACTTGAAAGGAAAATTCTTTACAATATGCTTTATCTAAAAGTGGTTGCTCGTTTTTTGTACAAGCATGATACCTATTTATGACCTCTATTATTTATACTACCTTATAGAATAGTGGTAAAAATAGAAATGTGGAAAAATTATTGAAATCGTCTTAAAGATGAAAGTTTGCATCCTGTGAGTTGTACGTAGAACAGTTTCGATTACAGTTACTTACCCTGTAGGTATCTGTTATCTCTCCTATATTAGTAAAACATTCACTCGCGTGTGTCCATTACTTGACATTATCTTGTGCGTGGCATATCTTGGCCAAATATAGCCCTTGTGCCATAAATGCATTAAGTGTAATCCCTTAAATATTGAAAATCTCTAACTGGGTTCTGAAATTGTACTATATACACCAAAAAAAACAAACAATTTTAGACTATCAAGGAATTGAGGAGAATTCCTACATGGTATAGAAGTTGTGAGATCGACATGAAGAAAATTGAGATTGTTAAAATAATTCATTCAAGATGCTCATATTCTAGTCCAATTAATTAATTAATTTTGATTTATGCTTTAGAGTCAACGTCTGTCTCTTTAACACACATAATGAGTTGTGGAAACAGGCCAGGTTCACTATATTCCACACACAATAAGACTCCAATCTCTCTTGCATGGTATCCTCAAAATTAACCGATAGTAGCCCGTTGTGTTGCTCCAGTACGGAGTTAATTAAAATACCTACCTATCTCTCAAAATTAACAGCACGTAAAATATTGAGTGAATTGAAATTTCTGAAGTTCCAGTCAATTTCTAAGATGACACAATCAAGATGCGTCATTGAATAGTAAGAAAAATAAATCATTTTTAAATGACTAATCTTTGCTAAACATGAACACTATATTGTTTCAAGTCATTGTTATGTAAGAGATGTTATTGATATTCCTAATTACGGTAAATAAGCATTAAAAATAACAGCATGTCAATTCTAAAATTGCAAGAAAAATGTAACATTGTAACGGAAAAACATCTAACTTTTAAGTTATATTAAATGTTTTTTTAACATTCTACGCTTTCGCTAAACACCTTCATTTAGAACCCGCCGTTGTTTTTAATTTATTTACTAAGTGATATTTCATGTTAATCTATCTAGTCCCATATATATGTATGAAATCTGTGAGAAATACAGCCCCTTTCACTTGAGATAATACTTTATATTTCATCCAACACTCAAAACATTTTATTTTTACTTCCCATTATTTATCTTAATCGAATAATTGAAAATTTAGCTGTAAAGCCCTCAATTAATATAACGGCTCTAAAATCACATATTGCTGTTCAAGTGATATCTCATTAATATTTGCACCACAGCAATCGCAAATAATAGATGTGCATTGAAACATATGCTTCATTGTTCATTTAATATTCATTTAAATATTCATTGTTCATGAATATTTAAAACTCAGCATAGTGCGTCAATTAATAAATCTCACAACACAGAAATATATCTGAGTAAAAGTCTCAAAAACAGTAATACTGAACTCAATTTAAACACATAGTTCAAAACTACATCTCTAATAATAATTTTCAATGGAACTAAAATGTTAAACATATTACTGGCGTTGCCAGCTGTAGAAAATTGAATACTCATTAATAATTTAATTACGCTATCGCTTGCGCGTTTCCACTGCTTCTGTATAAATATCGATTGCGTTTTTTTCTATTTTAACATAAATATTATCGCTTGCATTATCATTTCCTTGAATCTATGTAATATTTATTTATTTATTGTTCGCTAGCAATTTCTCGTGAAAGTATTCAATTATTTTATATAAATTTAACCATGGTAGTTTATAATAAAATGCCATCGTATTGCCTTTCATAAAGTAGGATTAGTTACTTCATTGCAATAAAACATTTGAGTTGCGTTTTTTTATTTTGGTAAAATATGTTATACGTACTAAATAATAGGCTCCAAAGTGGGATCCTATTTTCTGTTCGTCGAATCCACGATTGATGTAATCATTCATTGTCGGAAACTGGCAACCGGTTGGGAACCAGAACCTGAGGGAATCATTGATACTTATCATCATGCATATTAATGAATATCATTATGCAGTGATTAGTTAATGCAAAAAAAACAAAAGTGCTGTATGTGTATTGAAAACAAGGAAAAGTGCATCTAAAACATTGTATCTAGTTTCTTTTCCAGCTAATTGCCCCACACCTGTAAGATAAATCTAATAAAATAAAACCTTGCCCGATACAAAAAGAAAAACGAAACACATCCTGTTTGGATGGTAACGGATGTCTTGTTTTACAGAGTATCTAGTTTACCCGAATCCAAAATTGAAAGCTTATAACTAGTAATTCATGAATAAATGACTGAACCAATGCATAATCGATCAAACCTTTTCACACGAAACCTCCTTTAATTTGCTACCTGTGATTGTGAGTGATTACGGCCTAGATTGAACCCATTAAACTGAAATTTATTCCAAAATCGATAACCGGCTTCCTTGGTAATTTCATTACAAATGTGTTTAACCACAAATATTGTTTTGTTATTTTAAAAACAGCAATAAAAGAAAAAGATCCTGTATCTTTTTTTCAATATCAACTCTTTTTTATATCTTTTTTTAAATCTTAAAAACTTCTCTAGAATATTACAGCTATTTGTATGTTGTGTAATATGCTTAGAAACTTATTTTACATACCTCCAACACAACTCTCATTAATATTACTTCACTCAATTTAGTGAAATGCACTCGGAAAATATGACTTCATTTCGTCGGAAATGAATCTTATTTACCCTCCAAATAGTTTCGACGAGATATCTCGTCCATCAAGATCTGCCCTCTTTTGCTAATGATGAAATATCTCGTCATCAAGATACTGTCGATTCCCTTATGATGACGAGATCAAGATCTGGTCAGTTTTCTTTTAATGACGAGGAGATCTCGATGGACGAGATATCTCGTCCATCGACGATCAGGTCAGTTTAGCCAATAACGAGAAACCTCGTCGAGCTAACCACCAGCAGGGTAAAAAGTAAATACATAAATAGCTTGTCTAAACTTTAGCCATTCTAAGATAATAATAAAAAATTTTACAAAAAAACAGTTTCTAGAATCTTTACTTTCATTTGTGAACACATCATTTTTGAAGTGGTAAAGGCGTTCTGGTACTTCACGAAAACGCGATCATAATATTATCAAAAGGATTCGGGTGTCTTTTTATTACTCCATTTCGCATAATCTCAATCTCTAAAGGTATTCGGTTGAGCCATGTCGGTTTCTAGTACATAATAATCGTTACCACCACGCCCAAAGGCACCCGTCTGAATCTTGGCGATTTTCAACTTAACTGCATTTTTTGAGCAACCATTTCATGTTTCGTAATATAACAAGGCCGCCAAACATCTTGATTCGTACTGAAGATGCAGATTTTCATGAGAAAACAACATTTGAGTTGATTTTTCCCGAAGCATCAAACTTTGAACGCGTTTTTTGCAGAATCGTCAGTTTTGCATATTGGTGCCTTTGGCGTGGTGGTTACGATATATAGTTTTTAAAATAATGGTTTGGGAGGGTTTTTTTTTAAAATATATTCCAATATCATGGTTCTTTTTTTGTGACATTAAACACTTTCGCTGCTGATCTCACGCCAGCGTGTGATGTGGCGTCAACGCTAAAGAGTCGGTCACGTGCCAGCGCGTGATGTCTTAGTAGCCCGTCACGCGCTCGCGCGGGACGATGGTTCTGCAGGGCCTATACGCCCTAAAAAGGAAAAATGCAATCTAATAAGCCTTTAACAGATGATGAAATTGCAAATTTATTGGCTGAGCTTTCGCTAATCTATTCTGGCATTGGCGTGGCTGATATTGGCTTCTATGAAAAACTCATTTCTACGTCGGGGCAATAACGATCAACACACCACATCATTTTGGCAGCGAATGTGTTAAATTGGAACTTATAAACGGCCATCCCTTTATTATGTACCCCATCTTCATTTCACTTATATATGAAGATACCTTAGAGTAAAATCATTCGTACCACTGGTCTGGACCGGCCATGTCTCTTATGGAGCACCCTCTGACCAGCAGCTCGTCTCCTTATCATAAAGAGGGAAGAAATCAGAAAATTAGTGTGCATGAATGAAAAATATTTTTGAATAAAATGGGGGTGGAATGAGAACTGGACAGCTTAATTGATCAGCAGAGCCAAAATCTAAAAACACACCCTCGAACCGGGGCAGCATACAAGTGGTCACCCTCCCAAGTACTGACCGCGACAGGTGTTTAAACCTCATCGTGGGTTGGCTGTTTGGTTTTATGGCGTTTGGGCCATATTTGGCGAAGCTGAGACAAACGCAAGACCGACAATGTCAAATTGTTTTGAAAAGAAAGGGTTGTAGGTATTTTAAAATTAACATCGCACTGGAGCAACACAACAGGCAATTGGTGACGGTCCGGGATCAAAGGAGATAAAGATCGAAGCACAACACATAATTTTGAACCGTTGTCAGATGACGAGTTCACCCATAGGCTGGCACCCATTTTCTAACGTCTACGTGACCATGTCACACCACGTCTGCTTGAGAACATTTGTGGTCAAGGCAGAATCAAAGTAAATCTGTCGCCTTTGTACATAATGGTCTTTGGTCGGATTCGAGCTCGAAACCCTCCGGTTTTTCATCCATTACTCAGTTAATTAAAATATCATGGATGGGGTGAAATAATAGGGTTTGTTTAGTTATTAAATCAACATTTAATAGTTTATTTGTTTTCGTACTCTGTCCAATATAAGTGTGTATACCCTTACAAAGTAAAAGGTACGTAAGTATTTTAATTAACGTCGTACTGGAGCTACACAACGGGCTATTGATGGCGGTCCGGGATCAAACCCGAATATAAAGATCCGAGGTAATTGGTATTTTTTAACGTCGTACTAGAGCAACACAGCGGGCTATTGACGACGGTCCGGGATCAGTCCCTTAAGGGAAAGATCCGAGGACAACACCTCGTAATTTTGGACCTCAAAGATCCGAGGACAACACATAATTTTGAACCGTGGTCAAATGACCAGTTCACACCTAAGCTGGCACCCCACTTACCAAACTTCCACACCACGTCTACGTGAGAACATTTGTGGTCACGGTAGATTCAACGTAAACCTGTCGCTTTTGTTCACGATTGGTCGGATTTGAACTCGAAACCCTCCGGTTTTTAATCCATAACTCCGTTAATTAAAATATTAGGGATGGGTTAAATTATAGGTTTTGTATAATTATTAAATTAACATTTAATAGTTTATTTGGTTTAGTATTAAAACCAATCTGAGTTATTCTCTTTTAGAGTGGAGGAAAGAAGTTGCACAGTTAGAAGAGCTACGGATTAGCATGCGGAGGCTTTCGAGTCCGAAACTCAGTCCAGGTCAGGTTTTCTCATCTGGCAGTGGTTCATAATTAGGAGACGTTATCCTTGATCCTTCCCCTTGGGAATGATACCGGACCGTAGCCAATACCCCCTTGTTCAGCTCCAATGCGACATTGATTAAGTTCTTACCCTACCCACATTGAAATAAAAGGTTATCAAAGTTCCACTTCCCAGTACTCTCGATTCAGCAAAGAAATCGGTAAATGAAGAAATTAAATCCACGGGTTATATATTGCTTCCTGTTTAATATAAAGGATGCGTTCCACTTATAAACACAGATTGAAATCCTCCTTCGGTGATTATATTCGGTTGTGGTTTTTGTCTTAACTTGATAAGAATCATGTGGTTTTGGTCTGATGGTCTTTGTTAAAGTCTTCCTTCGCTCAGACAAAAGAATTATCAACGCATTTGAATTGGTGACATTTCCAATCTTGCAAGAGGAGATCTTACAATTATTGCAGGAGACTGATCATATTTATCTCGTTGCATTATTAAACGATAGGGTTTTTCTCGTCCTAATTGCTGGTGGACAGATAATGTTAAGCTGCCCTGTAAACGAAATGCAATTATTCAGCAAGTTTATCGATTGTATAAGTGAAGTTTGTTTACGTTTCTGTAATTGGTGCCTGCTTAATAGAGGAAAGTAACCATTTATGTTTGAAGAAATAATTTTATTTCGATTCAGATATGTTGGTTCCTTTCCAAGATGGAGGAAGTAGCCGTCGATGGAACCAAGGAATTCGATGCTCCACTATATGTAGCTTTTCAAATAATGCTGATGCTTATTTTGATTTCCATAGCATCGTTATGCTTGTTAATAAACATAACTTTTATTGAGTTTTATTTTCCGGGACCTGACTTTTTATCATCAGAGGATTGATCCATTTAAAGTTGCTCAATAGCCGACAGAAAATTTGTCAGATCAATAGCACGGAAATGTCTTGGTGGAATAATCCTGTTTGAAGAAGACGGAGAACAACTTGTAAAAAACTTAAATTTCTTTAACTGTAGTGATTTCAGAAAATACAGACGAAATAATCAGTAGTTTATACGAATATGGAAACAAAGACATTACAATTTTTTAAACATGAAAAATATCAATTGACTCAAAGTAGATTTTTTACAATTTTTAAACGGACAGAAGTTTAGTGATTTCAATTTTTTTAACTGCTTTCTTGACTGGCGGCTGGAAACATAAACTTATAATTAAATATTTAGTTATACTCTCAAAATAAAACTATTATCAACAACAAATTTACCCTTTTGATTAACATGGTGTAATTTGCAACTATTTTACACTTATTTGTAAATATGTGCAGCATGCCTTTCGAATGCACAGCCCATGAGGACGAATCAGAACTTTATATTAACCTAGTATTACCACTCTCCAAGCAAAAGACCTTTTAAAGGCTATTTTTCATTTTGAAGGATGTGTTTCAGATTGTTATAGACTTTTACGAGTGCTCGGGTTGAATCTCCTGGACAGTTTTAAAAACATAAACTAACTAAACTCTTAAGTTTTATGACCTCAATTTTTAGGAACATTTGACCTGGGATAAATATAAATTATTATCTAGGTTTTTGAACAGTGTTCTTGTAAAATCTGAGGCCTTTTAAAACTTTTCAAGGACCCCTATAAGTAAGGCCCTTTATAAGGCTAAGGCATAATATTACATTTATTTTTTACATTAATTTACATTTATTATAAGGCTTGTGTCAATGTCTTTTAAAAATTTTCTTAGCAAAATGAATCTGAGGAGACCTGCATCAATATTAAGATTCATAAATTTATTGATTTTCTTTTACATTTGACCTTTGATAACTATCGTCAGTCTTGGTTTCTTAATGTAAATGAAAAGAAATATGCATTTTCTTACAAAAACAAGGGCTTTTAAGCAACGTTAAGGTTTGTTAACGCCCCTTTTAGAATTAAAATGGAAAGTAAGCCTTTTTCAAGGACCTGGGGAGCTTGTTTGTGTAGAGAACAATGTATTAAGTTCTCAATCGACCTCAGACACGTTGTACTTTTTTGCTACTTCATTTGCACATCACGGGCGGATGGGGCAGGTTGAAACAATCGAACGGAGACGGGGGTGATCAAGACCAATGAAATCACAAACACACTCCCTTCCCCCTCCTTCGGCGGAGTCGGTGACGCGCGACACGGCGCCTCTCGCGATTTGCGACGGCGCGTCACAAACTGTTTGACAAACCTCCCCGCCAACCTTCCGACGCCCGCTAACACGGATTCATGCCGGATCTTGGACGGGCGGATTCGGCTAACACCCGTTCGTCTTCTGAGGGATTGATTTTCAGGTTTGTCTGGAACGGCGGTGTGCCACGACACACTGGTACACCAGTGGGTGCCGGAACGGGTTGAACTGAGAGATTATTTCTGTGGCAAAGGGCAAAAACTGGATCAGTCTTTAAAACTACTTTTCAGGAGCGCGTTTTCAAGATTTGCCCTTTTCTTGTAAATCGTGTTTCTGAAATAATTTATTTTGATTGCATTCTTTGTGTTACTCTTTTTTCATGCACATTATTTCACTTCTCCACAACGCGTTAGGCTCTAAAACAAGTCCTCCACCAGTGGCACTGATCTCATTTTTGCCGAATTTCGACATCCAGTTATTTCCTTTTACCACAGATTTCGTATCAATGGTTTAATTTTGAACTTTGGACAAGTATTTTTCAGAATAATTGCATGAAAAACCCATGCAAACAGTGCTATTTTTTTTATCACAGAGTAAAGAATACTAAAATTATTTTTAAATCCGCTTTCGAGCAAGAAGGGGAATTAATTACTATTATTTTTTGTAAATCAATCAAAAATAAACATATTTTTTGTCGGATCGGCAATTTTTGACAAGTACTTTCACGATAATTTCAAACAAAAAACCCATGAATCTCGGTTATTTTTATTACCAAGTACAAATGTTTTGATTCAAAAGTATTTCCTAAAAGCCATTTTGGAGAAAAAAGAGTAATACATAACTATTACCTTTTTTAGAAATCAGTCAAAAATCACTCTCTTTTTGTCAGATCGGTAACTTTGACAAGTACTCTCGCAATAATTCCAAGAAGCATGTCAATTAATTTGACGAAATATTGCCGCTTTTTTCACGATGACGAGGAATCTCGTCCATCAAAATCTGATCGGTTTCGCAAATGACGATTCGTCGGGTCAACCACCAGTAGGGTTAAAGTCGAGTTTCAGCGAGTTTTAATTCTTACAATTCTAGATAAAGAGAACTCCCAGAGTGCACAATACCCTTCAACACCAACTAAAGCAACACGCAATATTTCATCAAGCAACGATTCGATGTTGAGATATTACTCCACCAAATACCATCCTCTCTCTTCAATAAGTACCAAAGCCCGACAGTATCCTGTTTGTAAAGCTTCCTCTCTGGGGCTTTCAGCATTTAATCCATCTGGATAAACGCACACACCTCAACGGCCTAATCGGCACAGAAAAGGCCCAACGTGTCGGAAAAAAGTTCCTGGGGTGTCTTTTGAAACCCAAACAGCAGGCGTGATGATCCCGGGTAAAAGGGGTTAAACCCTCGACGCCCCGCTGCTGCCCGGAAGGAACCGGGACACGGTCATTCAGTCTGCTTGTGGGTCCCAATGACTTCGATTTGGGGGGACGTCCCGAAGGCGGACCGCAAATATATTTCATGGGGACCCGATTTATCAATCGTGAGTCGGGATTAGTCCGAGAAGAAAATGGCGATTCGGTTTGAAATCGGAATGGGAGTTTTTAGCGTTGGTGATATTGAGTTGATGCAAAAGTTAGTCCCGTTTTTGGCGCTGGATTGCATTGAATCGCAAATCCGAAGTGTTATCTACTTCACACGTGTAGAGTTGTTATATCGAATGAAAGAAGTAATTTCAGCGAGTACTTGGGGAAAAAATTGAGTTGTTGTGTTTTTTTAATGTTGTTAAGCATTAAAAATGGAAGAAAGCTTTTTCGACATAGTATGCTTATTTATTTCCGAAAAAGCAAGAATGATTCGAAGACGCATATAAGAAGGTATACGTGTATAATAAATTCACTAGATTAATTGCTGTTTTATTTATAATTAATATCAAATTAGTAAAATGGAAAATAGTTACTAATAAGAACGATGTAGTGTGCTACCAACTGTCTGACAAGCTCTACTTGATCAACAGCAGCCTTAAATATCTAAGGTCAACTATTTGTAGTCGATCTTTTCTTAATTAAAAGAACATCGCACCCCAGAAAGAAAAGTGACAAAAAATAAAAATTTTGATGTTATGTCATTTAAAAATATGTATGAGGTGCCCCATTACTATTCTATAGAATATAAAAGAAGTTACCACCATAAATACTTACCTAAAATTTAAAAGAAGTTTGTACTATTTCAATATAAGTTTTATAGTATCCTTTAAGTTGATGTTTCTCTCTCGTGTGTCACTTTTCTTGCCGGGGATGCGATATGACAATGCATCTCTGTAATGAGGGTGTCTGTATATTTTTAGACGACACATTTTTGTATCTTGTTGCCCACTCTTGCATTTTACATGCCCCCTTTCGTTGAACCAACATTGCCCCTTAAGATTCCTTCACACATTTTAGTAAACTATGATCTAGGCCTACTAGAACGGATCCGTATAAAGGCAATACTTGTGAAACGTACAGTAGAAATTTCAGTGTTCCAAAAGTTATCATAATCCGGTTTTTGAAAATTCTTTTGTAAACCCAAGATAAATCATACTTACTGGCTTACTTTTAAAAAAAAATGGGATTTCGTATAAAATTCTTTCAAATTTTTTGGTTCTAGTGGTGTTATTTGATTGAAAAAAGATAGTAATACAAACCAGGATTGTTAAGAAAGGTAGGTATTTTAATAAACGTCGCACTGGAGCAGCACAACTTGCCATTGGCGACGGTCTGGGATCAATCCTAAAGGATCAAATCCAAAGATTCGAGAACAAAGCTCAGATGACAATAGGATTGTGTCAAGAACTCCCCCTCAACAAACCCGCAATGCTAAGGTGTAACTTGCAATGCAATTTTTACTCAATAAAAACAGATCTTACAGACGTCGAATCTTCGCAATAGACACTTTACAATAGCGCATTTACCAACAGAGCAGATCTCGAACAACACCACACCGACTTGGGATCAAACTCCTTTTGACGCGACCTAGCGTGAGCCAAATTTAAGCCCGAGCAACAAGAGCCGAAGACATTTCAGATTGATGTTTGCGGCGCCCGGCAAAAAGCTGCCGCTGAGCCAAAAAGTCACTCGATAATCATCAGATCACGGGGTCCCGATTCCTTTTCTCGCCTGTCAAAGAGCACATGTCCCCCGTCCAAACACAGCAGAGATCCCCGTAGCTGATAGCGTCGCCTCTGCGTATCGGTTCGAGCCAAAGAGAAAGTGGCGTGTCGGGACTTTTTTCGAGCCACGTTTGGTTGACGGGTACCTGGAAATGGTGTTGGACTTCCGTTGTATCCCACAGGAGCTTATCGCTGCTGTCTCGAAAGGTGGAAAGGAGAAACGACAGACTCAACAAATTGTACGTGTGTCTTGTGCTAGGAAGAATAATTCGTTTTCGTTAGACCAAATGTCTAAAAGAACTTACAATGTTCCTCGTGTGGTTCTTTGTGGCTTTAGAAAGAAACACTTAAAATTCATGAATACGTTTGTGAAATAAACGTTATGACAACGGAATAGGACCAAATGATAATCTTAGCTTCGGGGACGAGTCTTGCAAAGTACGATCGGTCTCCAAGTACCCGATGTCTTCCTAGCTCTCCAGATCCGTGTACCTTTCTGACCTTTTCTCTGCCCTATCACTCCTAGTCTAACCCCTCACTCTGACACCCTCTGTCACCACATGGTCACTTCTCTAACTACGTGACACTTGCGACTTTTCTTCTCAAGCATCGGTTGGGTGAATGTGCAGAATACTATACTACATTTCCGAAGCGCACTTTTAAGTTATTTCTCTTCGACTAACCATCAACAAGATAGATAGATAGTTGAATCAACATGGTGTGGGATGAAGGAGAAAATCCGAGGACAGCACCTCACTTACCCTCGTTCCTCCGACTCTTCAGAGGTTTAGAGTTTTCTTTGGAGGGACGAGGAGAGGGAAAACGAAATAAAAAAGAAATAACATTTGGACCTATACAAATACATCATTGGGCAAAGATTGAAATTGGAACATCTCAGCAAGAACAGGATACAAAGAAATTACCCAACACTACAATCAACACGACGAACAGAATTCAGGGGCCGATAGGAAGCACCCAGTGCCACGTGATTATTTTATTCGGCGTTTCTTAAAATTTATGCTATGGAGATAAACAAATGATATGGATTCGTGATGGTTAAGATTGCATCTGGGAAATTACATCCCAGTTTAATGACTTAAGTATATTTATATGCAAATTTATCAAGAATAGAGCTCTAAAGATAAAACAGGAAATCGCCCTCTTTGGGGTGTGTGTGTGTGTGTGTGTGTGTGTGTGTGTGTGTGTGTGTGTGTGTGTGTGTGTGTGTGTGTGTGTGTGTGTGTGTGTGTGTGTGTGTGTGTGTGTGTGTGTGTGTGTGTGTGTGTGTGTGTGTGTGTGTGTGTGTGTGTGTGTGTGTGTGTGTGTGTGTGTTCGGAAAATAAAATACAAAAATAAATCTTTGAAATAATTAAAATAAATAAAAATCAATCCCTCCTTTCATTTAAAATCCTGTATGCGTATTACTTTTTACATAGCCCCCTGCATTGGTATTACTGTTAAGGAATAGGAGAAGAAAAATTGCAAAACAAAGATATGGGCTCCTTAGCTTACTTCTCTCCTTGAGAATCGTTAACCTTCCTGGTGTTTGTCTCGACGAGGTATCCCATTCTCAGCAAAACTAACTGGATCCTGACGGACGAGATATCTCGTAAGTAGAAATAAACAACAACTAGATCTTGATCTCGTCGTCATAAATTAGCAATACATTGACGTCAAGGTATCTAGTCACCAGCAAAATAGGTCCGGTAGGTATATTAATTAACGTCATACTAGAGCAACACAACTGGCTATTGACGACGGTCCGGGTTCAATCCCCCAAGGAAAAGATCCGGGGACACCACTTAATTTTCAACCACGGTCAAATAACGAGACAACACCTGAACTGGCACCCCACTTTCCAAACTTCCATACCAATCCAACGTAAGGACTTTCGGCCACTACAGATTTAAAGTGCATCAGCAGCCACTATACCATACGCTTACAAATATTCATGCTCTGATCCGTATTCGAACCAGGAACCTTACTATCTAGAGACTAACACCTTAACCACCTCACAGGTTGGTCGGCCAAAAAAGGATGGAGAGAAGGGATTGCTTGGACATTCAGAGGCCACGATTCCCATGTTTACCAAAGGCAGTAAACCCCATGAGAAAGAATAGACCACCTCAGGATCTGACCTGAAAATTTGCATCCGAGGGAGGTAATAGTTATGACACAGCCCTCCTGTGGTTGTCCCGAGTCATAAGAAGAAAACTGACCAGATATTGATGGACGAGATATCTCGGCATATTTTTGGCAAACAAACGTACTGCGCATGCGCATGTTCTGCGACATGTTGCTCCAGAGTGTGGACCGGCTATAGAAGACAAATACCGAAACACCAAGCAAATTTTCGCCCAAATCCGAAGTAAATCCGGTCCATTCCTTGCCCGACCACCTCTTTAATCTCGAACCACTCGCGGGCGTCCACGGACAGATGTTAACTGTCATGTCGCGGCCCACTCCGATTTGTCATTCCCGAGCCGACCTATCGTCCCTTGCTGGGGGGGAAGCAAAATCACGCACATCACACTCCGTTTGTAAGGGTGTGCATTTGCATGAAATCATGGGTGGGGCTTCTGAGATTAATTTCCTTCTTCGGCCTAGTACGATCTCGATGACGAGCTTGTTTGTTTGGTGCCTGGTTCGCTTTCATGGGTGATATTTCTCAATTACAACTTCGAGGAGGACAGGAGAACTAGTCTGATGCTCTGAGACGGAGAATGATGTGGTGTGACGACTATCCCAAAGTTTTTAGTTGTTTCCTTAATAGAAGGTGATTGTTGCTTGGTATATGAAGTAAAAGTAAAGGAGATAGGTAGGTCAAATGTCTTAGGCGAATTGGTAGAAAAAATACAAAACTTCATAACAACGTCTAAGATAGATTTTAAAACTTGTCTTGTAGGAAATACTGTCAGGTGCTGTTTCGTTTTATCTACTCCTCCACCATCATCAGGACGAAGTAACTTAGGATAACATATAATCAAGACGAAGTAACTTATGTATTTATGATGGACATATGTCCTAATGACGGACATAAGAATACAGAAGCAACTTATGTATTTATGATGGACATATGTCCTAATGACGGTCATAAGAATTCAGAAGCAACTTATGTCTTTATGATGGACTAAAAAACAGAAGTAACTTTACTTTATGAGGGACATAAGAATACAGAAGTAACCTTACTTCATGAGAGACATAAGAATACAGAAGTAACTTAATTTTATGATGAACATAAGAATAAAGAAGTAACTTTACTTCATGAGGGACATGAGAATACAGAAGTAACTTAACTTTATGATGGACATAAGAATACAGAAGTAACTTTACTTTATGAGGGACATAAGAATACAGAAGTAACCTTACTTTATGATGGACATGAGAATACAGAAGTAACTTTACTTCATGAGGGACATAAGAATACAGAAGTAACTTAATTTTATGATGGACATAAGAATACAGAAGTAACTTTACTTTATGAGGGACATAAGAATACAGAACTTTACTTTATGAGGGAAATAATGGGGGGGGGGGCACAGAAGTAACTTTACGTTACAATGGATATGTGTCCTGATGATGGACAGGGCAGTGGTTTTCCTGTTGGAAGAGTAACGGAATATAAATATAAATGATAAGTGCTATTAGAATTGTTCACTGAATTCTCAGAAATTATCTCGTTTAAAGAGCACATTGAATGTTGAGAGAAGCTGCTAAAAAAATTACTCCGTGATTACTACTGAACATCAACACTATCCCCAATACTGTTTTCCAACTAATGAATGTAAACTTTAGAGCGAAATAATTAAATAAATATTACGATAATTATAAATGATATTTGCTTTTTGCATTGTTCGGCGAAAACCCACAAATTATCGCGGTCTAAAGTGCACACAGAACGTTGAAGCTGGTAGAAAAAAAATTACCCGTTACTAATTACTAAACAACACACCGGTACTGGCACCATTGTTTCGTTCCAGCTTATTAACGCTTTCGTCAAAAAGAAAATGCAAGAAAAAGGTCCATCGTGAGCTACAACAACGAGTTCAAAGAAGCGAAGGCTATTCCACCATCCCAATATCACTTTCAAGCGGCTTTTACTGCTCATAAATTAAGATTATCGGCTTCTGCGCACATCTCTTTGTCACGGCTGTATCGTAATTCGCCATGAAGTGCGAAGAACTCTTTACGGAAAGTGAAGCAAAGTGTGAAATCGTATTCACGAGGCTCGATCTACGGAATTCTCGCTTTTTTTTCTTGGAATAACATAATGAGAAAGTAAATCTTTTTTTTAGTTTTGCCTTACAAGACAGGGTATTTTGTGTGGATACGTTTGGTTAACTGGCTAGTTTGTACTTATAATTGTATTCTTTATATTATTAGGTTGTAGCAAAAGTTCGTCCCATTTCCTTTAGGATTTTTTTTTGACACAAATTGGAGAAAAAAAATTATTTTATTTACTAAAAATTGCATTTAATCAATATAATATGTGCCGTTCTATTAGATGACCTTTCTCCATCTCTCTGGTTGCTGCAAAATCCAGCGCCTTTTTTTACACAAATTGGAGGGGAAAAAAATTTTTATTTACTAAAAATTGCATTTAATCAATATTATCTGTGCTGTTCTGTTCGATTATCTTTCTGCATCTCTCTTGTTGCTGCAAAATCCAGCGCTGATATAAGTTCTGAGGTTTCTGGTTACAGAACTGATGCAGGTGGCAAAACTTTCTGAACCTCATACGCCACGAGGAATCGCCAACGAAACCCTCACCCTACAGAAAACACATATTTTGCGTCTGCGAATCATTCTTTTCTTTTGGGAAATACAAAAGCGTAATAATAGATCCAAAATGCTCGTCATTTTCTGCCATTTTTAATGCAAAATAAAATTTAAAAAACAAAGACCATTAACACATTTTTTTCCTACCAAGAACTCGCTGAAATTCCTTCCGTCAAACAACATCACAACTCCATCCGTGCGAAGTATGACACTTCGTTTTTGCGATGCAATGCCATCTAGCTCCAAAAACAGGACGAACTTTTCCATCAAAACCCAATTCATTATTCCTTACATTGTTGATCAGTCTATTATATTCATGTTTGTGCACTGTCGCATTTTTAAACCTCCATCCACATATTTATCACCAAATTACAAAATAAGAATAGTTAGATATGCTAAGATGCACAAGCAATTTCGAAAACACGAAAAACCAAATCGGTATAAACACTTGATTCTTAATAACACTTTCACCCAATCTTACTTCGGGTGAAAGAAAACCGTTTTACCACTGGAAACCATACCAGCCCCAACACGCATCGATCTCTATTTCAAAACCATACATTTCCCGAAAGTCTTTAGAAATGCATCCATCACAATACACTTCTCACAGGAGAAGCACGTGGTATGGCTTTCTCCCCTTTCCAAAATGGCCGACGGTAATGATCTTAATATGCATATCAAATCTTATCACCTAGACAGGATAATTCATTATTTCATGCATGCCCGGGATCCCAAAAAAAGAAAAGCAGCGGAATATGATGAAGAACTTGACAGTGAGAGATGAAGAAGTAAACTTGTCATTTGTAGGGGAATGGGGTTATCTGTGGCTTCATCTCGTAACAAGACTGGCTAGGCCATTTTAGCGTTGGTTACTTTCAAGGGCAATATGGAGAGAGTCGTCGGTGGAAAAAGGCGCGTTTGCTTTTCGTCCTGGGTGATTAGGCAGTTGTAGGTTTCGTACCGGGCTCTGGTGGAAAGATTTTTATCTAGATGCCACGGTAGTCTGGTTGGTAGAGTCGAGGATTAGTAACCGGAGGATTGCTGGATCGAAACTCGATCCAACCAAAGAGCATCGCATACGTGGGGTCCGTTAATATGTCCTGACCTCAAATGTGACGCCGTTGTGGAACGGCTTTTATCTTGGTTGATGGTTCGGACCGCGGTGACCCTGTTGGCAGAGTCGCGGATTGGAAACTGGAGGGTTCCGAGTTCGAACCTCGATCCATCCAAAGACCGTCGTATATGGGGAGGGCTGGTGCAGTTAAATCTGCCATGACCTCAAATGTGACGCTATTGTGGAACGGCTTTTATCACGACCATCTCACGGGTGTAAGAATCATAGCAATTGCGCATGCGTAAGGAGTTGGAAATTTTTAACTGTATGTTTGGTTCGGGGGAAAGGTATGCCAAATTTAGCAATTTATCGCTTACAATACGAGGATTTTTTGAGTTTGCTGCCAGTTGTTAAAGTAATAAGTACGGCCAGTTTAGTATCCTATTTTTATAGTTTAGTATAAGTAAGGCTTATTTACGACCAGTAAATAAGTATTAAATACTATCTATTCTATACTATCTTTCTACGAAAAGTTAATTTGTGTAAGTTCATAATTTAAAAGTTTATTTAAATGTCAAACACACACATTATGAGTTTCTAAAAAATATATTATTTTATAACTTGTAATTGTGCTCTATATCCATTTGCTCTACATCCAATACTACATTATGAGCACTCGTCACATGTTCCCTCAGCTTTGTTCGTGTTGAAAATGTTTGTTCACACGATACTGCAGGGCAGTTTATGATAAATTTTCTTTTGTTGCTGACGTTAGTCACAATGTGCACCTTTTTTATATGACGTAATAAGTTCTGTCGATACTGGAAAGTTTTGTCACAAGAATCGCATTTATACTGTTCATCCATTCTAGAATGTCAACGACAGCGGACAGATGCTTGGTTTGGCGCGGGGTGAAAATATCCTCGTCTTCGCCAAAAAAACCACTCGTAAAGAAAGGGTCGCAACAGAAATCCGGGCCGGAATAAATTGACGCATGCGCAATTGCTATGATTCTTACACCCGTGAGATGGTCGTCTTTTATCTTGTTTGATGATTTGGGCCGTGGTGGCCCAGTTAGTTAAGTCACGGATTAGAAACCGGAGGGTTCGAAACTCGATCTACCGAAAGACCATCGTGTATGGCGAGGGGCTGGCGCGCGTTCAATCTTTCGTACCCTAATATGTTCTCACGTTGCCGTGGGGTCAGAGTGGGCTGTGTTGATCCAGTGAGACGTAAATGCAACTTACCTACCAACCTTGTTGATTGTTAGTTGCAGATAAATGTTTCAAAAGTGCTCTTCATCTCTTACTTCTTAAGTGCGTTCTACTTCGAGACACCCTCTTTATTCCAACCATTTAAGAGTTATTTAATTACTAAGCAATTCTTATTTAAAATTTTTCCACTGAGGAAAGCGCTTGATGAGATGGTTCAGTGCAACATAGTTCTGCTCCAGCGAGGGAGCAGTTGAATTACGTTGATTTGGACTAGTATATTCTTTAGGATGATAGATTGAAGCGGATACTAAGCGTTTCCTCAATTGGCGTTTTTATCGTGGAATCTGATTCAAAGTTTAAAGTTCGGCGACCAAGGCTATATCGTATTGGCGCGGTCCGTCCACGACGATCGCCATTCATGATTTCGGTATGGCAGCCCTTTTCCTAACGAGCTTCCATTCACACCTATTCAAAAATTGACTGACCCAATGTCGGTTTGTACGAACCATATTATTTATTGGACATGGACAAAGTATACACAAAGGGTCGTACATATTGCCAGGTGGTCATACGCAGAAAGATATAAATAGTTTGATTTTTAGGCATTCTTGCTGGAAACATTCAATCCCTGTTCTTATTGTTTGTGGAAAATTTTAATTTTTATAATTGGGATGGTAGCGTCTTCTATCAGGTGATAATTTAACTGTTGGTTGATTTTCATGGTCCAAGGGTCATACTTCGCCATGCTATGCTAAACGCAAGACAGATAACATCATGCAATGAGCATACGCACACAGAAGGGAAGTCTTACTGACATACAAGAGTGAAATGCACTCAGGGAGGAATAGAACCAGCATCGCCTACTACTGACAATTTTACGGATATAATTGCAAGGGATGCCGTAGGATTAATCATTTGCAATTTGCAACTCGAAACTTTTGAAAACAACAAAAAAGGTGGGCAACAAACATGATGCATTGCCTGGTTTTTATCGTAACGACCAAAACAATGAATTAAATTTAATGGCATTTTTGAATAATTTAAACCTTTTTAGGCCTTGAATATCTAAAACACATTTATTTGGGACAAATACGTTTTACACAAATACAGCTTTAGTTGGAGGCCAAATTATACAAATAACATCCAAAACGAATTAGACCCTTTTCATTCACTTTTTCGTCCCTTCGTGACCCAGGACGCAAAGGATCACGGGTAAACCAGAGCCACCTGGCGGAAACAAGGATAATTGCTACGAACATCTACACTCAAACCGAGATTCGAACCCACAGAGCCATCTGAGCCGAAGGTCAGGCCGCTACTTCAACCCTCCGAGGAACGGATACGGCAAAGATACAAAGTTCATACTCTTCGTTGTGGTCATAAAACATTATTTCTTTCACTTACAAGAACAGACACACGAAACTAAACGCTCAAAATATTTTGCATATTAAAACACGCCACCGTATCATTAATCACGAATGCGCCTTAACTAACGGAAATAAAAGAGCTGATAACAGCAAGTCTAAACGTAACATTGTTTTCTAGACATCGAAGGCCGTTAGTTTTCCTCAATACGAAACGCGTTTTTCTCTCTGGAGATGTGAATGAAAAAAATACGCGCACGCGCGTACAAGAGGGGTTGAGCCGCTAAAGAACCATTACCTCCACGCACGATTTAAAATTACAGCCCCATTCATCTATCACCCATACAGGATTTTAAATGACACTCGCTTCGGATTAATCAAGCGTTTATGATATGTACAAATGCCTTAAAGATCCTTTTCCTTAACAGCCCGACATTGTATCTGCAATAAAGACGCGAGAAGGGGAAAGAAAACGCAGAGGAAAAAACGCGTTAACAACTCTATTAACTCAGCAAAATTAATGACTATTGGTTTCGTACAATTAAAAGTCCACAATGGCTCTTCGCTGCTGGACCGTGGCACATAACCAGTTGAAGAGCTTTTTTCGCCAAAGATGGGTCTTCTCTCTTAATTAACGCGCCTTTTCATCGCCGACTGAAAAACCCATGCGAAGGGATGGGTTGAGACCGAAAAAGCGTTTTGCTGCTTCTTCTCGTGTGTTTATTAAGTCGTTTTTGGAGGATCTTTGTCTTGCGTATGCGTAAAGAAGGCTCGTAGGTGTCCGCGTTTTGTTATTGATGATGCCCGGGCAAAAACCCTTGGCCCCGGCCTTAATTAATCGGTGCCGCCGCATCGAGGACTTAGGAGATTCATTAATCAAAAGGGTTTGGGGGAAAGTTTTGTTTTGTAAACTGTTACTGGGGATGGGAGACAGTGACAGACAAAATTATCGCGAGAAAATTTCTGAGAATTGGACGTTTCCTTGGGTTGATCCCACATTCTCAATGGCGAAGGGAAAGATAGATGTCCCTCCAGTACATGACTGGTACTCGAGAAGTCATCCTGGTGGCCGAACTACTCTTTGAGAGCCATAGAAGTCAGTAGACTTGTATTTCACGTTTTGCCAGTGGACACTTGAGGAGTCTCTCCTACGAACAGGGCCAGAAGGTTTTCAGGACTTGTACCAAGTGCGGAGTTGATCAAGCTTCGCCAGCTCATATTTTAAAATGCGTCCTTGAATGGACAAGGTTTTTTCGGAACCTCTACTTTCTTGGACATTTGGGGGGGGGTTATGGACTCGTGGACTTGGTCTAATTTAAAGAGACCATGTCGGGTCATAAGGAGACCAACAACAACAACACAACAGATATTGCTGATATTTTTTATAATGACCAAATCAAGACCTGGTCAATTTTCTTTATTTGACGAGATACCTCGTTCATCAAGATCTTATGAGTTTTCCTAATGGCGAACCAGACTGGTATTTTCTCTTGACGAGTTAACTCGTCGAGGCAACCCCCAGGAAGTTTAACTTGAAGTAGCATATCATTTACTCAGAGTTCCTGAATTGCAAATAGGTATTTATGAAAGCGTCATTACTCATGTACCATACCTTATTTGGACTTAGGTAGCCCAGTTGGAAGAGTAACGGCAACAGGTGTTTCGAGTTCGAACTTGAATCCAAACAGACGTTGGGGAAACGCTATTTTTTTATTTAGTTAAATATGTCGTTGCCTCAAATGTCCTTACGTGGGCGTGGAAGAATGGAGACTGGGGTACCAACTCAGATTACGAGGTGTTGTCCTCGATCTTTCCCTTCGGGGTTGATCCTGGACCGTCGCCAATGCGTCTTGGTATTGATTCAGTGCGACGTTAATTAAAATGCCTACCTACAGAACTCAAATTAGGCATGTTTAAACCTTTCGGCAAACAGCGAATGAATCTCGTAACGGTCGACATTATCCGTTTGTTGCCATTCGCCAATATACAAGTAATGCCAATTCCTGTGCCAAGTACATAGGTGAAATACATATACAAAGGTTATGTTTTAAAAAATCGCAAGACCCCGTAGCCTTGTCTTCACTTACATATCACTTGACTCCATTTATGTACTTCAAATACCTGAACAATTAAGCAGGTGCAGATTAACATAATTCAGATACCACGCAGTTGATTTGCATCTCTCATCACACTAAGAAAAATAATTAGAAAGCGTTGTAAGATGTTTCAATAAAATAAAATAAAAATAATTCATATGGTCTGCAAACAATCACTGCTTTTTTGCATAAAACAACTATCAACTACTTTTGTTTCAAAATCCTAATAACAATGGTTATTATAAGAGGAAGGCCGTGGTCCAATAATCCAGAAATAAATCGGTTTCGCAGAAACAAGATAACGCCATTTTTTCTTTTTTAAGTTCGCTTTCACACATAATTGCATGTAGCATGCTCTGCAGAAATGAGATTACTCTGCTGAGAGCCTATCAACAGTAAGCTCTACTTGAAACCTATCAATTAGTACACGTGCAGAAGACATAGCTTACAGCATCTTAATATAGGTATGAAAGTATGCTTAATTCACAAAAGAAAAATGTAGTTACCTTTTTTGCAGCAACACGACGAAATGTTTTCATTGACATGACATGTCATAGAAAAGAAACGTTCTCTTTGAATGTAAAATTTTTTTCAACAATGTTAAAAAACAAGATAATTCAATTTTTTTTTTCAAGTTCGCTTTCACACATAATTGCGTAGCATGCTCTTTGAAAATAAGATTACTCTGCTGTGAGTCGCAACTGTGAACTCAACTTGAAACCTAAGAATTACTACACGCGCAACAGACATTGCTTACAGCACTTAACATTGTGATTAAAAGTGTGCTCAACTCAAAAATGAAAAATGAAGTTATTTCGTTTTTGCAGTACCGACAAATTGTTTTCATTGACATGCCATAGGAAAGAAACGTTCAATTTCTCTATGGATGTAACTTTGTTTTCAACAATATTAAAACACATTATATATAAATCTAGGCTCGTGAAAACTTACTCATTAGAAATAAATAAGCACCCATGATACATTATCTTTAGCACTTTTTATTTTGAATAGTGTGCAAGTTAAACAAAATCGACGGTATGATACTAAATTGAGTTTAATGTTTTCAAAACTAAAATCTATGTTTTCGGGACATTCCTATTTTTAATTTAGTTAATTTAAAATAACTGCACATAAAAGTACCACATTAAAAATATATGTAATAAATGAATTTATGACTGGACTGGAATATCACTTTCGGAGCACCCGCTGCAATGCAGCTCATCTCCACATCATAAAAAGAATTAATTAAAATAAAGACTATTAAACATAAGGGTGGGTTTATTTAAATAAAAAGTAAATCAAGGGTGCAGAAAAACAAAAGCTAGAAGAACCGTAGACACTCAGGCCGCAAAACGAGAAAGGAGGTCACCCTCAGTTTATATACCCAAGAAGAAAAGAAAATATAATAATGAACTATCCGCTAAATTTAAAAGTTCCGTTAAATCCTTACCCCATAACAAAAGTTTAAACTGACATGGCACTAGTTAGTCTCCTTATCCCAATTTCATACACACACACACATTGGAATTATGAGATACAAATACACAAAATAACTATAAAAACTTATCACTCTATAACTATATCACTTAAATTCATTTTTTTTTATAAAACGTAATAAATAAATTAAAGTGCTCTGAGAAACGATTTATCATGGATGTCTCTAATACTATAACGAACAAATAATAATTTCACGAAACTAAATATACATTTTGCAGAGACGAATATTAAGCAATTTGAGCAGTCATGCAGACTGACTCATGTATATCGTTACTACCACGCCAAAAGCACCTATCTGCATTTTAGCGATTATCTCCTAACTTTTCATTTTTCAAGTCACCATTTCATATTTTAAGCTATGACAAAACCACGAATCTTTATTCGTGAGAAAACAACCTCGAGTCATAACTCGATTTTTCTCGAATCATCCAAACAAGAACGCGTTTTCATAGAAACGTCAGTTTTGCAGATTAGTGCCTTTGGCGTAGTGGTAATGATGATATGTTAAAATAGAAATGTAAACTCACCGGAAAATTTAAAATTCTGTGAAATATGCACCCATAAGACAAAAAAAAAATTATCTCAACTAACAAAATAGCAACTGGCAAAAGCTCCAACAAGCCAAGTACTTTATTCCACTGATACAAAAGTACGACCACGCGCACGACCAACTTCACTGAACTGACTCTCCAACTTGACCAACTGCAAAATGCAAGGATATTCCTTTCCAACTTTCACTACAAACGTCCCAAAATCGAGAATCGTTAAAACTGAAGTCCAAAAGGGTCTGTCAAGTAGACGGGAAAAAAGAGGGATGGAAGAAACCTGTGGCTACGTGTGCCATAATGATCTGGAGGGGGAGATGCTGGACTTCTGTGGTTGGAGGCGATGTTCCTTTCATTAGGCAAAAGGGGCAAGGAAACTGCCCTTACCACAAGGGGAACCACGATCGTATACGGGACTGAGTCGTTTTCATAGTAACAACTTTATCAAGTCGGGGGATTGACTTAGAAATTGATTCTCTTATTTTTTCGGTTAGCCATACAGGTGATTTCGACGAGATATCTCAAGGTTTAATCCGTTTGACCCCGAGAGCAGAAAGTGCTTAAAACCGAACGTCGCAGAACAAAGTTTTTGCAGAACAATTTTTCCTTAATTTTATCAAAATGTTGGTCGATTTTTTTAAAATCATAAGTTACGATGTTCTGCAGTGCAAATCGCACTCCTTTTCATACCTTTTTTCCTTTTCTAGCTACGAAACAACCCCCCTAAACCTCCCAAATTACCACAAACACTTAATAAATAACATATCTTCTATGTCAATGACGAAATATTTAACTTCAAAAGTTATTGACAGAATTGCAAATTCTGAAAGTATGCCTTAGATTTAAATAAAGTAAGTCAATTAATTTTGGGACTTTATTATAAATATGTAATACTTATATTTAGCCGATAATTGTGTTTTACTTCTGTTTTTGATTTTACTGTAGTTTTCAAAATTTGGGCAAAATGACTGCAGAACAATTGCAATTGCTTGGAGATGGTTGTGTTGCAGAACACTGAATATAATTCTGCACATGGGGACAAGATGTCCAATAAGATCTGATCAAATTGTCTAAATGACGAGATATTTCATCTTATCAAGATATTGGCAATTTTTCGATGAAGGTCATGTCAAGTTCCGGTCAGATTTCTTGAAATGACGAAGTATCTAGTCCATCAAGATATGGTCAGTTTTGCCTCGTCGATACTACCACCAGGAGTATAAAATCAATTTTTAACAGCAGTCAACTTAATATAGGTTAATAGGTAAAACGGCAGGGGTTGCATGGAACAAAAATATGACTATTTTAACAGATTACATTACGACAATATACTTCAAACCGTCATGAAAATCAGCGTTTACTTTCCAAAAAAGGGTATTAAATGAATTTCTGCCTCAAAGCTGGCTATACAGATACTTCCTTGTTCGTTAAATGAAAAATCTTATTACCCTCTGATGGTAGTATCGACGAGGTTTTCATGTCATTAGAAAAAATTGACCAGGTCTTTATGGGCGAGATATCTCGTCACTAAAAGAAAACTGACCATATCTTGATCAAGCAATCATGGAAAAATAAGCAATATCTAGATGACGAATATACTGTCAATTCTGAAATTGACCATATCTTGGAGGACGAGATATCGTATTGAAACTACTTACAGAATTAAGTCGTATCACTTTTCTCAATGAGCGATACAGATTTTTTTTTTAATCTAAATAAAAGCCGGCCCCTTACTGTCAACAGCTCGTGAACGTTTTGGCAATTCGAGCTCCCGAATTTCGGGGTTTGTCGCGAAGCAAGTGACCATCTGTGGACGGACAGGAAGCATGAGGGTGGAATTCTTCCACCCCCCACGAATCGACAGGACGGACGGACAATATTTATGGCCCTTCTCCAGTTTCTTTGTGCGTTCGTGGTCATTAACAGATCCCCAGAAAGGGAGAACGTTATCTCAGAATATAAAGGACATTCAGTATATGCTAACAAAACAGCCTTTGTTATGGTCCAGTGACCAGTTCTTGAAAAGAACTCAACAATGGATTTTGAAGGCATCCCACAAGTTCTTTTTATATTTTTCAACTAACACGCATACCTGACCAACTGATTCATAATATTCAAATTATAAATGAATATTTTTGATAGTCGAATACTATGTATTTGAATACTTCCAACTATCGATATCAGTGTTTGAATAAAGGCGATTTATCAGATCGGAATAAGATAAATGAGATGTGATTTTTATGGACGTCCGATTCTAACTTTCGATTAATAATTTTCCATGTGTATTCGAGTATATTCAAGTATCAATATTAGTATTCGAATACATGTAGAAAGCGGTTTATCGATAATAAGAATCAGGCAACTGCGAAATGAGGTTTTTATGGACGTTTGATTCTTACTATCGATTAATAATTTCAATATGTATTTGAATACTTAGATAGTATTCGAAAATAGAAATTAAAACTAGCATGCATTAATTTCAAATTCACATTAACCGTGATGACTTATTTTATGAAATTTCGTTAGATAGCTAGCTTCCAAGGTTAATTCTACTGCTTTGTATCACTTTTTAATTTTATTTTATTATTACCAAAACATGTTAAGAGGACATTTTTTAGGTTACCCTTGATTAGAGAAAGTTTGTGATTTATCTATTCTTACTGCGGTTTCTAATGTTTATTTTATGTACATATATTCACTGGTAAAGAAGAACAGAGAGTCCTTTAAGCCTCGTGGTTGCATCGAAGTGGTATCATGTCAAACTGACAAAAACGACCAGATCATGATGGACGAGATATCTCGTCGTCAGAAGAAAACTGACCAGATCTTGATCGAAAAATATTTATGAAGAGATACCTCGTCATTAGCGAAATTTATCACATCTTATCGTACGAGATATCTCGTCGAAACCATTTGAAGGTTTAAGTATTCAAATCATGAAGAAACCCAGCCTAATTTCGACATCACAAAATCGGCGTGAATACACCGGACTCGTATATCAAGATGTTTTGTTAAAATATATATATATAGATATATTTATTTATAGGGGGAAATCAAGAGGGGAAATAAAGTATTGAAGGAATTCCTCAAGAGATGGCGCCACGGCACGCGATACATTACTACTCCACCGTTAACTTTCGTCAAGTAAAAAAGCAAGCCAAACAAACTAAAACCAAAAAAAAAGACGATTTTTTTTGTCTGGACTTACGGAGAACCAAAAATTGGTCCTAATTGCAACGAGAAGCTCCCAACTTGACGATGAACTTAATTTCTGCCCTAATTATAGCAGGAGGGGGGGAGAAAGGGCAAAAGAAATTCTGGAGAGAGTTCTCAACTTCGGAGAGAACAGGGCAAAGGAATCTTTCCATCGTTTTTATTCAAGAATTCTTTTCTGACGGAGCGGAATTTCTCATTCTCCTTTCTGCGCTTCTTTTTCTAATGATCTTGCTGAGGGGTTCGTTGTAACCTATCGCCCGTCACACTCGTCGATGTGACAAGGCTGTCACGGCAAATGCCACGTCCGGCTTGGAGTTATTGTGTGACGCCAACCCGAATCAAAGAGCCTTCCAAGGAGAGGTTTCCACGATGACATGCAAAGTCGTTTAGCCAGAAAGAGAACAGATTCGAGAGAAGAACTCGAAGGAACGTCGAGATGGCTAACGTTTTTTTTTTTTTTTAATTCGTCGCGTGGATTGTCATCGACATGCGTTTTGTCGAATCGAAGACTTTAATTTTTGATTCGTCTCTTTGACATTTTAATAGCCTCGTCATCTGACCGTGGTTCAGAATTACGTGGCTTTGTCCTAGGATCTTTCCCTTGAAGGATTGATCCCGAACCGTCGTCAATAGCCAGTTGTGTTGCTCTAGTACGACGTTAATTAAAATTACATTGCCTTACCTTTGACATTTTAATGATCAATCAACTTGACTGGACGGAAGTATAGATAAATATTTGGTCAAAAACAGAATTAAAACATGTAATTTGAATTTTAACCATTACACTGCGGCAGATAGACAATTGTTACGACCTAAGGCATCGATCACCGTTTATTAGCAGTCAGCGACTGACCTTCTAGAGGGTTCCTGTTTTTGTTCCGTTCCCTACCCTGGCGACCGTGAGGTGTGAACGCTTTGAGAGAAAGGCAGAAGTTCGCTCCGGTAATATCTATCTCACGCCACACAATACTATGAAAGGAAAGCGTCAGTCGTAAATGCCACTCCAGGCTCTGTCGCTCAAGTTAGGTAATTAGGTAAGGGGAGTTGGACATGCAAGGCGAAAGAGCCGTTCCTGGAGACGATCAAAAAAATCTAAGCACCGCAGCGTAAAGGTTAACAGGTTTTACCATTTTAACCCTCCTGGTGGTTGTCTCGACGAGGCATCTCGTCATTAAAAGAAAAACCACCAGATCCTGATGGACGAGATATCTCGTCATGAGAAGAGAACTGACCAGATATTTTTATCTCGCTATCATAACAAAATCGGCGATATCCTGGTGACGAGGTAACTCGTTACTAGCAAAATTGTTTGCATCTAAATAGACGAGATATCTCGTCGAAGGTATTTGGAAGGCTTCGGGAATTTTAAGTTTTGTAACAAGTGTCTGTTATTTCTCGCGAACAATATAATTTACTCCATATTATATGTTAAAAAATATTCTAGATAAAATTTTAAAAATCGTACGCCAAACAAAAGTCACAAAAAAGTAGGACTACCTACGTGACAAATTTCATTATTGTAAGTGCCATACATTCTTCAGGACTCTGATTACAGAGAAAAAAGATAGAAGACAGATAAACACTTGCTTTTATAATAGTACAGATATACTCCCCTCTCATTTTTCTGAATCACCGATTCTTAATTTCGATCTAACAAAAACAGGAATAACCTATTAATTGCGATACACTCAATATAAGTGATAAATGTGAATGCAAGTGATAAATTTGTATATAGCTTAGAGGATCACATAATTAGTTGCGTTAAATAAACTGCAATTTGTCAATTTACCTCGCCAAGCCAAGAAAGCAACAATGCATTTCTGTTCCGTTCGGTTTTAAGGTTACTCCTAATTTTGTATTTGTTTAGTTGTAAAAAATTTGATAAAATAATTAACCATCTGAACTTTATTTGAATAGAACCCGCAATAGAAAATGGTGACCCGGACGCTATTTAAACACTCAATTCCTAAACATCTCTTACCTATATTTACATCCTCGGTGATATGAGTTTTGTGCAAAAAATAACATGAAATAGGTTGGTTGATTATGGCACAAGGACCCTGTATGGCAAAGCTTTAGCAAACGCAGGACAAGTAATGGATATGTACATACACCTAGTAAAGTTTCAATGACGCAGGTAAGTTGCAGGAAGCATATATATGCCGCCTACAACTCGCAGGCACTAGACAATATGATATCGTACCCTTTTGTTATCCTAATAAAAAAAAACCTGTATATACTGTAATACATACTATTTAAAAATGTTTTTATTTCACTTAAAAACTCGAGGAAAGAAAGAAAAGCAAACTCTAAATTTTAGACCACACGTGTGAACTTTAAATTTTAGACCACACGTGAACTTCGGAATTCAGACCACACCACGTGAACGCACGTGAACTTTAAATTTCAGACCGCACCACTTGAAGCTATTGTACTCTGCACAGCCTATTCTGGCGGAGGCAATCTATTGTTGTTATTTTGCCTTGAGCTCTGGTTAAGGACACCAACCAGTCTGACGTGGTGAACTAACCCTAAAAGTGAAATATTGCGATGCACAAAGGGAACGTGTCACTTTCAAAACTCGAACCCACAATAGAGGGAAGCAGAAAGATAAATGATGAGACCGAACTCTTCTAAATTGTCTGACAGTCACAAAGAGTTTAGTAAAACAGTGCAATTAGATTTGATTAGATTGACCCAACTAACCAACTTTATTAGTTATTTCTAATACTGATACTAATAAGCGGGCTCAAGCGAAACTTGGAATTGATTGAGGAATGGTATGATTGCAAATGTATAAAGGCAGATTCAATCATAATATTAAATACTGTGACCATGGTATTCAAGTCGGGAGAATAACGGATTTGCAATCGAATGGATGCGAGTCCGAAACTCGGTCCAACCAAAAAAGGTTGTGTACACAGGGGCTGGCGCACGTTTATTTTATCGTAACCTCAAATGCTCTCACGTTGTCGTGGCGTGGAGGTTTGGAGAGTGGTGAGCCAGCTCAAGTGTTGACGTCATCAGACCGGGGTTCAAAATTAACGTGATCCTCGGATCTTTTCCTTTGGGATTGATCGCGGATCGTCGCCAATAGCTCGTTGTGTTGCTCCAGTGCGACGTTAATTAACTGCCATTACCTAATATTAAATAAAGCAGCCCGCTGTGTTGCTTACAGTGGGATATAAATTCAATTGCCTACCTAATGTACAATTTCATGAAATGTAAGGATTTTCTAAGTATAAAATTTTTTTACAAATACTGTTTCATGCACATTTTACTGATCTGCTGTAGCGCTTAAAATGATCTTCAATGGTGGTCTGGATCGAAATTTTGGAATATTTGTCGAAACCTTTTGAGTTGTCATCGAGCAATTTTCAAGGTATAAAATACCAAATACATGGTTTTGATATTGTATTTGACGTATATATATACGTATATTGACTTTTTAAAAGCATTGGAAGAAAACCATAGTATAGCGGACTTGAAGTATTGTATTCAAAGTAATTGAACATGCTACACTTTCCTTAAGGGTCAGTGTGTTACCCTATATCGTTTACCGATAAAAGTTCTTCGAAACCCAAGTGAAATTATATCATCGATATGATGATAGAAGTCTATACAACAGTCAAAACGTTTCCAATTGCCTAGAAACGTCTACTTTGTCTCAACAAAATAGCAATAGAAAAAAAATATCATTTGCGTGTATACTCACATTACATACAACAAAAGTACTCTCAATAAAACCACAATGGTACTTTCAACTCTTACTCCCTTTGATTACACAAAAATGTACTTCGGTGACATGGAATTACACCGAGAAACTAGCTTTAAGCATCTATAATTAAGTTTGGATTACATATTACCATTGCGTTTCGTAAGAAAGCGAATAGCATTGTTAAAAAATTGTTGCATTTACTTTTAAAACTAAAATGGCCGACGCATTGAAGTACAATCACTCAAGGGAATATGATATTTCTGTGCACTAAAATGAATTAACCTTATCGGTAACATGGTGGAACACTTTGTTTGAAAAAATAAAGGATAAAATTTGAAATGGAAGAAAGCGTGATCAAATTAGATTTGATGATGCATTAAAATAGTAGACGGGAAGTAATTTCAGAAAAATTAATTTAATTCTGATAATTTTAAGTAAATAAGAGCCAGTTGAAATAGTTACGTGTCAATAAATATTTATAATTCTCCGAACAGTATTCGAACTTTTTTAAGCATTCGCTTACTAAACTTTCGGAAGGGAATTTAAGTTCAGGTTGATTTGCAATGTTCACCAGTTTTAGTACCCCTCATGTAAAACGAACGAAGATCTTTGTATTTGGTGGTACTGATTTTCATTTAGTATTATAATTCAATGTTTCTCGTCATCAACCTAAATTTATTGGTTTAAAGAAACCAACAATTTTTTCAACTTTTATAAAGATTACATTGCTTTCTTATTTGGAATATAAGCCTTTGAAAAAATTCTATTGCTCCTTTCCTTGAAATAGAATCCTATGGAAAAACTATCTTGTTTCTTTCTTTGAAATTTAATCCTTTGGAATATATAATCCAATTCTTCCTTTCCTTGGAATAGAGTCCTTTGGAATGTGTGTGTGGTGGATTCCGTTGCAAAGATTTCACTACTTCTTTCCTTAAATTAAGATCCTTTGGATAGATTGTATTGTTTCTTTCATTGGAATAGAATCCTTTGGAATGATCCGATTCTTCCTTTTCTTGGAGTAGAATCATTTGTAATGTGTGATCCGATTCTTCCTTCCCTTGGAAAAGAATCCGTTGCAAAGATTTCACTACTTCTTTCATTAAATTAAGATCTTTTGGAAAGATTGTATTGTTTCTTTCATCGAAATTGAATCATTTGGCAAGATTCTAATGCTCCTTTTCTTGAAACAGAATCGTTTAGAAATATCCATTGGTCAAGAAAGTTCCAACTGGCTATAAACCTTGCAAGGATGACTGCGTTTGAACCTCTTCAGAGAGTTAAAAATAGTTGAAAGAGACAGCCTTGCATATGTTTATGTTTCACACCAGTTAATGAAAACTAAAGATAAAAACAAGCGAGAAAGACATTTATCACCACAAAAATGGCACTTTTCTGCAATTATAGTCGACTGTTCTTCGATATTCAGAAACTATGTAGCAAAATTACTCCCCCATTAACACATTCTGAAACACCCCATGAAAAATTCAACACCAGCGTATCCATCAAAAGACTCAAAACAGGCAATATGCCAAAAGATCTTTTTTTTATGAATCGCAAACTTTGCAATAAACTCAAGTCCTTCCCCGCGCAGTATGTTTGGACAATTCCACAAAAGATCTACTTGATTCATAAATCCATGACCAAACCCAGAACCTTCCTTATTATGAGCCTTGCACTGTCATGCTAATATATTATACGCATTACGCGCAGGAACCCAACTGAAAACATCTCCTTCACCAAAGCTTTTAAACATTATGGAAACGCACAAGGAGCTTACCTACCGATACAGAACAGGGGGAAGTGTTATGTAGATAAAAAAAATCCATCCCTACATCAACAGGCTTTGGATACTAAAGTCCCGTATGAGGTAAATGGTTCAGGGGTTCTCTTCCCTTATTTTGTCCCCCCTTTCCAGTGAACATGCTTTACCAGAAAAATACCCAATGCTTTGGCATCAAAAGCATATGGTTGCCAGAAAGCAAAACTCCGCCTAAATAACACGAAAACCGGGCTAAAGTGTGAAGCCATTTAAGAGGGAATATGTAAAATGAAGGTGCGGTTGATTTTGTTACTTTGGACTAGAAACCAAACCATAGAAGGTCACGGAAATATTCAGTCACAGAGTTCTCACGTGTATTTAAAATTTCTACATTAAATCAAATCAAAAGTACATTCCTCTCGCATGAACTTGCCCATTTAAATTTGACGATGATTCGAGTAGAGACGCATTATCACTGCTAAATCGATAATTTTGTACGAAATCACCTTAATTTTGTAGCGTAACTTAATACCAAACTATAGTAGTTTACGGAAGTTTTAAGATAGCTACTGAATTTACACGAGTATATTTATAAAATTTCTACATTAAATCAAATCAAAAGTACATTCCTCTCGCATGAACTTGCCCATTTAAATTTGACGATGATTTGAGAACCGACGCATTATCACTGCTAAATCGATAATTTTGTACGAAATCACCTTAATTTTGTAGCGTAACTTAATACCAAACTATAGTAGTTTACGGAAGTTTTAAGATAGCTACTGAATTTACACGAGTATATTTATAAAATTTCTACATTAAATCAAATCAAAAGTACATTCCTCTCGCATGAACTTGCCCATTTAAATTTGACGATGATTTGAGAAGCGATGCATATCACTGCTAAATCGATAATTTTGTGCGAAATCACCTTAATTTTGTAGCGTAACTTAATACCAAACTATAATAGTTTACGGAAGTTTTAAGATAGCTACTGAATTTACACGAGTATATTTATAAAATTTCTACATTTAATCAAATCAAAAATATATTTCCTCGCTTGAACTTCAAGTGACTGATGGTTTGTGTAGTAGCGTTGTCAATACTAAATCTATAATTTTGGTTAATAAAGTCGGATGAATCATTTTTGAGTGCCTTGTTTTATAGATTATACTTTATTTTAAATATTTTTAGACGAACTTTTCATGATTTGTTTGACGCTTTTATCTGGATAAATTTAAAGTTGTAACTTAGGCTACATCTTTATAAATACGTTAAAATAGTTTAAAATATAAGGTACGCTAGCCCTTACGGACGGCAATCCATACGTTAGTTCCACTACTTACTACCTACTCAATCTAAATAAATGCCTTTTTTATGCAAGATAGGATAGAAGCGAGAAGCATAAGAACTTCTTATTGTTAAAAAGGTTTAATTTCCATTACAACTTATTGCCCCCATTATTAAATTCCTTTTCCTCATTAAAAAATTAATCTTGTACTTCTGCGGTCTTTTGATGCTCTGACATATTAATTTAATCCACAAGGAAGAGAAAAGGCTCTCTGTCACGTTGTCTGACAAGAGACAAATGCTTATAATCGTTTTTTCTTTTCTTCTAGAAACTCTTGTTCATATCTTGTAAGCCATATATCATCTTTTCCCAACGTAGAAAATAGCGATAAGCGGATTAAAAGAAGCGTAATTAGGAAAGTTAAGAATTAAATGATCACTTGATCATGTGTGTTATTTTAAGTTCTGGAAAATATTAATCCGGGCACAATTATCTGCAATTCATCTTAAATACCGATTTGACGTACACACAACATTGCTCTTCAAGCGATTACAATGAATGTTGTTCAGATTGATCAAAAGATTGCAATACTACAACTGTTTGGCTACCAAGAGAATTGTTCCCGACACCAAGTCAGAGCTGGAGGCGGTCACTATGGAAACAGGGTGCGTTCATTTTGAATAGGGATGACAGTCGGTGATGTCAACTAACTAGCAACTGTCAATAATCAGTAAATGATATGATGGAGTATAAATGAGGATGATGATTTTGATTTTTAACGTTTCTGGTGGATTATTTGCGCTTCGAAACCTTCCATGTAGTGTCCAATCTCTGAAGAAAAATCCAGTTTCAAACTGTCATAAGCTCTTGGCAAGGTACAATTTCTTTTTTATCCCTTGGATCTTCATACCCATTGAAGTAATGGGGTGGTTTTACTGACGAAATATCTCGTCCTTAGCAAAATTGACCATATTTTGGACATGAATCGTCAAACCACTTGGAAGACTAAGTACATGCACAGTTTGTAACGAGTGCCAACTCGCAAACTTAGAGTCTTTTCAAAACATGACAGTATAAAACCCGTGGTTGTTTCATTACAAAACTAAATATCTGTCGATTTTCACACGTACAGCGAAAAGGCCTCGATTGTGGGTACTCCACAACACCCAACACGTGGTCCTCGAACCCCCCCTCTATAAAGCGGCACGTTAACAAACCACTGTCCGTGGCCCAAAAGCGAAAAAATAAATAAATCATAATATAAAAAGTACAACAAAAAAGGTCTCAACACCCCTACACAAACCCAACAAATCAGGCGATGCCACAGGAAGAAAGGCCTCGCCGGCCTCTGCTTTAACAGCCGATTGCAGCGCCCCCGCTGAGGGCAGGCGGGCCCTTTGAGAGGGGGGGTCCTCTAAGACCCCGAATGTTGGGCTAACTGAGCCTTGTTGTCGGACATATGTTTGGTTTCTATTGACGGCATGTGCTATTGCTGGATAGGGAGCTCTTACAATAGGTGTCAGAAATCTTTTGGTTGAGCCGATTTCGCCGTGTCCTCCGTTTTTGTAAGCCCAGCGGTATGTTATGCAGTCAAAGGACAAGATCGCTGTGTCCGTGGCGTGAAATGTCGGGTTTTACTTTTCTCGGGTATGGGAGACGTGGAAATTTACCATAAGAGATTTCGGGCAGTTTTTGAGAAGGGGAAATGTCTATGGTAATGATGGGATTCCACCAGACTGTATGGTATCGGATATACTAGATTATACCAGATTCTATGATATATGATATGAGAGATTCTACCAGGTTCTATTGTATCAGATATTCGAGATTGTACAGTATACTCGACATTATAATGTATATTATACAGTATACTCTACCAGTATACAGTATATTCTACAGTATACTCTACAGTATACAGTATATTCTACAGTATACTCGACATTATAATGCATATTATACAGTATGTTCTACAGTATACTCGACATTATAATGCATATTATACAGTATGTTCTACAGTATACACTTAAGTATATTGTACAGTATACTGTGCATTATACAGTATACTCTACAGTATACAGTATACTCTACAGTATACAGTATACTCTACAGTATACAGTATACTCTACAGTATACAGTATGTTCTACAGTATACAGTATACTCTACAGTATACAGTATACTCTACAGAATACAGTATACTGTAGAGTATACAGTATACTCTACAGTATACACTATGATCTACAGTATGCTCTACAGTATACAGTATATTCTACAGTATACTTTTCTAGGGTTTGGGAGACGTGGAAATTCACCACAAGGGGATTTCGGGCAGTTTTTGAGAATGGGAAATGTCTATGGTAATGATGGGATTCCACCAGATTCTATGGTATCGGATATACGAGATTATATCATATTCTATGATATATGGTACGTGAGATTCTACTAGGTTCTATAGTATTGGGTAGATCAGATTATACCAGGTTCTAAGCTAGCGGATGTACGAGATTCTATCAGATTCTATGATATGGCATCGGATACACGAGACTCTTCCAGATTCTGTGATATGGTATATGATATACGAGATCCTACCAGATTGTGAGAGATTCTACCACCAGTGGTATCGGACATTCGAAATTCTACCATTCTATGGTAACGGAAATATGAGTCTTTAAGATTCTGTAGTATATGATTTACGAGATTCCACCAGAGTTTTATGGCATTGGATAGATGGGAGAAATTATACCAAATTCTATAGCATCAGATTGATGAGACTACCAGATTCCGTGGTATCGGTTAGATGAGATACTTTCAGATTCTATGGTATCAGATGTATGAAATTTTACCAGATATTATGGTATTGTATATACGAGATTTTACCAGATTCTATGGAATGGTATCAGGTATACAATATTATATTCTACGGTATCAGATATATGAGATTCCATGACATTAGAATCTACAAGTAATTTGGCTGCCCAGACCCATTTGTGACCAACATGTGGAAATGGAAATGGATCGACATAGTATCATTATCACTCTCTTTCTATTGTATTAGGGATAATTGAAACATAACAGTGATGCAAAACAATGCTAAATTAACCGTCATTCAAGCAAATGTAGATATCGAATAAAATCAGAACTGAATAATAAACGGAATATAAGATGTTAATGGATGACAATTATTGAAGTCAATAAAATAACCTTAAAACAATTTTAATTTTGAGAAATAATCTTAATACAATTTTAATTGTTTTCAGGGCCCAAGAGAATGTTTCAGTAACGCGGACGCGAAAGTTAATAAAAATCTACACAACTTCACTTAAATTATATCAGAAACATATATGTAAATTAAGAATAGTCTGAAGGAATATTTAACTTTTTTATATTCTCTAGTTGTATTGACTAAAATAACAGAAACTCATTAAATGACATTTCTTTTGAAGACACTAATTGCTTATTTTAATGATGGTGAAAAGTACATAATCGTATGATAATCCATTTAAGAGATATATAATGTTATCAAAATGCTTACATTTCTTTATTTTTGACTTAAAAACTAATATTTTTCAAACAAATATACAGTAAAAGATTATCTTATCGCTTAATGCGTTTCTGCTATAAGCCGACGATTTTATCGAATTGTGACTATGTTTCATCCTTCCCTATCATGAAAACAGCGTCAATTCAACTATATCAAGGACAAATAAAAACAGTTTTCACAGCGAAAAGTGACAAGAAACAATGCAGCAACAAGAAAATGCGAATGGCGAATCAGCGTAGCATCATTAATTTGCAGTGGAAAGACGTTCACGTGTTTGAGATCTCGTATTATTTTCCATAGCTCGTTGCCCTAGGGATGGATGTGGCTTTGAGGGTTGAGCAGAACGACTGACTCTCCCCCTGCCCATCAGCATACTTGACCCCGACCCCTCGATCCTTCAAAATCCTTCTAACTTCCCCTCATCTCTTTGCTCTACAGAGCCCTTGTTGTTCATCTGTTTACTTACAGACGTGTTTGGGGACGTCATTTTAGCGAACTTAAAATGCTTCGCTACCTGAAATCTTAGAAGCACGAGGGCGAAAACTGGCTCACGCATTTTTGCATCATATTTTGGAAGAAACTTTTGGAGTATTGTATTCACGGGATCCACAAATGTTCGTTTGGAAAAGTTCTTAGAGAATAGTCCGTGACGTAAAGTATATCTATCCACTTTCGTTCGTCCAGACTGCTTCAATCTTAGGCTCAAACTATCGAAGACAGATTAGAATACATTGAGTAATTTATTCTTTGAAATGTACAGCACCAAAACTGTATTCACTGTTGAATCGATTCCAGATTGATTATGAGTATTAATTTAGTTGCTCGTTTTCGATCCAGCTACTGAGTAACCGATGGGGAACTGATCTAAACTGACCCTCACAAGATGCCAAACGATATTCGATATACTAAACTATTCGAACACGAAATTAATGGGAAACCCAAAGTACTTGGATTCCAAAAGGATCGATTAACAAAAAGAGGCATAGTCCGTGACGTATTTTAAATGGGCCATTGGAGTCATAGTCGTTGATGTACTTTAAGTAAACTAAAGCATAGAGCAAAAAGATTTTTATACTAATTTTTCAAAAAAAAAAAATTATAAAAATGAATTTATATATATATAAAAAATACATTTTAACAAATACTAAAACCCCAAATTCCAAAAGGATCGATTACCAAAAAGAAGCATAGTCCGTGACGTATTTTAAATGGGCCATTGGAGTCAAAGTCGTTGATGTACTTTAAGTAAACTAAAGCATAGAGCGAAAAAAAAATTATACTAATTTTTCACACAAAAAAAAAAAAACTTATAAAAATGAATTTAAAATACATTTTAACATATACTAAAGCCCTAAATTATTTCATTGTGAAAATCTAATTAAAGCAGAAGACCGAAAACAGTAATTTATCAGATTTCTGCCGTTCGCCACAAAATGACGTCATCCATGAAGTTTGTTGAGATCAGATTGGGTGGTTTGGGGTTTTATAACGCAAGTGCCATATATAAATAATTAGCAGGGCATTAAAACATATTCCATTCTTTTAACAAATGCGAACCCACACTCATTTTCTTCAATAATACAGTATGTCATGTCGCGTGCTATGTTTACTTGATGATAAATAGTCATTAATATACTTGATTGTGTTCTTGTAAGCATATTCAATAAATGTTTAGCTGTTAGTTACAGATATGCAAATCAGTTATTCTGCGATAATGTTAAATGTTATTGCTAAATTACGGCAACAGTTTTAATTAAAAGCAACAGTTTTGTTTCAGCTACTAGTAATAAGTCAGCAGTTACATTTAATGGTTATTAACTTTGAAAGGTTAGAATTATAAGGGTTGTTTTTAATAGATATTAGCTACATAAATTAACCACTAAGCAATTAGTAAAAACTAGATACTGCAACTTGGTATTTTTATCAATCAAATTTCAATTTTATGTTCCGATTGCTTCGTTGTATATGAATAACATTTATAGTTTTCTAAATATTTTCGATAACAGTTAATATCTGTTATTTCACAATAACACTGTTATTTAAATTGTTATTGAACTAACATTCCATTACTAGTATCATTGCATAGTCAACTTACCGAGTAATCGGCACCGCTTTCAATTTCGTGTTTCACTGCTGTAGAAAGTCTAAACTGTATATCCGGAAAGTCATACATCCTGATCTTGGCGATTTTAGTCCTAAAAAAAATAAGATTCTATGAGGAAAACAAAATACTAAAAACACACACATCAAATTATGTAATTATTCTGTAATAAAGTTTAGAATTCGACAAATAGTTCTTTTTTTAATCCTCAAATTCTATCAATAAAATATTAACTATTTTCAAATTCTACTTCAATAGTTTTCAAGAGAATACACACGCAAAGCAGTTTAAATGAATAGTCTTTTTTTTGTAGTTATTTGTGCACGAAATTCTGACATCATGTTTGGAATTACTCTAGCTAATAATTGACTGCTGGAACTAAAATAGTTCCTGATAATTTTTTCAACTGTGTAATGACTTCTTTCTAGTCCATAAAATGTTTTGAAAAATTCCACTTTCGTTCGTTCAGATTGTTTTAATCTTTGGCTCAAACAATTGAAGACAGATTAGAATGCATAGGGTAATTTATTATTTGAAATGCACAGCACGAAAAATGTCTTCACTGTTGAATCAATTCCAGATTGATCATGAGTTTTATTTTAATTGATCGTTTTCGATCCAGCTACTGAGTAGCCGATGTGGAACCAATCTAAACTGATCCTCGCAAGTTGGCAAACTATTCGATATTCTATCAAACTATTCGGGCACCAAATTAATCGAAAACCAAAGTACTCGGATACCAAAAGGATCGATTACCAAAGTATTCGAATACTTATATATACGGATACAAAAGTACTCGAATACTAAAGTACTCGAATACTAAAGTTTTCGAATACTAAAGTTTTCGATTACCAAAGAATAATTCAAAGTATTCGAATCCCAATGTATACGGATACAAAAGTACTCGAATACAAAATTTTCGATTACCAAAGTATCTGAATATCTAAGTACTCGAATACCAAGGTATTCATTCCAAGCATTTTAATACCAAAGTATTCATTCCAAGCATTTGAATACCAAAGTACTCATTCCATTTATTTTTATACAAAAACCCATTGTAGTGAGGCTGATTCTTACTATAGATTAGTCGTTTCTTTAACACGTGTATTCGAACTCAGCGAATTCTATTATAAAAAGTACTCGATTCTGCCCACCTCCTACGATAAGCTATTTCCGAACCCCGTTCCCAATGAGAAAAGACAAGCAGGAAGGGAATGGGGGGAAAAAAGCATCATTGTCCCATCAGGGGTCGGAACCCGATCTGGAAGTGTTTTGACAATTTGACCCCCCTTCAGGAAAGCTAGTCGAGATCATTAAGCAGAGAGTGCTGAGTTTCGCGACCAGCGGCGCGCTCTTGAAATTTGATCTTTTAACATATGGCTCGTTGAGGGTCGTCTTTCTCACACCACCCCTCCTCTTTCGGCAGGGATGGAGCACAGGGGTGTGATGATTCCCCTCAACAAGTCTAATTCGAAGCTTCCTCTCTGGTGAATTGGCTGCACTTCAAACTTTTGCGGTGTGATCTGGAGTTTTCTACGTATTTTGCTTTTTCAGATCCCTCGACTGCGAGGTTTGAATAGGCAAAAAATAGGCCTTGGTCATAAGAGGCGTTAGAAAATATTAGGTAACGCATGTTAGTGAAGTATGATCTGCAAAAATATCAAGTTGGTGCATAAAAAGTTATGGTTATAAAGTCATGTAAGGATAGAGTTGAAGTTATAATGTATCATAAATTTATGGTGCTAGTTATATGTTAAATTTTTGTAGTTTATAACCTATTTGTAAAGTATGAGCTACAAAAAATATCGTCAGTACATAAGAAGTTATGTTATAAAGTCATATAAGGAGTTGTAGTAATAAAGATATATATTGAGTGAGTTATTATTGCAAAGTTATAAAAGGATTTATAGTTATAGAGTCATTTGAAGGAGTTTTTGTTATAAAGTTATGTATATAATCATTTTTATTGTAAAATTATTATGAGTTATAGTAAAATCATATAATAAGTGTAGCTATAAAGTTATATAATGAATATAATATAATATAAGAAGTGTAATTATAAAGTTATAATGAATATAATATAATATAAGAAGCGTAGCTATAAAGTTACACAATGAATATAATATAATATAAGAAGCGTAGCTATAAAAAAAGTTACAATGAATATAATATAACATAAGAAGTGTAGCTATAAAGTTATAATGAATATAATATAATATAAGAAGTGTAGCTATAAAGTTATATATTAGGAGTTTTATATATAGTTATCTTTTTTTACTGTTAGTCTGACTACAGATGGTAGTTTTTGTTGGAGAAAGTCATGAGTATAATTATAAAGTTATCTGAGGAGAGTTATATATAATTTTCTTTATTTCTAGAATTCCTAATTTCGGTATGACTACAGACGGCACAGTTTTTGACACTAGTTTTTGTTCTTAGGTCATGAGTATAGTTGTAGTTATATATCGTTTTCTTCTTTCTTTCTATATTTCTTCTTTTGGTCTGACTAAAGATGGATGTGGATAAAGTTTTCATTAAAACACATATCTACTTATATATGAAAACTAGCAAGGTTGTGCATATTGAGAAAATTTCTTATTTCTCTATCTTCTAAGGATTTGTTACAAGTTTTGATCTTCTTTTCCAGTAAAACCTTCCCTGGAATTCATGTAACCGATACGATGCAGTTATTTAGTTCCTTTGTGAGTTACTTACTACAGCACCCCCTTCTCATGGGTTAAAAAAGATAAACCTCAAAATTTCCGATCCAAGGCGAAAGAACACTTGACACCGATTCCTGGAGAGTTTTCGCGTTAAGTCCGTACCCGTCTCCGGTTCCCTTTGATTGACTGCGCTGAGAGGCTTTGTCAATGCAACCAAACCACCGATCCTCCCTTCAGGAGGGGTGCTTTTCCGCGACTTTTCGAAAAATCCGCCCTTACGCCCCTTTCGTCTATCTTCGCCATCATCTCGAAAGGTCGCGTTACACCAGTTAGCTCCCATTTAATACGAGCAACAACGGTGTGAAGTGTGGGGTGGGAGGTTTTCCGTCTCTCTTTTTGCACCCCTAGGTTCGTCCCTTTCCTTCCTTGAAGTAGCGTGCCACAAGAGGCTACCTGTTGTCACCTGCTACGCGACCTTTGCGGAAGAAACTCCTCTTTGCCACGCAGAAGGGACAAGCCCCTGCCCCTTTTCCCTTTGTTAGAAGTGTTGGGAACACATGGGTCCAACGTGAATCCTGCGGCAATAAAGTCTGAAATACGTATGCGTTCCGAAATAGTATCATGTTCAATATAGGAGTGGGGCCGAGGCAGCCCGGATGGTAAAATAACGGATTAACAACCGGTGGGTTGCGAGTTCAAATCCAACCAAAGGCCGTCGTGTACAAACGGGGATGGAACACATTAAATCCGTCGGGGCCTCAAGTTCGCCTGATGTGGAAATTTGGAGAGTAAATAAAACGACAGCTAATTTCAAACCCTGTACGATATTTTTGAAAAATGCATTCTCCATTAAGGATGGATTGGCAACCGGGGAATTGCTTGATCGAATCCAACCATAGACCGTCGTCTACAAAGGGTGGTGTAATTAAAGGCTCGTGCATATTAAATCCGTTATGTCCTCAAATGTCCCCACGTTGGCGTGGTGTGGAAGTTTGGAGAATGGGGTGTTAGCTCATGTGTGACCTCGCCATCTCGTGATTCCCCCCCTCCCCCTTGACGAGATCAAGATCTGGTCCCCGACCGTCGCCAATAGCCCGTTGCGTTGCTCCAGTGATATTCTAATTAAGATATATACCTACCAAACACGGGCTCAATCCTGAATGAAAGATCCGAGGACAGAGCCTCGTAATTTTTCACCGGGGTCATACGAGGAGAACAGCACCGGACTCTCTAAACTTCGACACCAGGTCAATGTGAGGGTATTGGAGGACCCGACATATTAAACATGCACCAGTCTCAGTCTATACGACAGTCTTTGGTTTGACCGCAGCCCATTGGTTGCCCCTCCAATTAGGCTACCGTACCCTTACGATTCTCAGAATTGATTAACAAATGTTTTAATTAAGTGCACAACATGCTTATTGATGGAATAGCAATCATTATATTGTTGGATGGGTTATTATGGCGGAAGGATTATAATGTGCCAAGCTGCGCCAAAGACAAAACAGAGAACCACCAAGTAGTGGACACGCGCATAAGAGGAAAGTTTCACTGACACAAAATAGAGAAATATCCCAGGGTGGAATTGAAGATACGTCGCCTACAATTCGCAAGTAATCAGTATAGGAAGTATGAATGAGAATGGAGGTTTTGATCCTTTACCCTATTGATGGTTAATCGCGTCGACAACTATAGTGCCCAGGCTCTGGTGCAAATTCTTGTTCCAAACTGTCACCAGTTAAAGAGCAGGGGAAAATTTGTTTCTCATTTGAATCTTCATTTCCCTTAGAGCAATATATAAGGCAGTTTTGCCTCGACGATATATCTTGTCATTAGCAAAATTGATCAAATATTCCTCAAGATAAATCATGGAAACACTTAAAGGGTTAAAAATCTAAGTCCAGATTGTTGACTTCAGAGACCATATGGCATAGGAAAACGTTGAGTTCTTTGGTCTTAATTCCATTTATTCTGTAGTCAGAAGTTTGTTTGTGGGAAAATTTGTTTCTCATTTGAATCTTCATTTCCCTTAGAGCAATATATATATAAGGCAGTTTTGCCTCAACAAAATATCTTGTCCTTAGCAAAATTGATCAAATATTCCTCAAGATATGTCATGGAAACACTTGGAAGGTTAAAAATCTAAATCCAGATTGTTGACTTCAGAGACCATATGGCATAGGAAAACGTTGAGTTCTTTGGTCTTAATTCCATTTATTCTGTAGTCAGAAATTTCCGTTTACGCTTTCGTAGTAAAAAGGGCGGATTAACCAGTTCCCCCCGATTTCAGACGCTAACCAATAGCATTTTGATAAATTTTCTCACGCCTGTCAGTTATTCAATTGCCTACAGAACCACTGGCAGACAAAGGGAGCATTATTAACACAAACCTCATTTTTCACTTTGTGGCACAATGATCTGGCTAAAGACTTGCGCTTTTGGGGGAGAATGGTACAAAATGGTTCCCCCAAAGTCGCAAGCGGCCAAAAGAATAGAGAACCGCCTTGACAGCTGAATCCTAGAAATCTCCGTGACACATTCAAATCCGCTTAATACCATAGAACTCGCCGTTGACTGCGACCGCATGCGAAATGGTAATCCAGCTCGGATCTATGTTGAATCTTTTGTTGAGGAGGTTTCGGAGAGAGGAAGAATATACGGCGGTCTCTCTTTTTTCGCGTGGGATATTTTGTTGTGTCTATTTCCTTCCTTGTTCGGTCTTTTTTTAAACTTTCGGACAGGTTTTCACACGTGTTGTGAAGACCATTTACTTTGGGTTTCAACAGGAGGAATAAAATGTTTCGTTTCGACTCATAACTTTAGCATGCATCAGCTGTAATCTGTGTAAAGACAATTCAAGTGTAAATAAAATAAAGTTGCAGCAGAAACCGCGATTTTCTGAGAATCGTGGGTAAGGTAAGGTTTCCGTTTAACCACGGTTCCATTGAAATTATCGAGTTGGTTTAAGCTTTAAACTCTCCAAGTGGTACGTAGGAATTATCTTGTATATCAGGCTATATCCAATTTTGCTTAAGACTCGTCTTAAGATAGTGCCTAGTTTTTGATGATGATGAGTTCGAGGTCTGGTCAATTTTTATTCAATGGTGAGGTATCTCATCCATCAAGATCTATTCATGTTTGGTGGCGATGAGATATCTCATCGAGACAAACACCTGGGAGGTTAAGATTTCTTTCGTGTGATTATTCTTTTTATTCTCCCATTGAAGAAAAATAATCTAAACGTGCCCTATAAAAGACAGTTCCAATAGGTACCAGGCCATTTGACTGACATGACATGGAAAATATATTTTATATAGATATGATCTTATAACCCTCAAGTGGTTTCGACGAGATATCTCGTCACTCATGACATGACCAATTTTCCTAATGAGATATCTCGTCAAGATCTATATTGGCGATTTTTTTTATGATGACGAGATAAGATCTGGTCAGTTTTCTCCTAATAATGAGATATCTCGTCCATAAAGGTCTGGTCACTTTGCTAATGACGAGATATACTTCGTCGGAACAACCATCATTAGGGTTAAGAAAAAAGTATTTTTCTGATGTCAGTAGCTGTTATTTACTACTCAACCTATTATTTTCACTGTGCACATCGATTATAAATTAGTCAATTACATATCTTATCAACAATGCTCCTCCAACAATATTTTCCTCGTAAAAAAGCAAGTGTCATTTAAAGGACTTTTGGTTAAGTAGGTTTTCGGATAATTGGAGTTCGGATTATATTTCGGAGATAGTGATTTGGTCTGCAAAAAAACATTGCAGCTCTGTAAACACTCTATTGCAACACGAGAGCTAATTTCTGTGACATCATCTTGTGCACCTTAATTTTGCATTTGAAAATTTTGAATTTTATGCACCCTTTATAAAACCTAACAGGACAGAAAATAGGTCAAATAACAGTCCTGACGACTCAGATGAAGTGGATATCTAGCTTCATAGAGTGAGACGGGCACTCAGTGTCTATCTCTAGTGTAGCCAAGACCTTAATTTTGCATTATAACATTTCAAATCCTGGTTACGCTACTGCATACAATGCAGAAGACGGTCCAGACAACGCAATCCTCTATACTCAGATGAGGTTCACGCTAAGCTTCATAGAGTGAGACGGGCACTCAGTGTAGGCACAGGCCCTGATTTACCATTAGGCCCGTGAGGCACGGGCCTAGGGCCCACATAATTTAAAGGGCCCCAAAGTTTCAAAAGTATCTAAAAATTTTAAACAAAAATAACTTTTCATATTTCCTGGAATGTTTTTTCAACAATTTTTGAAACGGTCAATAGTCAAACACGTAAGTACCAATTATTGTTTTAAAATTAGTTTTTGTGATGAACGGATAACATGGGGGGGGGGCCCTTTCTGCGTGTTGTGCCTACTATACCAAATTTTCTAAATCGGGCCCTGTGTAGGCAAGAACTTTATTTTGCTTTAAAAAAATTCAAATCCTGGTTACGCTACTGCATATAATAGGACAGAAGATAGTCCAGACAACGCAGTCTATACTCAGATGAGGTGGACATTAAGCACCATGGAGTCTGACGGGGACTTTATCTGTGACATCATCCACTGGAGGCGCAAAGGGCGCCGGAATCATTACGTAGCGCCGAGAGAGAGAGAGACTTTTGCATGATGCATTTTCCACTGCCGAAGTGAAACCGTGAACCGCAAGGTGGCGGTAATTACCGGGGGAAATTCCCCGAGCAAATGCCTCCGTAACGGTTGACCTAAACCGGGTTCTCGGCAATGCAAAATGGCTGCCTTTGAAGTTACGGCGCATGCCAAAAGGGTGTTGGGGGACGGTGCCATTTGATCGTAAATTATTCCGCAGACATAAGCGATTGAGTTTCTATTGAGAGATACGAGGAGGGACGATAGTTAACCTCGCGCTCGTGTTCTACGGCTACAGAAACTGGCGACGCTGTTGTAGGTCGAAACTTTGATGGTTTTGATGCGAAAAAGCATTTGTCTTCAATTGTTGCTGTAACGTCGTGGGTATAGTTTGCGTGGCGAGTGGCTTGAAGATAATTAAAACGACATTTAGAATTACAGCACATTTAATTAATTAAAGAAGAATACGTATATGTTAAAACTATTTCGAGGCTAATAGATATTGTACAAATTAGGGTTTCAGTCCCGCGGCTTCAAAAACGGAGCAGAGTCGTCCTGCGTCCGCTCACGTTTCGGTTTTCCACGATTCTCCTTTCCCTCGAGAGAAGACCCCACACGTTCTTCCGAAGCCGCTATCGCATAAAGAGAAGGGGATACCCCCATCCGGTCATAAACTCATGGACCACCATGAAAGCTCCCCACGGTGACGTTACAGTTGCTTTTCCAATTTGCTTTCTGTTTGGTGTTTTACGTTTCATCATATAGAAAGGAATGATAACAAGCATACGTGTTTAATGTGTTTGATGCATTTAATTTCGAAATACTACACTAATCACCCGGGGTGATCTTTCCACTCTTTCACTTTTACCCTCATCTACCCTTCTGCTTCTTTCCCCCCCCCCTCATTGTTTTGTCTATCTTGTGTTTGGTATAGTAAAGCCAAACACGGCCCATGCTCCGTAAAATATGAAAACAATCAACAAACCAAGCTACGGCAATCAGCTTTCATTCACTATACGTAGGTAGTTGAATTTACGTTACACTGAAGCATCACAACGGGATATTAGTGATGGCCCGAGACCTTTCCCGAGAGGAAAGTAACGAGGACAACACCTCATGATTTTGAACAATGTGTGTGTGGTCAGAAGACGAGGACAACACCTGAGTAGGCACCCCGCTCTCCAAAAATATTTCAGACAGAAAAGTATTCAGAAGAGAAATGGTAGCGTCCTGTAGACAGAAAATGTCCGTACCTGACATGAAATGACATAACCTTCGGACTAAGCGTGGGGCGGGGTCTACAATAGGTGAATATTCTATTGTGCTGGGCGAACTTCGGGCCAGTGTATCTTCGGATTGTGAGGACTGATGTCATTCGGATGCTACCGAACGATGCAACCATCACAGACCACAAATCAATAAAATTATCAATCACTATTTATATCAAATTGCACTTTATCGCTCAAACTGTAAATTAATTGATGAACATTCACACACGAAACAATCGTCACAACTCATTCATTCCGAAATCAGGTTCAGTATTGACGTCAAAACTACGTATTCTATCCTCGACGCATTCTACCATATTTACCATTTTCTGATTCTTCCTCCTCAAAAGAGCAAACAGAAAGGCATTTCTTTTGGAAGGAAAAACCAAACTAAAACGTGTAAACACACAAAGCTTCATAAATGAGCTTGAGAGTGGGGGAAAGTAAACAACCCCCGTAAACTCTCCCCTTTCCGATGAACCCGGAACCAAAGGCCCCCGGAATGACGAATGGACTGGGCCGGTGTAAATAAGAAATATCAGGAAACGCTAACGACGCACAAACAGAAGAAATGAAGAATCCATCAAGTGGCCGAAACTCCCAGACAACGATACAAAAGCCGGCGGGCAAAAAACAGGCTCTTAGATCGGATAGAAAGTGTCTAGAGAAGAGGTTTAGACCATGGATTTTGGTAAACAAAAATCGTTTTGTTCACTCCATCCAGACGTTTGGTAGTCGTCCTGTGTTGATTCTGGCCTTGTGATGCGCTCACGCCTTTATTAATGCTCCAATTTAAGATGTTAAAATATCCCAGGGAAAGAATTACAGTAAATTTGCCGATGGGCATTGTTAAAATGCAATTCCTTTTGTGCGTTTTGTTTGTATCTCTGGTTTATGGATAATGCAGTTATTGCCGTTTTGATATGCATAGAAATTGAATCCCATCCCTAAAATATTGTAATATAGATTCTGTTTGAGCCGAAAAATCTGGCGAAATTGCACTATGTTTTGGGAATTATTCAGCTTCTTAAACTTGCTTTTTTATTATTTAGTATGACGGGAAATGATTGAACGCAGACCACGTTAAAGTAAGATCGTTTTATTTGTGGTTCAGGGATTGGCGAGCGTTAGCGAGCAGGGGGCGGGCCCCCTAGTTAAATATAATATCCGTGAAGTATATTTACAGTTTTACTTATACAGAAGACAGAAATGTAACCAGGAAGAAATCAAACATGCCCCGAATACAGCTCACAGGTATCGGGCGACCCCAGATTTGTAAAAATCAAAAAAGAATGTAATTCTGTCCATCCTTTTCTACCTACTCCAATCCCCTTGAATGTCTCTGTAGTTATATCCAAAACTTGAATACTAGTTGGAGGAGTATCGTATTAGCTACCGGAGGGTTGCAAGTTCAAAACTCGGTCCAGCCAAAGACATAGGAACTCTTTAAATCTGTTGTGACCTCAAATATCGTCAGGTTAGTGCGATATGGAAATTTGGGAGAGTGGGGCCCAGGCGTTCAGAATCGTCACCAATAGCCGATTGCGTTCTTCCAGTGCCCGGCCAACCGGTCTGGTGGTTAAGGATAAATCAGGTGTTAGCCTCTGGATAGGAAGATTCCTAGTTGGAATCAGTGTCAGTGCATGGATGTTAGTAAACGTATGGTATAGAGGCGGCTGGTGCACCTTACATCTATCGTGGTCGAAAGTCCTCACGGTTTGGTGTGGAAGTTTGGAGAGTGGGGTGTCAGCTCAGGTGTTGCCTTGTCATCTGACCGTGGTTCAATATTACGTGGTGTTGTTTACGGATCTTTCCCTTAGGGCAGGGGTTCCCAACCTTTTAGTAACTGCGTACAACATGAAATTTTTAGAAATTTTTGTCGTACTACCAGTCCTATATTTTTTTAGTAACATGTATCTAATGTCAGAAAAGTGCCCAATAGCTTGTTTTATTTTAATAAAAATACTAAGAAATCTTCATATTTTATGATTAATGCACTTGTATTTCGTATTAATAATGTTTTAATAAAGGAAAAATAAAACGATTTTTGAAAATTACAATTTTATTTTTCACTCACAGGTCTAAAAACAAATAATTATCTCGTGCGAATTATATCGAATTATCCGTGCGTATTTCTCATACATTAAGGTAAAGGAATTCTTCGTAAAACGATTTGACAGGGAGAGATATCAACTTAATATCGCCATTGAATAGAATTAGATAATCAGCAACGAAGTTTCTCTTTAAATAATGTGCTACTGTTAGCATCATTTATTACAATGTAATAAAAACGTTAGTCACAAAATTGATTTCATATAATCCCATTTTTCCTAGAACGTGATTGTACATACTATAAAATAAATTCGTAGAATATTTGGGTCGCTCGTATCATCCTTGTGTACCACCTGAAACGTTGCGGCGTACCAGCGGTTGGGAATCCCTGCCTTAGGGGATTGATACCGGACCGTCATCAATAGTCCCTTGTGTTGCTCTAGTACGACGTTAAGTAAAAATTACCAGAACTGCCAGAGCGATTTCAATTAACTGCCTGCCTAAACTTGATTAAATATTTTATTGACACATTATATGAGGGATAATTTATATTGGTATTCCATACCCTTCTTTAGTGACCCGGTCGCGTCGCTTGGAAATAAAATGGGGCATCGATGCGCCAAAGTATGGGGCAACATTTGGGATGACTGATGATACGGATGACACGTGCTAACGATCAAGAGCTTGATCGGTCAATGAGGATCTTGCAACATACCCTATTAAGGGGTACACCCAGGTATACCGATAACCAGTTTCGGAGAAATTGTGCCATTGTACTACTTGGGCTACCGAGGGTTGGAAATATGCATGGAAAGTAATTTTGAAGTGAGACTGGCTTGGTTTTGCGTTGCGATTGAAAGGCGTTAGGCTATGTGGGAGTGTTGTGTTCGAACGGCTTGGTATAAATTGCCAACCTGTTTGATGATAGCGTACATTGAACTTAAAAACTTGAATTAAATAAGAGGTATTTGATGAAAGCGCGTACATTGAACTTAAAAATTTGAAATAAATAAGAGGTGATTTCAAGATCGAAAAAAAGAGATGCGGAAAAATATGTATATTTTGTTAGAAATATTGAAAAAACAAAAGGATTTTTCCTTCATTGAATTTCGTCTCGTGTGTTGTAACTTAGCCCTGAATAATTACATGAGCGTAAAACCGAAGATGCCTATTTTATAGCTTTTCATTTAACCATTTTATTGTAGTATAAGCTCTAATGCGTTTTTCATAATATTTTTCAGAAATTTCGGTGCTAAAATTGCAAGAGGTCATTTTGAACATTTTTGGTAACAGCATCTATTTTTATTATTTTTCCTACAATAATTTCCAATTTAATGATTCTTTCATGATTCACACGAGGACATTTTCACTTTGTTTTCCTAGTATGACTCTCCATGCTTTGAAGACCAAAGACCATGGTGACCAAAGGAAGCTGATACACGCTAAATATACAGTGGCTAAATATACCTCGTATGTCCTCACGTTGGAATGGTATGGAAGTTTGGAGAGTGGGGTGCCGCCTCAGTTCCGACGTCATCATCTAACGACGGTTCAAAATTACATAGTGTTGTCCTCGAATCTTTCACTTTGAGATTGAACACCGACAAACGCCGATAGCCCGATGCGTCGCTCTAGTGTACGTTGTTGACTCAAGTACATATCTACCATTCACTTAGGCCTCGTGTGTAATGGTAAAGGTAATTTTAATTAACGTCGTACTAGAGCAACACAACGGGCTATTGAGGGTGCGCGATCAATCCCCCAAGGGAAAGATCCGAGGACAACACCACGTCATTTTGATCCAGGATCAGATGATGAAGCAACACCTGAGCTGGCATCCCACTCTCAAAACATCCACCCCAACCCAACGTGAAGACTTCCGGTAATGATAATGGTATTTTTAGTTAACGTCGTACTATACAAACAATAAAGTGTTTCCAATTTGAAAAACGATGTTAAAAAGAATAGAATGTTTCCAATTTGAAACACGATGTTAAAAACAGTAGAATGTTTTCGATTTAAAACACGGTGTTAAAAATAATAGTTTTTCGATTTGAAACACGATGTTAAAAATAATAGAATGTTTCCAATTTGAAACACGATGCTAAAAACAGTAGAATGTTTTTGATTTAAAACACGGTGTTAAAAACAATAGTGTTTCGATTTGAAACACGGTGTTAAAAACAATAGAATGTTTCCAATTTGAAACACGATGTTAAAAACAATAGAATGTTTCCTATTTGGTAATTGGTAATTTTAGTTAACGTCGTACTAGAGCAACACAACGGGCTATTGACGATGGTCCGGGATCAATCCCTTAAGGGAAAGGTCCGAGGACAACGCCTCGTAATTTTGAACCACGGTCAGATGACGAAGCAACACCTGAGCTGTCACCCCACTCTACAAACTTCAACACCAACCCAACGTGAGGACTTTCGGCCACGACAGATTTAAGTTAAACCAGCCGCCTCTACACCATATGTTTACAAACATCCTAGCACTGACCCGGATTCGAACCAGGAACCTTCCAATCTAGAGGCTAACATTGGGAACCCAGCAGTTCATCCTGCGAGTTGAAATTCCCGTAAGTGAACTAACATCTTAATAATAACTGTACCCTGAATTGACACCTCAATATTATGGGTGTTACAGATGACCCATTATGTAGAGGCCGACCAACCGGTATAGTGGTTAAGGTGTTAGCCTCTAGATCGGAAGGTTCCTGGTTCGAATCCGGGTCCGGGCATGGATGTTTGTAAGCGTATGGTGTAGAGGCGGCTGGTGCACCTTAAATCTGTCGTGGCCGAAAGTCCTCACGTTGGGTTGGCGTGGAAGTTTGGAGAGTGGGGTGCCAGCTCAGGTGTTGCTTCGTCATCTGACCGTGGTTCAAAATTACGAGGTGTTGTCCTCGGATCTTTTCCCTCAAGGGACTGATCCCGGACCGTCGTCAATAGCCCGTTGTGTTGCTCTAGTACGACGTTAATTAAAATTACCTTACCTTACCATTATGTAGAGGCTGTCGGATGGTAGAGGAGAGTACTGTACATGTTCTATGTGAATGTGACCATTACTCTGCACAACGATTTGAATTCAATATCTGGGATACCACTGTATCCAACCCTGGGAACTGACAAACATTCCAATCAGGTACATGCTGAAATTTATTTCGGCAATCAGTCGTTAGTGGATCAGTGGGGGTCTCAGTACAATAGACTATTAGTCGCAGTGCTGGCACTCTTCGGAGTCACCCCTTTACTTTCATAACATCTTAATAACATCAAATTCCGAATAACATCTTCCGATCCTACAAACCAAGTCCCATGCCATCCCGTTTAAGTCGGTTGTTTTAACGACCGTAACCCCACGCGTAGGGGCAAGATCTCAATTGAGCCCAAGTAGTTCACTAAGCTGCTGGTCCTTATTCGAAAAGACAGGGATCTGCGTTAAGCCTCAAATGAAAATGCCACTCCAAACGTCAGAAAGAATGAGCCCTTTGAATGATAGCCCATTCGGCGGGGGGAAGGCGAGGTCACAAGTCGACATAATAAGCTAATCGTGAACATAAACGTCGCTTTTATACTCAGGGAAGATGCTAACGGACTGACTTGGTTTCTTTTGGTGCCGACCACCGCACGCGCTGAGTAACTACTATAACTCAAGACGTGAGGGCGGTTTATCATGGTAGCTGTCGCGTCAAGTCATGCATGGATACCGGTCCAGCGTGCGGCACGCCCAATACATCATCACCTGGGACATCGCATGGACACACTCGTAACATCCGACCACTTGTTAAGTCGAGGACGCGCGCAAACGAGTTTTGATGCGGATGACCAGGGGTGGGCTCGTGGAGTGGTTTTATTGGGTAGTCAAGGTGGTATGATTGAAATGTAACATCTTCTGTTTCGATGCTAATGATCCGTCGTCATTTATCACGACTGTGTGTACGTATCACACACAGGCAGCTAACGTCATCTGATCGTGGATAGAAATTACGTGGTGTTGTCCTCGTATCTTTCCCGGACCGTCGTCTATAGCCCGTTGGATTACTCCAGTACGATGTTGATTAAAAATACCTACTTACGCCCAGGCTGTATTACTTTCTTGGTTTATCTGTAAGTAGTAGTAATTTTAGTTAACGTCGTACTAGAGCAACATAACGGGCTATTGACGACGGTCCGGGATCAGTCCCTTAAAGGAAAGACCCGAGGACAACACCTCGCAATTTTGAACCACGGTCAGATGACGAAGCAACACCTGAGCTGGCACCCCACTCTCCAAACTTCCACACCAACCCAACGTGAAGGTTTATCTGTAGGAAGGAGCCGATCAACCGGTCTGGTGGTTAAGATGTTAGCCTCTAGATCGGAATGTTCCTGGTTCGAATCCGGTTCAGTGCATGGATGTTTGTAAGCGGCGTATGGTGTAGATTCGGTTGGTGCATCTTAAATCTGTTGGTTCCAAAAGTCTTCCATTGGGTTGGGTGTGGTGTGGAAGTTTGGAGAGAAGGATGCCAGCTCAGGTGATGCCTCGTCATCTGACCATGCAAATCCTAATTTCATTTTCCAAAGGGTGACAATTTTTTTAACTCTATGTTTACGATTACCTACTATATGTTATGTACTGAATTTTTGTGGGCTTTACTTTTATAATCATGAGTGGGAAATATAGTTGGTTCCAAATAGCAACATTCAAAACTCCAATTAAAATACTAAAATAAAACATTTTACCCAAAGCCTTCAATTTTTTAATTTTATGTTTACGACTACAACTAATTACAATCTGTACAAAATACACATTTTTGTCCCCAAGTACTCGTGTTGGGTTGGTGTGGAAGTTTGGAGAGTGGGGTGCCAGCTCAGGTGTTGCTTCCTCATCTGACCGTGGTTCAAAATTACGAGGTGTTGTCCTCTGATCTTTCCCTTAAGGGACTGATCCCGGACCGTCGTCAATAGCCCGTTGTGTTGCTCTAGTACGACGTTAACTAAAAAATTACCAAATTACCCGGACCGTCGTCAATAGCTCGTTGTGTTGCTCTAGTACGACGTTAACTAAAATTACCATTACCCCAAGTACTCGCAGCTCAGGTGTTGCTTCGTCATCTGACCGTGGTTCAAAATTACGAGGTGTTGTTCTTGGATCTTTCCCTTAAGGGTTTGATCCCGGACCGTCGTCAATAGCCCGTTGTGTTGCTCTAGTATGACGTTAATTACAAATTACCTCAAGTACTCGCTGAAATTCCTTGTCAAACATCCAAACTTTACACGTGTAAAGTAGGCAACACTACCGTTTTGCGATGCAATGCCATTTAGTGCCAAAAACGGGACGAATTTTTACATCAACGCAATACAATTGGTTCCAAATAGCAATATACAAAACTTTTATTTAAAAAAAAAAAACCTGAGAAAAATAATGAACGGACATCAATCTAGATAAAATCCAATCTTAATTCACCACCTTGAAGACAAAAACGGGTGTCTCAAAGGGTTAATAACACGTTACTCTGCCCAACACAACAACGCGTTTATTCAAACACATTTCACGCAATTTAAATCGCTTAGCGTAACCACCAAGCACACTAATTTGATATTTTAATAGTTAATGGAAGTTTCAGCCCCCTGCCGAGACGCCATTCACACGGTGGTCAGTACCTCCACGTGATCCGTAGACCGGCGAAAGCCCAACTGTCACTTTGAATGAGAGAGCGCGGTTTGAATGACGCTTCTGACATGGGGCTTGAATGATGGCTGCAACCGTAACGGACTGCTACAAAAGGTCACACGATGAAGGCAGCGAGACGGGATGATTTAAATGAGGTGAATGTAAAACAGAACTGTAATTTTTTCTCCGCTATTTTCTTTGCGCGAGATTTTTTTTGGGGGGTAGGGGGAGTCATTCCTTTCTTTGTTCTCTTCACTGTAGATCTCTTTTATAGGTTGGTTGATCGACCAACCGGTATAGTGGTTAAGGTGTTAGCCTCTAGATCGGAAGGTTCCTGGTTCGAATCCGGGTCCGGGCATGGATGCTTGTAAGCGTATGGTGTAGAGGCGGCTGGTGCACCTTAAATCTGTCGTGGCCGAAAGTCCTCACGTTGGGTTGGCGTGGAAGTTTGGTGAGTGGGGTGCCAGCTCAGGTGTTGCTTCGTCATCTGACCGTGGTTCAAAATTACGAGGTGTTGTCCTCGGCTCTTTCCCTTAAGGGACTGATCCAGGACCATCGTCAAAAGCCCGTTGTGTTGCTCTAGCACGACGTTAACTAAAAAATTACCAATCTCTTTTATAGGTTGGATCAACGTCGCACTGAAGGAACAAGAAGGGCTACTGGGAACCGTCCGGTATCAGTCACGAAGGGAAAGATCCGAAGGCAATAGGTTTGGAGAGTGGGGTAACAGCTCAGGAGTTGCCTCTTCATCTGACGGAAATTCAGAATTGGAAATTTTTAGTTTACGTTCTACTAGAGCAACACAACGGGCAGTTGACGACGGTCCGGGATCAATCCCCTAAGGTAAATATCCCAAGGCAACACCACTTAATTTTGAACCACGGTGGGATGACGCGGCAACACCTGAATTGGCACCCCACTTAAAACTTCCACATCAACTCAGCTTGAGGACTTTCGGTCACGACAGATTTTAGGTGCACCAGCCGCCTCTACACAATACGCTTACAAACATCCATGCATTCGAATCAGGAACCTTCCTATCTTGAGGCTAACACCTTAACCACCAGACCGGTTGGTCGCCTTCTAACCTAAAATGTGTAGTCCATAAGATTCACATCTGACTGCGAAATAATAGCTGTTTACTTCAATGTAACAAAATGTGTTATAAATGATAATTCCGTGGGGACAAAAATTAATTTAATTTGATATCATAAGTGAAATTAATAAATTTTATAAATGTGAAAGTAATACTTCTCTAGACAATAGCGTCGATAACGGTAATGGTAATTGGTAATTTTAGTTAATGTCGTACTAGAGCAACACAACGGGCTATTGACGACGGTCCGGGATCAGTCCCTTAAGGGAAAGATCCGAGGACAACACCTCGTAATTTTGAACCACGGTTAGATGACGAAGCAACACCTGAGCTGGCACCCCACTCTCCAAACTTCCACTCCAACCCAACGTGAGGAATTTCGGCCACGACAGATTTAAGTTGCACCAGCGACCTCTACACCATACGCTTACAAACATCCATGCCCGAACCCGGATTCGAACCAGGAACCTTCCGATCTAGAGGCTAAAACCTTAACCACTATACCAGTTGGTCGGGCGTTGATAACGGTAATGGTAATTTTAGTTAACGTCGTACTAGAGCAACACAACGGGCTATTGACGACGGTCCGGGTAATGGTAATTTTAGTTAACGTCGTACTAGAGCAACACAACGGACTATTGACGACGGTCCGGGATCAGTCCCTTAAGGGAAAGATCCGAGGACAACACCTCGTAATTTTGAACCACGGTCAGATGACGAAGCAACACCTGAGCTGGCACCCCACTCTCCAAACTTCCACGCCAACCCAACGTGAGGACTTTCGGCCACGACAGATTTAAGGTGCACCAGCCGCCTCTACACCATACGTTTACAAACATCCATGCCCGAACCCGGATTCGAACCAGGAACCTTCCGATCTAGAGGCTAACACCTTAACCACTATACCGGTTCCGTCGATAACGGAGTTTGTTTAGTGGTTATGCAAATTAAAACACCGTTGAATCAATCAACTTAGAGGAGAAACTGAATGGAATTCTTAGGAATTTTTTTCCTCCGACCGTGGTTCAAAATTGCGTGGTGTTGTCCTTGAATCTTTCCCGTTGAGATTGATCGAGGAACGTTGTCAATAACCCGATGTGTTTCTCCAGTATGACGTTAATTAAAATATCTACCTGTCGATATCTTATCATGAAATTAATAAGAAAGGTAGGTCAGTATCTTAAAAATGTCGCACTGAAGCAACACACCTGGCTGTTACAAACTTTTGGTATTGGTATTTTTAATTAACGTCATACTAGAGCAACGCAACGGGCTATACAAACTTTAGGTAAAAGGTAATGGTAATGGTAATTTTAGTTAACGTCGTACTAGAGCAACTCAACGTGCTATTGACGACGGTCCGGAATCAATCCCTTAAGGGAAAGATTCGAGGACAACACCTCGTAATTTTGAACCACGGTCAGATGACGAAGCAACACCTGAGCTGGCACCCCACTCTCCAAACTTCCACGCCAACCCAACGTGAGGACTTTCGGCCACGACAGATTTAAGGTGCACCAGCCGCCTCTACACCATACGTTTACAAACATCCATGCCCGGACCCGGATTCGAACCAGGAACCTTCCGATCCAGAGGCTAACACCTTAACCACTATACATGTTGGTCGGCCTTAGGTAAAAGGATATTTACTCAGCATATCTCTCTACCATCAAGCTTTCACCTCAACAGCGGACCATCCCAGAAAAACAGACGATCAAAACAACCGGCTGGCAATTAAAATTATTACCGCCCGCCCTGCCTGACACCCTGACGGACGGACGACATCCGGCCAATCCGGCACACGTCGCATCCGGTTTGGGGTCTAATCGGCGGTAAAACGGGGCGGCCCGGCGCCGGAAAAAGGGGACTTACCGCCGCAGCGGGATCCGACTCATCAGCCGTGTAAGTGGGAGCCGAATTAGGCCTAAGGTTGTCTGAAAGGCGGTATGAGGAAACTGGTTTTTCGAAAATGTTGAAAAGGTCTGGGAGGTTGTAGGTATTGCGGTTTTTGCGACGCGGAGGGAGGGGCTCGAGACTGATTTTTCCCCCTCCCCCTCCACGCAATTGCAGTTCTTGTGAACTCAATATTGCGCGGATTTATTTCTTGTTTTCCTTCTGTCAAACTCGCATGGGTGCATCATTATTCACAACAGTGATTGCTGTAGTGAGTATGTCTCAGTTCTGTAGGTAATGGTAATTTTAGTTAACTTCGTACTAGAACAACACAACAGGCTATTGACGACGGTCCGGGATCAGTCCCTAAAGGAAAAGATCCGAGGACAATACCTCGTAATTTTGAACCACGGTCAGATGACGAAGCAACACCTGAGCTGGCACCCCACTCTCCAAACTTCCACGCCAACCCAACGTGAGGACTTTCGGCCACGACAGATTTAAGGTGCACCAGCCGCCTCTACTCCATACGCTTACAAACATCCATGCCCGGACCCGGATTCGAACCAGGAACCTTCCGATCTAGAGGCTAACACCTTAACCACTATACCGGTTGGTCGGCAATTACCAAATCGGAAACATTCTATTATTTTTAACACCGTGTTTTAAATCGAAAACATTCTACTGTTTTTAACATCGTGTTTCAAATTGGAAACACTTTATTGTTTTTAACATCGTGTTTCAAATCGGAAACATTCTATAAACCTACATAGATAAGGTTTAATTACATTCAGACTTTAAAGTAAAAAGAATAATCGTATATTTGATAGATAAATTTCGTAATGCACAGGCGAAATAGCTAGGTAGGTAGATATTTTAATTAACGTCGCACTGAAGTAACACAACAGGCTATTAGGCGGAATAGCATACATCAATGAATAGATCAAATTTAACAAGTTGGAAATGGTACAAAAACTCAAAACCGTTTCTGGTATGCGACACATAAACTATTCAGCTAGGCATTGTATTACGGAAATAGGGTAATCGTAAACTGGAATTGGAAAAGTCAATTTGAATTCCTCTACAATTCCTCTGTTATTCTTTGTCATTCACAGTTCTTTCCAATGGCATTGAAATCGGAAGAACTAGGTCAAACTAGTTTTGACACTTTTCACAAGTGTAACAGTAATTATTTGTATCGAAATTATTTTGTTTTTAACATTGTTCTCTCCGACAAGCGATTTTTGTTTAAAATTATTACTTAACATTCATGATTGTCGTAAGTCTGTTTTAATCCTGTATAGGATTCGTATACCAACACTGTTTTCTCCAAATTTTTGAAAGCCCATTGTATTGCTCTAGTATGACGTTAATTAAAAATTACCAAATTACCAAAATTACGAAATTTTTTTAGAACCTCGGTAGACCGGTCGGAAGAGAAGTTAATTAGCAACCAGAGGGTTGTGTGTTCGACACTCAATCCAACCAAAGACTACGGTGTACATGGGGGCTGTTGCACTTTAAATATGTCATGGCTTTGAATGGCCTCATGTTGGCGAGACGTGGAAGTTTGGAAAGTGTTGTGTCAGTTTTGGTGTTGACCTCCTCATGTGATCGTGGTTCACAATTACTAGGCGTTGTCCTCTGATCTTTTTCCTTGGGACTGATCCGTCACCAATAGCCAGTTCTGTAGCTCCAGTGCGACGCTAATTAAACTACATAAGTATCTAACTTTTTTATGCAGTTTTGCCAAACTAACTTCTGTTTCACCACACATATATGGAAGAAATCGTTTAATAATTAGTATTATTAGTATTTTGTATTTGTAATTAACCTCACACTAGAGCAACAAAACGAGCTATTAATAATTAGTAGCTTAATGGAATGTAAATATATTTATATCCAAATTTAGTCTTCGTTGTGTTGCTCTAGTACGACGGTAATTAAAAATTACCATTACCATTATCAAATTTAGTCTGAAAGGAAAACGCATTTTTCTGAAAAATTAACTAGTTTTCTATCTATTCTTCCGTCAGACATAATGGATCTTTACCTTCGGGGGTTGATTGCGGACCGTCGCCACTAGCCTATTGTGTTCCTCCTGTACGACGTTTAATACCTAAACCTAACCTCTATCAGATATAGATGTAAAAAAATTTCTAATGATGTATCATGTTGTCTAACGATTTTTATAGCTCTTGCGAGTATCAGTTTGTCAGCTGGTCCAGAAGTTTACAAACAGGTTAAGTGCGACCATAAGGTGGTTTTATATAGAGTTCATTAGTATTTATCACACACACACACACACACACACACACACAGTCTGAGTTTCACATGAGATTTAAGAGCAGTTACACAAAATTGTTTTGCACAACAAAACGCATGACTAAATAACCACATCTCTTGGTTGAGTAACAGGAAAGTTTTTTGGTCAAGGTCAAAAGGGGATTAGAGGCCATATAAAAAAGACTGCTGGTCACGGAACGTATAAATGCGTGCGAAACTCTCAGAGATTTAAGAATAATCTAACCTTAATATAGCTTACTGATAATTCCAAAGTGTGAACAGAAAATATGTAATACAGATAGTCTATACACTAGATATAAAAAACAATGGTTCTACGATTCGTAAATTTTAAATTGTTATTACCCCTATTATATTTAATGGCAGATTATTCGACTCAGAACAATAAATGCATATCGAAATAGCTCATAGTGCTAAACTTTACCTGTGACGACAGAAGGTATTAGTTCAGCAACAGAGAATAGATACCCACATAAACGACCAAAACGGTAATTCAAGGAAAAAATTCCGAAACGCTTTTTCCTTAATCTATGCACATATATTCAATGAATACAATCCTCAAGTAAAACAACCCGAGAATTATGCGAACATTATTTAATCCGATTTCTGAACCCTCGTCTTACACAACTGCTACAAGCCTGCAAGGAGTAAAGGATTTCACCGAATCCAAGACAATAATTCGATGTACGCTATCCCCTCTGATACAGCTGGGTTATCAAGCAAGCGATTCTTCCCAGATTCACTTCTGGCAACGATTATTGTTTTCGATCCTTTATGGACTGTGAAGATATTCGACAGTTTGGGGACGGTTTCGAGGTAGGAGCCATGATCAGCACCCGAGGGTTTCAGCTGAAGGCTTATGGAAGTAAGCTTGTTTTGTGAAGCAACTGATCTAACTGTAACACTTCAGGGGGAGTAGCTGCATTTACCACCTTCGAGGATCCATATCTCAGAAGAGTGCAATGATACGCTATGAAAGGATTTGGTATACTAAACCTTAGATCACCTCTTGAAGTGACGGTGGTGTTGCAAACACTGTGTCTGATCGTGGTTCGTCAGCTATGTATATATATATATATATATATAGATAGATAGATAGATAGATAGATATGTAGGCTTAAGGCATAAATATAACCAATGGATGTGAATACCACGATTTTCTTGGCACCATTTTTATACATTTTTATTTATCCACAATATGATTTGAAATTCTAGAAATTTGTGTTTCAATGTAAAAAATGAGTTATTTTGTAACTTTTATAGACTTGAACCTGTACATTTAAAAAAAAGAAATAAAAGGTCATGATAAAAATTTTGTGGGTTTTGTCCCTCTTGCTCTGATAACTATAGATCTAGTTATGTATCATATATTTTGTCCCAATAGCCCGTTGTGTTGTTCCAGTGCGACGTTAATTCAGCTACTTCTTCTTCTTCTGAGTCATTAAAACTTTCCCTGTATGTGTGTTTGGCCTGGTTCTGTCAAATATTGTCCTTGAGTTTAGACTATGACCGTAACAGCAATTGTATCTTGAAAGTTATAAGATTCGCTCCAAAAATGAAATTAGACAACGGCTAGTACATAAGTTGTACCTTGAAAATTACAAGAATCGTGCCAAGAAAGAATTTATACCACGGCCGTCACAGCAGTTGTACATTGAAAGTTATAAAAATCGTACCAAGAAAGAATTTGGCTTACGGCCGTTACAGCAGTTGTACCTTGAAAGTTATAAAAATCGCGCCAGGAAAGAATTTAGACAATGACCGTTACAGCAGTTGTACTTTGAAAGCTCTAAGAATCGCGCCAAAAATGAAATTAGACAACGGCCAGTACATCAGTTGTACCTTGAAAGTTACAAGAATCGTGCCAAGAAAGAATTTAGACCACGGCCGTTACTCAGTTGTACCTTGAAAGTTACAGGAATCACGCCAAGAAGGAATCTAGACTACGGCCGATACATCAGTTGTATCTTGAAAGTTATATGAATCGCGACAGGAAAGAATTTAGACTATGACTGTAACAGCAGTTGTACCTTGAAAGTTACAAGAATCGCGCCAAGAAAGAATTTAGACCACGGCCACATCACAGCAGTTGTACTTTGAAAGTTGTAAGAATCGCGGCAAGAAAGAATTTTGGCTACGGCCGTTACAGCAGATCTATCTTGAAAGTTATAATAATAGCGCCAGGAAAGAATTTAGACAATGACCGTTGCAGCAGTTGTACCTTGAAAATTATAAGAATCGCGCCAAGAAGGTATTTAAACTACGGCCATTACATCAGTTGTATCTTGAAAGTTATAAGAAACGCGACAGGAAAGAATCGCCTCAGTAATATCAATAGCCGTAGTCAAAAGGTTAATAAACACACACAAGGAAAGTTTTACCGACACAGTAGAAATACACCCAGGGATGAATCGAGCCAAAAAGCCGCCTACAACTTTCCGTGGGCATACCCACAGAGCCACGACGACCCCTTTTGCGCTTCTTATTTGAAATCCATGTATACATATTTCTTTCTAGACGAAATTTCAACCCATTTCCTTTTCATTTCACCGGCTTAGAAACACGAGATAAAGGAAGGAGTAAGGATAAGGAAACACAAGATAATGCAGCATCCATCGAACCGGCATCGATGCCATCGCTCCTACAATTCCTACAAGACGATATGAAGAAATAATGAGATTACACACACACCAGGGAAGGGAGGAGGGGGGTCGGGCAAAACCACCCTCCCCTCTCCAAACACATGCGCTGCCACCATTTCATTTTTCAAAAAAAAAAAAATAATAATAATAATAATAGGCCGAGGTGGCGGGGTGGGGAGGTGCGCGTTCGAAACAGCGCGGCGGAGGCAGAGCAAATTACGATAAGTGGTCGGCAACCCCCTTTCCCCGCTAGGAGGGGTGTTCGAGATAGTTGTTCAGTTGGCTAAGCAAAACGTGTTAGAGAGGAACGGCACTGAAAAAAATGCGAAATAGAATGGCAAGGGGCAGGCACTTTTAACGCTTTGTTAACGTCCGCACTGAAGAATGTATTATCTTTCGTGCGCCTTGGATGGTGTTTGGCTGTGTGTTGCGGGGTTTTGCAAAACGATGCCGGATTTTTTGACTTCCGCGAAATTCGGATTTTGAGGTGTCAATATAGGTTGGGGAAAAGATCTTTGGTGAGATATCTCGAAAGGCAGACCCGAGTCTGGCCATTGTGCGCTGAGCTTTCTTGTTTATACCGACCGTGGTTCAAAATGACGTGGTGTTGTCTTCGGGGATTGGCACCCATTGCCCGTTGTGTTATGTCAGTGCGACGTTAACTCAACTACCTACCTGCAAAATTGACGTTTCTGCAAAAACGAGTTCAAAGTTTAGATGGTATTCGGTTGGTAGGTATTTCATTGACTTTGCACTGGAGGAACACAATGGCAACCAAACCGCGAAGCGTTATCTACTTCAGACAGGTAAGATTTTGATGTGGATTAAAAAAAGGAATTTTTCAGCATTCACTCGGGGAAAAAAAATGTTTTTATTTCTGTTGCGCATTGAAAAAAAAATGGCAGAAAAAAAATGTGCATTTTCGACAGGTATTGCATTTATTTATTTTTAAAAAGGCAAGAATGCTTCGCAGACGCAAAATAAGATAAGTGTCGTGTAAGGGTGAGGGTTGAAGATCCAACCTGGATCCATTCACCATATATGTTTTGAGCTTTATGTGTGTACCAGAGGATATAGAGTGAGGGTTGGCGATTCCACGTGCCTAAGTGGTTCGGAAAGCTTCGTCACCTGGGTCACTTCTCTATCCAGAAACATCAGAACTTCTACGAGCGCGGGATGATGCAACTGCCGAAGCGATGGCGAAAGGGCATCTAACAGAACGGCATATACCTTTTGATTCAATGTAATTTTCTGTACAAACAAAATAATTTTTATTTTCTTGTCATAAAACAAACGGGACGAACATTTGCATCGGGTCCAATAAACACTCGACCACATTAACCCTGACTTTTATGATTAAAATTTAACTATGAAAAGTAGTTTAATTTATTGTTGACATGCTAAAAAAAGTCTAATGTGAGTTTAAAGTTTGTAACTTTTCACGTTTCCTGGAAATCTCCTTGGATAATATGTCTCAATCGTATTGTCAATGAGACTATTTGTCCCAATCGTCTAGAATAGTATGATAATAACCTTACACTGCCATGTGGATAAATAATAAAAATTAATGAAAAGCACCGAATATTGTATTCTTACAGTGCAATTTAAGTATGATATGGCGTAAAGCAGCCTTTACATAGTGCAACCTGACACATTTGACAAATAGTAAATGTTCCTATTTCTATCTTTCTCTTGATCGTTTCCTCTGAGCTTGTTGAACAGGAAGATGGTCTCCTACATTCAACAAAGTTTTGCTCTTTTTTGACGGACGACCGTACTTTTGCGTTCTTTTTGCGTTTGCTTTCTCCCTTCCAATATTTATGAGTTGCTTAGCTAAGGGAACCATGAATGTGATAATAGTGGTTTCTTTAGTCATATTTTTATTCCGAAATTCCTTAAGAACACTGAAAGCGTAAAAACCCATTCAAAAGTGGGGCTTATTTACCCAATAGGTAATGAAATCTAATCTCTGGGACGTATATGCCCATTAGGTTCGAAGGAGTTAAAGCAGAAATAACCCAAACACATGGCATTTCTACAGCGATGACACAGACTTCCTCCGGTAATTCCTTAAGAACACTTAAAACGTAAAAACCCATTCAAAAGTGGGGCTTATTTACCCAATAGGTAATGAAAACTAATCTCTGGGACGTATATGCCCATTAGGTTCGAAGGAGTTAAAGCAGAAATAACCCAAACACATGGCATTTCTACAGCGATGACACAGACTTCCTCCGGTAATTCCTTAAGAACACTGAAAACGTAAAAACCCATTCAAAAGTGGGGTTTATATACCCAATATTGAATGAAATCTAATCTCTGGGACGTATATACAATTAGGTCCAAAGGAGTTAAAGCAGAAATAACCCAAACACATGGCATTTCTACAGCGATGACACAGACTTCCTCCGGTAATTCCTTAAGAACACTGAAAACGTAAAAACCTATTCAAAAGTGGGGTTTATATACCCAATATTGAATGAAATCTAATCTCTGGGACGTATATACAATTAGGTCCCAAGGAGTTAAAGCAGAAATAACCCAAACACATGGCATTTCTACAGCGATGACACGGACTTCCTCCCACAAAAACCCCACATCTCCATCCAAGCCACTTTGCCCCTTCGACAATTCCCCAGACAAGTCAAGGGGACGGAACTGTCCCACCAAGTGGCGATTGTTGCAATTTGAGTCTTAATCACGGCCCCGACATTAGCTCGCCGCATCGCCCACAGCATACCAAAAGCGGCGAGTCGCATTCTGCCCGGCAAGACCCAATCTGGGTGTGGCGCCGGGCACTTGTGTCACTGCAGAAACGAACGCGGCGCGCATACGTGAGCGGGCAGCACCACGGGGAAAGGGAAGAAATCTGCATAAAATTCTGGTGCGGTGTGATTCTGTTGACACGCCGGATTAGGGCATATATTCTGCCCGCGCGTTCGGACATTCATTTTATTTAATTTCGCGCGGGTTAATGCGTTTCTATTAATGCGCGGAGTGGATCTTGGAGAAGCGTGAAAGTGTCGTGGGGGAGGAAGTTACCCTTGATATTTTCATTAGGGGCAGGACTCTGCGAAGAGCTCGTTAAAGAGGGCATTGTTCGGTAACAATGCTTTGGCCGTGGAACTTAGCAAACCATTTATCTTTCTGAGACGTAGAATGATGAAATAATGGCTTTGCTAGCTCTGTTAGGAAAGTTACGGATTCGCACTCATTTGAATTTCGCCTTTTTAGTAGACATCTTCCGCAGACAAATACATTTATCCACATAATAAGGTAAAGTAAAGTCATTTTTAATTGAACGTCGTACTAGAGTAACACAACGAGCTATTGACGACGGACCGGAAAATCAATCCCTTAAGAGAAAGATCCTAGGCGAAACTTAAAAATTAGTTGTGCCTTTTCATTAAGATGGAGGGACTTCAGTTAGAGCAACACAGCGGGCTATTGACGACAGTCCGGTATCAATCCTGTAAGGGAAAGATCCGAGACAACGTAACGTAATTTTGAACCACAGTCAGATGACGAGGTAACGCCTGAGCTGGAACACCACTCTCCAAATTTCCACACCAATCCAAAGTGAGGACTTTAGGCCACGATATATTTAAGGTGCACCAGCCGCCTTTACATCATGCGCTTACAAACATCCATGCACTGACCCAAAGGCATGATTTAATTTTCATGATGAAAAATAAATTGCCATATCGTGTATTTGATTAGAAAGAAAATATATCACCTCAAAATGTTTATAACCTATTTTGGATCCCCTAACCTATTCCTACTCTTCAATGAGCTCTGCTGTGAAATTTATTTTGTTAGTTAATGAGTTTCTGCTCTAAGGCGACGATATATTTGATCGGAAAGTCGAGGTATAGAACAAGGAAAGACCTATATCCGAAAAGATTGAAGTATTCTCAGGAGTATTTTCCAAGTTGGAATGAAATAGAGTCATAGGTAAATAGTGCACAAGAGGAAATTTACATTTTAATCAAGTCAAGCAGTATTAAGTTCTAACGACTCATGTGTTTTGCATTGAACAAGAAATAAAATGTAATAATAACTGTATAATATTTTTCTCAAACAATGCTAAGTACGTCATATCATATAGCGCCCAGTAAGTCTCTCTGTTAAATAAAGTAAACACAGAACCAACCAAAAAATGAAAGAAACGTTCCCCCAAACTATGATCTGAAAAGCACATAGAATTAAACGCTACTGAACAAGTAACACTTCAAGTGTTAGAGCAGGAAAGTAAACACGTTTGGATAGAGTCACTAAAATTCCCCCTCATTCGTGTTCTAAATGTCAATGTTTATCTTCCTCTCCTGACTGCTACTAAAAAATGAAGTATGTTGATATGAAAGCTTTGAGATGGAGCTTAAAAAGTGAAAGTAAACCCCTATACAATTCATGGATTATATATAAAAAAAATACACTAAATGTCTACCGAATTTATTAAGCTATAAACATCAGGTTTCACACTCTTACGTCTTTAAAAAAATAAAAAGCACTTACGAAATTAAATATTTTACAAATGAAATACATATTTTATTAACTATCAAAATAGGAATTTTATCTGTAAACAAACAAAACATACGAAGTACTTCCGGTGGTTTGTTTGCTACTTCCAATACAGAATACGTAGCACTAAATCACTAAAATAGTGTCCTCTACATTTAGCTTCACAGAAAAAGTCTATCATAAAACGTATAAAATGTAATAATAGAATCCTTTTAGGGTTTATATTGCACGCGGAATAGTTTGTACACATTCTTCAATAGCTCTTTATTTTCGAAAAACTTAACAATGCTAAGTTTTAATTTATTTGGGAGTGTGATAAGATGCTCTTTAAAGTATCACAATATATATATATATATATATATATATATATATATATATATATATATAATAAATTACATACTAAATGATTTTGTGGTATTAAAACAATACAATAAACAAACTTGACAATGATATACCGATGAAAAATATTCCTTCTCTTTCTACCTACGATTTAATTTAAGTCTTTCTTATTATAGCAAAAAATTAATTCAAAACTAATAACTATACTAACATAAGAGTAGTTGAGTTATCTAAGTATATTTCATTTTAGATATTTTCTGACTATGAACATATTCCCATTCCTTTCTACATTCGTTTTAATTTAAATCGTCCTTATTGTAACAGAAAATTAATCCGGAACTAATAATTATACTAATATAAGGTAGTAAGATTATCTAAGTATATTTTGCTTTATATATTTTCAAAATATGAACTCTTAAACATATATTCAAATGCATCGAAAAGGTAGATAATTGTTTAACATTTAAAAATATCAAAAAATGTAAACAATAAAAATATATTCATATTCTTCTGTTATTAAGAAAAAAGTGTCTATTTAGGACACTTGCTTATAGATAAAGTGCTCAAAACCAGTACCATGGCATAATTAAAGTGTGAAAGATAAATTTCGCCCACTATTACGAAATATTTGATTAATTAATTCCAGAGTCAGATATTTCTCAAACCAACTTCATGCATAATTCCCTTATTTATAAACATTTACCGAATTATTGATTTAAATGCAAAATGCATACATTTTTCTCAAAAAACAAGGACAAATTCGATCAATCGACTTAAAAAAACAATAGATTTTTCTTGTAAATCAACACCAGAGGGTTGGTGAGTTTGAAACTCGATCGAATTAAAGACTGTCGTGTGCTGGTGCACGTTATTTCTGCCGTGGCCTTAAATATCCTCACATTGGCGCGATGCGAAGTTTGAAGAGTAGGGCGCCATCTCAGGTTCCGTCATCGGATAGTGGTTCAAAATCACGAAGGACTGTCCTCAAATCTATCCCTTCACGATTGATCCCGGACCGCCGTATATAGACCATTGTGTTGCTCTGCTTCAGTGCGATGTTAATTCAACCACCCCCTCCGCAAGTCAACCTTTCGCATAATTTTCCGAAAACTACCATCACCATCTGATCATGGTTCAAAATTACATGATGGTTGTCCTAGGATCTTTCCCCACAGATCCCGATCCATAACTCATAGCCATTGTGTTGCTCAAGTTCGTCGTTAATTCAACTAGCCCTTAACTAAATCAACAGTAATTTTCCGAGATCTACATCGTCATCTGATCGTGGTTCCAAATTAACTTGGTACTGTTCTCGGATCTTTCCCTACAGGTTTAATCCCGAGCCGTAGCTAATAGCCCGTTGAACTGCTCCAGTGCGACGTTAATCAGCCTACCTACCGAAAGCTACATCCACGCCGCATAGTTTAACCGCCACAAACGCATCGATATTTTTGCTCCAACCGCGGAATGCCTCCATCGCACCTTCCTTCCAATTCTATCCCGACGCTTCAGATCCGCTCCCCACCAATTCATTCTCGCCGACCCCCGTGGCGAATCCGGCTCACTCCCCGAGCGAACTCCTCGCACATCGTAAATTTCATGGAATTCAATAAGCGGCAGCGAGAAAAGGAATCCATAAGTCATATTTAGGTGTAAGCGTATAACAAACTGCTTGCGCGGATTCTTTTACAGAAATCGGATCCCAGAAGGAATTGCCGCTGTTTATTTGCCCCTATGCGTTACAGCAAACAATAAGGAGGAGTAAATATTCGCCCCTCTTTTTTGGGGGATGTCTATCCTGATGCTTTTCTAACTCATCTCTTTCTATACTTTCTATATACCTTCGTAGGCTATTGGATTTATTACTTAGTTTGTGTAATTTTTTTGGCTTGTTCAGTTTTGGTCCTTGCTGCACAAAACCCAATCCAAACAATAAGGAGGAGTTAATTTATTTCGATAGATTGTCAGATTTATTACCAGTATGTGTAGTTTTTTGAGTCGTCATGGTGTAAAGGCTTGTTCAGTTTTGGTTATCGCGGTACAAAACCCAATTCAAACAATAAGGAGGAGATAATAGTTGTCCTTTTTTGGGAGGGTCTATCCTGATAATTTTTATAACTCATTTCTTTCAATAGATTGTTAGATTTATTGCTAGTGTGTGTAGTGTTTTTTTTTTAGTCGTCATGGTGTAAAGGATTGTTCAGTTTTGGATCTTGCTAGACAAAGCCCAATCCTAACAATAAGGAGGAGCTAATTATTACTTTCGATAGGTTGTTAAATTTATTGGTTGGTTTGATAGGTTGTTATGTAAAATTGTTAAATTTTACCAGCATGTACTTTTTTGAGTCGTCATGGTGTAAGCCTTGTTCAGTTTAGGATCTTGTAACACAAATCCGATAAAACAATAAGGAGTAAATATTTGCCTATATTTTTTACAGGGAGTCTACCGTGATACTTTTGTAACTAATTTCATTCGATAACTTCGTAGCTTGTAAGATTTATAACCAGTATTTGTAGTTTTTTGAGTCGTCATTGTGTTCATTTTTGGATTTTCTGGCGCACAGAACGTAATCCAACCAACCATAATGCAAAGTATCTTTGACAATTTAGATGATAGGTATGTCTACATTTTTGTAAACTGCTTTGTTTTTTTTTGGGGGGCGGTTTATGTCTCTGTCTCATAACATCACAATTTCAATTATGTTCCAATGTCAGCATTGTCATCTGGAATTGTTGAAAGTTTGTAAGGATTCATTTGAAAAATTTAGTTGTCAAGAAATAAAATGTTCGTGAATATATCCAGATAAAATTGTCGGGATTATTATTTTGCGGAACATTTTGAAGGATTTTATCATATCACAAATTCAATAAAGCCTTAACTTGAACATGTTCTAGTCGATGTCTTGGATATTTGGCATCAGGAAATAAAATATGTTGACTAGTCAAATGATAATATGCTGTTTGTAGACAAAATCTTGTTTTTTAGAGCTCTACAGTGTTTTTTCAAAGTCTTGCATTGAATTAGGTTTAATTTGCCCAATATTCATCTAGATTTGTTGATAAAACAATGTAAGGTTTTAAGATACATGTTATTCATATAGAAGTATAATTTTTTTTGAATAAGGGATGAAATACGTTGTCTGTGAGTCTAAAGGCTCATAATTTTCAGAGCTCAATGTTGTGCGTTTGTGTTTCTAAGCTAAGAAAAGAATACGTATTTTAAAGTAACGATAGATAATAAACCAAGCATCGCTCTTGTTCAACAAAACTGAAATGTTTCTACGCATATTCAAGATCAAAATACATATTCAACACGCATTTCAAAATAAAAAGATCTTTCATTTAGAACTTTTAAATAATCTAACTTACGATGGTAAATATTTTTTTGTATAGATGAAGCGTACCATTAATTTGAAATAAACTTGCAAACGAGTTAAAATTGTGTTACACAACCTGTGAACCAGAATAGAAGTTATTGAATACTACGTAATATACCGACATACTTTAGTACCCAGAATATAAAATAATAAGGGTAAACGGAAAGGTGTTTACATGAATATATATGCGAATGATAAATAATCGAATTATTAAAACTTTCTGGAAAAAAGTTTATCGCTTACGGTCAAGAAACATAGTAAAAGTATATGTATGTCCCATATAAAAAACAATCTGCATCGAAAAATATATGTAATTTACACTTAAAATGCTAGTATATATTGTGAAGCATGTTCCTGTGCAATAAAATTTAATAATTTTATCCTTCAAAATAAGTTTATTTAAGAGCAGGGATCTAAGGACAATTGATCAATCCTATTTATGGTGGGATAATATACATTAGTAAATGCTATACAGGATACAAATTGCATTCAGAAGTAAAGGCGGCTTTTGTACCAAGATCCATACTTTAGTTGATGTATTTGGGTAATCCATTAAAGTTTATAGTGACTCCAGGCCAAAGAAATTGTATAACTCAAGCCGAATTTTTGTTAAACTGAGCCTTTACTTCTTACAAAAGTTTTAAAAGCTAAAGCCGAAGCAAAATCAACTAAGATTCAGAATCACTGATTTTAACCGACTTCACAACACTAAAATGAAAATTGACAGCAGAAAGAAAAATTTCTGAAGTCAATGATGATTGCAATTAACTTTACATAAATCTAAAGCGTGACCATCATATTTTTATGTCCAATTCCAAAACAAGCCTGTGTTGTGTTCCACAACATTGTTTCCGCAACTCAAACCAGTGCTTAACTATTTCTTCCAATTTCAAATGTCACACAATTTGGACATGGAAATTTACACGGAAATAATAATTATAAACTGGCTATAGCATAACATATACTGCCGAAATCGATTGAAAACAAAACATGACAAGCATTCACAAAACATGACATCTCCTCAGATCGCATCGATAAAGCCCTTTAAAATTCAGGAGTCGACGCCTGACATATTTGTAGACCAGCCTCCTTACAGACGGAATTATGAACCCGAAAACACTTAGCATTACCTTCCACTACCCTAAACACCCGGGCATAATCCATCATCCAAGTGACCACTGCATGCCATTATCACCAGCCTTATTGTTTACACGGCCTCCCTTCTACGCTACGCTGGACTTAGGAGAAATGATGGCCATGCTATCTTATCATGATACGCCATGCCATATCATGCAGAGGACACGGAGCGGAAAAAATAAATACAAACACCATTAATCGTGGCGTTGAGTTGCGCTTGTCCGAAGTGTAGAAAAAGACGATTTATAAACCGCCTGCGCTTTGGGGGTTGACATGTGAGCTAAAGCTTTTTATCGTCTGCAGTTTCACGCAACATGAATAATACCGAGGAGGGTTGAGGGTGTTATCGGGGTGCGCTATCGCACGAGCTGTTGTTCGTTACGCGAGGGTCCGGGGTACGTATGCGTGACCCGGCCAACGAGCGACGGGGTCCGGCAGCAGCCAATCGGCGGGCTGTTTTCATTGGCTTCGGAAGAACGCTGGAAGCGGAAATTTTCAGCTTTTCGATTTTGGTGCTGCTTTAAGCACCCTGGTTGTCTCGAGGATGTATCTCGTCAGTAGCAGAACTGACCAGGTATTGATGGACGAGTTACCTGGTCATTGGAAAAGTTATGACCGAATCTTGATGAAGGAATCGGCGTTGTATTGATGACGGGTTATTTCGTCATTTTAGTAAACTTGGTCAGATATTTATGGACGAGACCTTGGTACTAGCGAAAAAACTGACCACGTCTAAATGGACGAGTTATCTCGTCATTGGAAAAATTATAACTGAATCTTGATCAATGAATCGGCAATGTATTGATGACGAGTTATTTCGTCATTTTAGTAAACTTGGTCAGATATTTATGGACGAGACCTCGGTATTAGCGAAAAAACTGACCAGATCTTGATGGACGAGTTATCTCGTCATTAGATGAAAACCGAATATAGTCTAGATCTCGCAGGGGTTGTCGAAAACTCGGCAATATCCTGATGACGAGATATATCGTCGTTAGCGAGATTGGTAGGATCTTGATGGACGAGATATCTCGTCGAAACTTGGAGGATTGAGGATCAACATATGATAAGGAAATACAATTGTTCTGTTTAGTACTACGTAATCAACTAGGGCAGAGATAGCACTTTGTAGTACTAAATGAAATTTCCACTGAAATTTCTCCAGATAAATATTTAGTATAAGTAAGCGCTGAGTTATAAGCATGCCATAGTATGAATAACCGTTCTTAAGAAAATTATAAGTTTTTGAGAGTAAATTTGTTGTTTGTTTTCAAGAGAGTAATATAAAAGTTTAAATGCCCCTATAAAAAAAACCCTGAATTAAATATATTTACTTTATAGTTAAAATTTTAATTATAGTGTAAATATTTAAAATCTCTCCCTCTTAAAATTTTATAGTTCACATGGAGCATTTTCTTATACAATAAAATTAAATAATTTAATGTTTTCTAAATCCAAAAGCGTGAACAGATCAATCCTATTTCAGTAGCCATGTACATTGTGGATAGTAAACATTACTTGGATTTCATTTCTTACAAACGGTTTCTATTTTTTTATGTTCATCTGAAGAAAGGTGATAATTTACAAAATTGTGATCAGTTATGTCGCTGTGATATTTTAAAATAAATACTCGAACAACCTAATTCGTTTGACTTAGTTTAAGGTATTTCTCACTCATAATTGAAGAAAACACTCAAAACTTTTGAAATGCAATGAGGTGAAGTTGTAAAATATTTGTTTTAAGTTTATTTGCGTTGAGTGACTTGGAAAAATACAGCATAACTTAGATGTTTACTCGCATATGAGAAAATATCTTCTCGTCATACCTTTGTAATGTTTTAAGGATTAAAATACAGCTTTTAAATTTTAAGTTTTCCTGTTCAAAGACTACTACATCTCATACTACAAAATCGCTCATTACACGATGCTGTTTTTAAAATGTAATGTAAAAACATTTTATAGTATTAATGAATATTTATCACGCGATAAACAATAGCTTATTGATTTGAAAATCGTCATTCAGGAAACATAACTTTCCATTATTTTGCACACTTTTAAGATTAACATGGAACAGGAAACTCAGCTTGACTGTTTCATAATTTTTTTAACTGTGAGTTTTCCTGAAAATGTCTCAGAGACAATGTGAAATATAGGTAGTATATCAATGTAGCAGTATGATGAAAGCTTACTAAATAATATAAGCTTACTGTATGCATTTGCAGCAATCGGATCATGACTTATCTCATCTTCAGAATGTCTACAACTTGTACATTTATAGCTCTTTATAACGGAAAATAGAGCAGAATGAATAGCCATAGCCATAACTATGTATTTTAGTAACCTCTTGAATTAGTACAATGCATGAAATCGCCATTGAGTGGTGTTTACTTGCAGTTACAATAAATTTTATTTTTAAACAACATTGTCAATAAGTAACACCATACACACAAATCAGTTTACTGAGATTTCTGTATTTTACTCAGCGGGCTTACATGGTGCCTAAGATTAATTAATACTAAAATATGGGGCCTAAGAATCATTAAAAAGTTTATACGCACAACAGTACTGTAAACATATTTTTTTGACAAAGCTTTAACAATCTTAAAAAAAACTTTCGACCATTTACTAACCATTTTGTAAATTCTAAACAAGTACTTATTTCGAAAGACAAAAAGATGTAGAGAAGTAACATTCAGCGATTTAGAGCAGACATATATTTACAGATTAATCATTAGTTTTTAGGCTTAAATAATATAATTTATTAACATTTTGATAGTGTTATGTATCTTTTAAACGGATTACAATATGGCAATGCATTTTTCATCACCATGAAAATAAGCTTGACGGGTCGCCGAAAAAATGTTAATGAGTTTCTGTTCTAAATCTCAACTACATCGTCGGCTTAGAGCAGAAAATCATTAACTAACATTTTTTCGGAAACGATAAATATTCATTTTCCATGTTTATGAGAGACACATTGTCAGTCTGTGATCTGTTTGAAATATATATACTTGATAGTATCAAAATGCTTATACTTTTAGGTTTTGAAATTTGTACTTATTCCTTAAACAGCTCTACAGTAAAAAAAAAAAAAAATTGTCAGTCAGTGAGAGTTTCTGCTCTAAAACGATAATATGTTCAATTTGATTTCGTATACTTTGATGATTGCACAAACCACGTCTGATAACCTGATTTTTAGTCTTTATGTACTTTATTTCATTTTCAGCAATAGTAAGTACTATTATAGCTGAATTTAATTATAATTACACTAGCGCATTACAGCAATTGTGTTTAATTATTATATAATTTATAACCATAAAATATTTTTCGTGGTTTAACTATCATTTGTATTTGTGATGAATGATTTAATTCTAAAACAAAGAAGTTTACGGAATTAGGCCTTGAAAATTTGGCTATTTAAGACATGTGAGAATTTTTAACATTCCTAAATTCTTAATTGATTCTTTATCAGATATTACATATATATATATATTTTATAGATATTTAATCACATACATTTCTGACTGATATCCGTTTAATCTCTCAGGGCAGAAAAATCTCTTGAAATCGGAAAGAAATTGTATGATATTCATTGCTTTTGAACATTTCATTTCTGAATGAAATGTGCATATTTCAGGCAAAAAAAGTAATGGATTTCAGAAGAAATAGAAATTAAAGTTTCATCTAACAGCATTGTAAATGATTTTTCTAACTGTTTGTAATTTTTATTATTTGCTTTATCTTATTCCATAAAAAATATTAAATGATGCTTAGTATCTAAAGAAGACATTTATGATACGTAATTGGAAGGTTTTTTGGAGGTAAAATCTCAAAATACAGCAAATTCATTGCAGAAAAAAATACAGCAAAGTTCATTGTTTATTTGATTTGAAACATTTTCAATTTTTCATTATAACTATTATTGATCATTGCAAGTAGAAACTGTGCTTGAACGAATTATTTGTTTTTACAAATTGAGGCAACTAAATTACCTTTTACAGTTTCCATATCCTTTGAATTTAGATTTACAATAAAAATTAAAATTAATAATCGCAATCCAGGAAAAAATGTAAGTCAAAATAAATGTTGCGTAAATTGTTATTATATTTTGTAACAATCGTTTAGCATTGCAAAAAATTAAACGGATCTTCAAGTGTGCAAGATTTTGAATCGTAAGTTGAAAGGCGGATTTGAGTTTGGAGTGCTTGCTTTACAAATAAAAATATAATCGATGTATTCAAAACAATATAATTATTACACTCTTTCATAAATGATCCTAACAATACATAAATATCTGCCTTCTACGATTAAAGGCATCAAACTATTACATGATTTGGCCTAAATAACAGTTTTGATTGAAAAGAAATGTTGTTTATGCAAGTCTATACTTCTAAATAAGACAACTCAAAAATTTCCTTTCATTGTTTTTAATGAAAAGGATTATTTAAAGTACAAACAATCATAGAAAATTTCTCAAAAATTATGCTACGACAGTTAATTATAGACAGTTATATGTCTTCAAAATTAAAATGAATGCAATGTCAGAATTTCGTGAATCTAAATATCAGTAATCATAATCATAACTATGTTCTATCCAAATATGTAAGATCTAGAAGTTTTTAAAAATGCATTTTTTAATTCCTTTTTATCTTCTCACTCTTATGCTTTACTTTCCATAGCAAACAAGAAATACTTTCAGTAAAGAAAGTACGTTTTACAGATCCAAACATTTGGTGAAACAGGAGTATCACTAAACATAGAAGATTACTCTTTTTTTTTTTTTTAAACATTGGTTATTAAATCAACCTTATTGAACAACGCATTAACCTTTGAACATTAAGAGCAAAGTTAATACACACATTCATAACTCTTTTGTATTGAAATAAATTTGAACCCCGAAACCTAATGCAGTGGTTCAGTTTATACCGTCTTTAGGATTATATATTTTGGAACAGTCAATACGACATAGCTGTTCTTGAAACACTGTATGTACATACTGATTTATTCATTTTGGGATAAAATAATTTAGAAATGTTTTTGAAACCTTTCGCAGATATTTCACGTTTATGCAAACGATACAATTGTACAATAATATGATGTCAAAAGCAGAATCCTGAAATTAAAATGCCAAATCGAAGGTTAAATTAATTTTTGTTTGGATTTCCTTTTGTGAAAAAAAAACCGAGCTAAAAAAAATTCAATGGTAAAAAAACCACACACTCATAATTTAATTAGAAATATATGAACCTCCAAAATTAAACGAATTAATTTCGAAACTCATTGGTAATTCTGTTTTATACCACATTGAAATCATCTGACATTTAGTTACACGTTTCGTAAGCTAATTATACAGATTTAACTAAGTAGTAGATGATTTAAATGTATTAAAAACTAAAATATCTTTTGGTCATACACGTATTAAAATCATGTAAAAAGTGCAATCGGTATTATATTAAAACACTTATTGTTAAGAATACTTTAGTTGTAAGGCAAAAATAATAACTATAATAAAGTAGTGCTATTCAAAAAGTATAAAACTCCTCATGGGTTATCATTAATAAATCATTGCAGAACAATTATTATAGAATCTATGGAAAATTCATTTGCCATAATTTTAAACACAATATTTTGCTTTCCATAAGATTTCAAATTGTGTAATAACAGAAATAAAATAGAGTTTCTCAAAAGTTAGTCATACTGATTAAGGAAGCTAAATTAAAAGCTATTCAAAAAACTATGCACTTATTAAGTAATATATAATACAAATGTTTACTTATAAAATAAAAATATTTACTAATAAGCAATATTCAAAGCAAATACATTTTCACAAAAATAACAGCAAGTGGCAGGTATTAACAATATGAGTACTTGTAAAGTATTTATGAAGAAGTGCATAGTAGTACAAAAGCTACATGTTAAAGTAGAGGTTAAAGATATATTTATAATTGTAAACTATTTTAAAATAAAAATAATCTGTGGAACAAATATGTTTACACAAAAAATGATTACAGCGAGTAGCAGGTACTACTAATAAAAATACCGGTACAGTACTTTTTTAAGTTGTGGTATAGTAGTACAAAATCTACATGTTAAAGTAGAGGTTAAAGACATATTTCTAAATGTAAACTATTTTAAAGTAAAAATAATATGTGGAACAAATATATTTACACAAAAAATGATTACAGCTAGTAGCAGGTACCAATAATAAGAATACCTGAACAGTACTTTCTGAAGTTGTGGTATAGTAGTACAAAAGCCACCTGTTTAAGTAGAGTTTAAAAATATGTACTATTTCTAATTGAAAAGTCGTTACAGTTATCTTGTTCTAAAGTTATAAATGGGTTAGAAAGTAACAAAGCGTACAGTTTTCAATGGTGCTATTGATAGAAATTTTTGATTTTATCACTTAAAATTAGAAATATATTTGTCTAAAAGTAATAATTTGAAGGATATTCCGATATTCAAAAAAAGAAACATTTCTTCGGAGGTAGCAGCTTAATTGGCTGCCTGCTTTAGGGTGGTTTCGAAAATAATTCGCAATTCGAATACAAATATTCGAACAGAAATTCTATAATTCTAAAATGGAGTAGAGAAGGAATAAACTTACCCCAATAGTGGAGTCAGCCATGTAAAGAAAACGTGTTCAGATTCCTTTGATTTCTCAGCTGGGTCGAACAAAGACGAAGAGAGTTAAAAAGCGCCCGAAAAATAAAAAAACTGCGAGAAGTGAAAAAAAATTTCTCTTCTCTACAGTAAAACAAAAAAAAACCTGTGGTACCCTCTCGAAAAAGTTGAGCACACAAAAAAACGAAAGAGCAGTGGAGATATGTAGAGCCCCTTTGTGATGCGAAGTCACGGAATATACAAGAAAGAGATGATAGAAGAGAGGTTGGCACACGGCAAATTACTCGTGCAAACGATCCCGCTGCATGCACTGCAATCCGACACAGTTTTGGGAAGAGACTGTGAAGCAAACAGCCACAACCTGGTTCAATAGCTGTGGTTAGCGATCTGGCCATAGCCAAACGGCAGGCCAATAAGTGGCAGAAGGAGGCGGCACCCGAAGGGTACCGCCCATCGAGCCGCCGCTAATTGCAGGTGATCCCCCGCCGGGGAAAGAGGCGGGTCCCATCAGCCAATGGCAGACCGCCTGGGTTGTTATGATTGATGGACGATGGTAGTGGCATCTGGTGGCAGACTTCAAGATCAGGGTTTTGTTTGTCTTGCGTCGGCCGGCAGAGGGCGCTACCGGACGGAGATCACGTGAGCGCGAGGACTGGAATGTTGAGTTTTTTTCCCCGCAGGAGAGGAATTGGGCCAGGAATCAAAAGGGGGTAAATGGGGATTTTATAATTTTGTCGTGCGGGGAAGAATATTTTTTGGGGGATGTTATGATATTCCGATCGCTTGCTATGTGCGACATGAGAGGAATGAGCAATGAGCTCGACTCGATGAAACCATAGGATTCTTTTTTTCATGAGCAAAATGTATTGGTAAGTACGCATTTCTCATTGTGAGTTAAATAATGTATTGCAATTTCAATGACCAATGTATTGGTAAGTACGCATTTCTCATTGTAAGTTAAATAATGTATTGCAATTTCAATGACCAATGCTATCTATTTGTGTAGAGAAATTCAGGAATTTATACCGCAATTAATCCTACAAAACAACTTCTAGTTATTGTTATAAAAACGTAATTTCATGGTTTAAAAATAAGCTGTTTTTCGATAATAATTTGCTTTGGATCAATTGGGATTTCAGTTTTTTTAAGTCGGCATATAAATTGTAGATTTTTAAAACCTGCTTGTCAGACAATTTTAGGCATCCTTGAACTTTTCACCTTTTCCGAAAATAATTTTCAATAGAAAGAGTAAAAGTTAAGGAAAAAACTTCTAACTTTATAAATTCACGTTAATTTAAGCTCAATACATTTTTCACGTCCCTAAAATTTGCATTCTAATGGAGAATACAATAGACCTTTAAATGCTACAAATACGCAAAGAATTTGAAAATGCATATCATGTTTAAACAATCTGTCATGTCAATTAAAATTTTCTTTTTATACATAAAAGAATTTTTAAGCTTAAAACTGCATTGTTGTATAACCTCAACTGTATTGAATATATAGTATTATTTGTAAGGTCCAAAAATTAAATGCTTTCTATGTGTCATTCAATTTTACATTTTTCGAAAACATTCTGTAACTCGTGAATTGCATAATTGTGAAAGCAAAATTCACACCAAAATAATTCAAACAAGCATAGATGTCACATACAGTGAATGTATCACTGATAAGAAAAGTTATTCTTCTTATATTTATTGCAAATTATTAGTGCAGATTTTACTATGTTGGAAATATAAAGATAGTTTTTTCACTTGATTACAGAATACACAAATGGAATTCATTATAATCTTAGATAATTGTTAGTAATAATAACAGCATAAGTTACCGGGATTTAGGATGAACTGTCTCCATCTTTCTTATTTATCTAAGAATTCAGCCAACTTTCTATAAAGCGCTTTTTTTTTTTAAATTTATTGTTACCATAGGCAAGTAGGGCATCCTAGGCATATTATCATGGACATACTAGGCCTAATATCATCAATCAATTCGATAAAATGTTTAACTTTTTTCAAAAATTTTTATAGCTTAAAGTTAACGGTATTAGAAAATTTAGATTGCAGATACCCAATATCATTACAAAAGCTATTAATTAGTTCACCTCAAATTCATTTATTATTTTTTGCTGCGTAATACAGGTGTGATGTGTGTACAGTAATTGTTTTCCATTTGGTATTTGCTTGTAAATTATTTGATCAATTTTAAGTACATTAACTTTTATTCTTAGCAAACTTTTATTCAGAGAATAAAAGCATTCTACAGACAATGTAATATAATTAATATAGACTTACTTTACAATTCTAGCTTAAAAACAACAGATCCAACTGTTTGGGGTTTTCATTTCAAGTCTATTCTTTTTTTCCGTGAGCGGGGATAGCCGTGTCTCAGTAGATTTGTCTAACCTCTAGCAACATGCCCCCCCCCCTCGATTTGCAGGCGGTGCAAGTCCTGGACTTTCCTTGTGCGTTTGTGTCCGTTTATTTGATATTGTTTGACCCCTGCGTCATAAATCAAAGTCATCTTTGGATTTATAACGCAAGTCGAAAATTAAGTTCAATAAGTATCGAATCAGTAAAATAATTTTTGGGGGCATTTTTAACATGCGACAGCATCTTGAAGAGATTATGTGCATTCTTGGGAGAAAGAAATTATTCCAAAAGTACGCTTACGTTTGTGCGTGTTTATGTAAAAATATGTATATACACAATCTCTTTTGTGTTTTACAAAAAGATTTTCACAACCTGTTTCTTTTAAAAATTTTTCATTAAATAAAATTTTCAAACGAAATTTCCTTTTTCTAACGACAGACATCTTAAAATGCCAAATAGTTTACAGCTTTAACTGTAATCAGATCTTCTGTGTGTAAGACCAACACAGCATTTTTACGAAAACAGAATTTTTACCATTTCCTATAATCTTACATTAATTTGCAATGAGGAATCCTTTTTAGCTATCACTATTTTATCGACAGGTAAGACTTTAATTTCTGTTCTGTTTTTAACAAGTAAGGAATATTTTAACTGTTACTACTTATTACAAAGTCCAAGAAATGAAAATGCTAAGCATAGATATAAGATTTTTATTATTTATATATCAACGAATTTTAAATTAAAATTTAATTTTTGTAGTAGTGAGACCTATTCATATGGAATAAAGAATGAATTTATTGTTTAAAATGGACGCAGCCAAAAGTTACTCTATCTCTCTCTTATTTTTCAAAAGATTAGAGGATTTTACTGCGGAATGGTTATGGTACGGTGCTAAGCATAGATATAAGATTTTTATTATTTATATATCAACGAATTTTAAATTAAAATTTAATTTTTGTAGTAGTGAGACCTATTCATATGGAATAAAGAATGAATTTATTGTTTAAAATGGACGCAGCCAAAAGTTACTCTATCTCTCTCTTATTTTTTAAAAGATTAGAGGATTTTACTGCGGAATGGTTATGTTTGACCAATGAGCACCAAAAAACTTCAAGTAAATGGACATAAGGAAAAGTGACCGATTATGAGATACTTGCCTAATATGAGATAATCCTGTATCTTCACCATACGGTGTCGTTATGCACTGGAAGTGTCATGAACTATTAGTTAGGGAGGATGTAGTGGAGTCATTGAAACAACCTTTCCCATTGTAAGCCGTCCTATACTTTAGTACCAACATACAGTGGTACATCGCTTTAAGATTTTGGAAGACTTATTTTTGACTGGTCTTTAGACTTATATACACTGCCCTACAGTAATGGACCGAACGCCAGCGGATTTGCATAAAATCCGACTACTTGTTTGGGGGTGTTTTTCGTAATATGGCCTGGGACCTTTGCATGTTGTTCCTGGAAATTGAATGCCGACGCCTACATGAACATTTTGGACAATCAGGTTCTTCCTACGCTCTGGCAATTTTATGGAATGGACGAATGTTACTTCCAGAATGACAACTCCCCATGTCATGTTGCAGTCTCTGCCAAGTAGTGGTATCAAGATATGGATGTAAAACGCCTTCCCTGGTCTGCTCAGAGTCCCGACCTAAATCCCATAGAACATTTGTGGTACGAGTTAGAGCTTACGGACTAGGGAACCACGTCCGAAATCTACAACTGAGCTGGCGACATTCTTGCAGCAGGAATGGACACAAATACCCATAGCTGTGTATCTAATTCTTTATGAAAGTATGCCCAGAAGTGTTGCTAGTGTAATTGCAGCAGGTGTAGGACCACCCCTCTATTAAAGCATGCATTCATTCCCTTATACCATCACATCTTGCTGTCCGATCCATTAGTGTAGGGTAGTGTATATAGTAAGTTGTTAAGTTAGCTGAAAAGTTTTGAATAAGTTTTATATTAAATAGATCTTTGAGAGGAACGAGGGTGCTAATGTGCAAATAGTAAATTATTAATATGATTTTTAATAAAATCACGTAATCAAATAACTAATGAACTGAAATCGCTTAATAGTTGCAGTACTTGTGTTGTTTGTATTCTTGAAAATCTCTGAATGAACGTAGCGATTACTCTTACGTTGATTTGTATTTTCATGTAATAAACATAATTTAAGTCCACACGAATACATTTGAATGTTTACTATTTATATCGGTAGTATTTAAACCTATAAGCTGAATTTAGCTATGGTTAGTTGTTCAAAATATGGTCTTTATTTTTATAAAAGAGGCAAAAGAAATGGCGAAATGAATGAAGAAGACATGCGAAGATTGAACGATTGTTTAGAGTGTGAATCGTCAGCGATTAATTCACAATTTCAACGATTAAAGTTAAGTTTTATTTTCATACTGAAGTATCACTTTATTGATTAAAACCTGTGATTGTGGCGAGTTCAGTAGCCTTCGAATGACAGCGCATGCGCAGTACTAACTGCACGTTATCCAAAGTAACACTGGCCCAAAACTTGCCCAACACCGTAGAATTTCAATACACTCTTCTCAGCGATCAGTGTACCGGTTCGAAGGTCACATCAGGTACGAACATCTTTTGTCTTTTCGACGCCATATTTATCTTCCGAATGTTTCTTCGAGTTCGGAAATCATAAGACAAAACAGATGTAACGCTTCTTGTATAACGCTCGACTTTTCATACATGTTCCTCCCAGTACTGTTCCGATATTAAAGACCCATTCATGCCGGAAAATTTAATTACCTTTTAATTCAATTTATGTAATTTTTAATAAACAATACCAATAAAATGTTTCTATTAACGCTTCTCTGCGTGTAACTTCTCCGGTGCTGCATCCGTGCAAGCAGTAAAGCAGCATTTACAGAGAATAAGCCTGAAACAGATTTCAATCCTAATTGGGGGTGTGTAGCCGTATTAATCTAAACGTCTTCCTGTGCTACACTTTATTAGATGTTTTTCAGCGAATTTGTTTGTAATCCCTAATGCATTTCATAAAACATTTTAATTAATATACAAATTGATTTAGTTTTCGCTGCAAACATAAATCCCAAAATTTGAAGTCTTCAAGATATCCACTGAATGTATTGCACAAATTTCGCAAGTTATAAGAGAAAACTCATTAATGAGATACTTTGACATAGATAGAGGAGTCCCCAGTGTGATAGTACTGTGGACCGTAGGGCTGGAGCTAGACATGTGAAACGACTTGGGCACTATAAAGGGCAGTCTACTTTCTAATTTAAAAAATTGACTGACCTTCATTGTACCAATAAGAACGACGTGCGAATGTTTGAAGGAAAATATGAGATTTTATACCCTTGCACTGAGTAATGTGGTTTGTATGAGTTTTCTTGTGGTTTGTATGAGTTTTCTAGTCCATCAATATCTAACCAATTACGCTAATGACAAGATATCTCGTCATCAAGGCATTGCTGATTTTTTGGGGATGATGAGATCAAGATCTGGTCAGTTTTTTCGAATGACGAGATAAATGCCCATCAAGACCTGGTCAGTTGTTTCGAAGGACGAGATATATGTTCATCAAGATGTGGTCAGTGCTTTCGAATGACGAGATATATGTCCATCAAGATCTAGTGAGTTTTTTCGAATCACGAGATATATGCCCATCTTGATCTGATCATTTATTTCGAATCCCGAGATATATGCCCATCGAGATCTGGTCATTTTTTGAATGACGAGATATGTCCATCAAGATGTGGTCAGATTTTTTGAATGACAAGATATATGTCCAAGTTCTAGTCAGTTTTACTAATAACGAGATATATTTCCATCCAGACCTGGTCAGTATTTTTCGAATGACGATATATATGTTCATAAAGTTCTGATCAGTTTTTTCGAATGACGAGATGTATGTTCATCAAGATCTGAACACTTTTTTGAATCATGACACATATATCCATCAAGATCTGGTTAGCTTTTTCGAATGACGAGACATATGCTTATCAAGATCTGGTCATTTTTTCGAATCACAAGATATATGTCCATCAAGTTCAGGTCATTTTTTGAATCATGAGATATATGAGCCTGTTAAGGCCAAAGTGGTGTACCTCCACTTTCTGAAAATTCTGAGTTAATGCTGGTAAAAAATTCGGAATATGAAAAACTACTTATAGGAAAGATGGTGAACTCCCAATTCCCCAAATAACCACTTAGAAGGCAGCGCAAGATTATGCAGTCCATTGGCTATGTAACTAATATTCTACTAAAAGTCTCTTTATCTCGTAACAATGTTTAATAGACTTACACTACTTTGGCTTTAAACGATCATATGTCCATCAAGATCTTGTTAGTTTTATCGAATGACGAGATATATGCTTATCAAAATCTGGTCATTTTTTGAATCATGAGATATATGTCCATCAAGATCTGGTCGTTAATCTGGCTAGTGCACGTTAAATGTTTCGTGACCTCAAAAAGTCCTTACCTTTGCGTGGTGAGGAAGTCTGAAGAGTGGGATGCCCGCTCAGGTGTGACCTCATATGACCTTGGTTCAAAATTGCGTGGTGTTTTCCTCGAATCCTTTCTTTGTGAACCGATCCCGGACCGTCGCCAATAGGCCGTTGTATTGCTCCAGTGCGACGTTAAATATCTACCTACCTTTCGATACTCCAAAGGTCTGGTACAACTGTACAAACACCGTCAATAACTGAGGATTTCTTAGTCTAAACACAAGCCACCTGTTTACTCTCGTTTAGGCAATAATATCGTTTATCGCCGTTTTGGCGAAGTTTTAGAATATTTTTATTTTAAATTTTTGACTATGGCTTTTATATCATTAGCGCGATTCTTATAACTTTCAAGGTACAACTGGCTGTACCGGCAGTCTAAATTCTTTCTTGGCACGATTCTTAGAACTTGTAGGGTACAAATGCTGTACTGGACGTAGTCTAAATTCCGTCTTGGCGCGATCAAGGGACATAACCGGCCGTAATCTAAAGGTTAATGGACATGCTGAATTCGCATTAGAATAACATGCCAAGCTCACACCATAAGTTACAAAAGCTGTTACCAAAGCAAACCTGCTCTCTCGATCTATCTCTCTATTGAGCTTTGCAGAACAACCTTCCCATAATTTATTTCCGAAATTATGTTATAATCATACTAGCTAATATATTTAATTAATACACACTATCAGACTTGGGCATAACACCTGCACCAAGCGTTTTTAATTGCTTACATCTATGGAAAAGCACATGTCATATTGTAATCCCTTAAGGACATATATAGCCGTATTTGCATCAGATATTTCATTAAGAGATATTTCATCTATCCAAAATTTGGCCCGTGGTAGCCCGGTTGGAAGAGTAACAGATTAGCAACCGGAGGGTTTCAAGTTCGAATCCAACTAAAGACCATCATGTACAAACATTCCACTTTTATTTATATGGATAAATTAGATAAATCACGTGGTAAAATGCAAACCTCAGTCATATCACCACAATTCGATTCAGAACGTCCACTTTTATTTTCATCCATGCGGGATTTATAGTATAAGCTAAACCTATTTTTCATATTTTGCGCTGATTTCTATTTTTCCCATTTCTTATTGCTTTCTGTCACCAGACTGAGGAGGAATTTCGTTAGATCGACCAGGTTTTCCTTGTAGTTTTAGCAACTCTTAATGTAGAATAAATCAAGCGTGTTTAAACAGTGGCAATATCAATGAATGAATCATTAACGGGTGATTTTAAATGGTTAATAACTTTTTTCCATGGAACAATAAACACGTAATGTACTTTAGTGCAGCATGTGTGTATATACATTAGCTTACAATAATGGACCGAAAAGCAAGATGTGATGGTATAAGGGAAGAATACTTGCTTTAATAGGGGGATGGTCCCCCAATTACACTAGTCACCCTTCTGGGCATACTTTCAACAAGGTTTTGATAGACAGCTATAGGTATTTATGTCCATTCCTGCTGCAAGAATGTCGCCAGCTCAGCAGTAGATTTCGGAAGTGGTTCCCTGGTCCATAAGCGTCGCTCTAACGCGTCCCATAAATGTTCTATGAGGTTTAGATCGGGACTCTGAGCAGGCCAGGGAAGACGTTTTACATTTATAGCTTGATACCACTGCTCGGCAGAGGCTGCAACATGACATGGAACGTTGTCGTCCCGGTTGTAACATTCGTCCATTCCATAAAATTGCAAGATGTTTATGGGGGGGGGGGGATTTGGCCTTGTTGATCAAGATAAAACTTATGCGTGTACGTAAATACACTACCGTACAATAATGGACCGGATAGAAAGATGTGTTGGCATAAGGAAAGTAATACATGGTTTAATAGGGGGATGGTCCCCGCGTGCTGCAATTAGTCTAGCAACCCTTCTGGGCATACTTTCAACAAGGTTTTGATACACAGCTATGGGTGTTTGTGTCCATTCCTATTGCAAGAATGTCGCCAGCTCAGCTGTGAATTTCGGACGCGTTCCCTGGCCCCTAAGCGTCGCTCTAACTCGTCCCACAAATGTTGCATGGGTTTTGGTCGGGACTCTGAGCAGGCCAGGGAAGACATTTTGTATCCATATCCTGATGCCACTGCTTGACAGAGGCTGCAACATGACATGGAGCGTTGTCGTCCCGGTTGTAACATTCGTCCATTCCATAAAATTGCTAGAGCGTAGGAAGAACGTGATTGTCCAAAATGTTCGTGTAGGCGTCGGCGTTAAATTGATCAGGAACAACATGCAAAGGTTCCAGGCCATACACAAAAAACACCCCCAAACAAGTAGTCGGATTTTATGCAAATCCGCTGGCGTCCGGTCCATTATTGTAGGGTAGTGTATATAGGTATACGCTATTTAATTTCAAAAGAGCTTCCTCAGAAAGTGGTTGGATTGAATTACCATAAGAAGATATTGGTTCACTTGAAGACTTGAGCTATTTGGTACGCCTTACTTGGAAAACATATAGACCCCCTGACAGAAGCCAAATCGGATCTTAAGGGGAGATAGAGAAATTGCAAACTGAAAGGGAGGTCAAAATAAGAAGTTCGTAAATGCACCCTCTACTTGAAAGTATGCTCTTCATATGTAAGCGAAGGCCAGAATCCTTTGAAAATATTCGGAATCGTTCCATCATGATAAAAAGTATCGATAAGACAGAGGAATTGTAATAAATAAATTAATTAGATCTCTCTCGGCACATTACGGTAGGCAGGTTAGTATTTTAATTAACAACGCACTGGAGCAACACAACGTGCTATTGGCGAATGTCCAAGATAAAACCCGAAGGGAAACGTTCGAGGACCACACCACGTAATTTTAAATCCCCCGGTCAGATCACCGAAGGAAGAAATAATAGAGTAGTTACCTTACGGTATGGAAGCTTTGGAGCTAGTCTTGTGGTTGGATTCTGTGTTGTGTTGGTAGGTAGTTGAATTAACGTCGAACGGGAGCAACACAACGGGCTATTGGTGATGGTCCGGGATCCATCCAGAAGGGAAAGATCCTAGGACTACACCACGCAATTATAACCACTGTCGGATAACGAGGTCACACCTGAGCTGAAACCCCCTCTCCAAATTTTCACACCACGTGAATGTGAGGACATTTGAGGCCATGACAGATTTAATGTGCATCAGTCAGCCTTTGGTTGGATTCGAACTCGAAACCCACCGGTTTCTAATTCGCTACTCTCGGCTGGGCTACCGCGGCCTTTACATGTTAAAGATATCCTTGCTAGTTATGGATGGTTTCGTCCACAACTTGTAAGCATTTCGTCTTAGTCTCTACAATGGAAAAGTAGGACACTGATGCAAAATAACGAACACAAGCAGATTGAGTTTGTAAACTGCCATTGCAATGGAACGCCATGCCCTGTGTTCTTTGTTTTACTGGAACCCCCATGACACTTACCTGATAGATCACTCGGACATTGAAAACTTCCTTCTAAGTGACAACCCCATATTTTTTAGATTTTAAGATGATAGTGCACCTGATTTTTCTTTTACAGCTGAAGACAATTTTCAATGTCTCTAGTTTTTATTTTACTTTATTGAGGTATAATATCCTAGCTAGTTTTACGGATGATTTTCATCCACAACCTGTAACCATTCCTTCTTCGTTGCGACTATGTCACTGAGGCAAGACAACGAACACAAATTGAGTCTGCAAACTGCCATTGTAATCGAACGCCATGCCTCGTTCTTTGTTCCACTACAACCCCCATGACACCTACCTGATAGATTATTCGGAAATTGACAAATCTCTTCTAAGTATCCACCCCAGATTTTTTAAATTTTAAACCGATAATGCACCTGAACTTCTTTTACTGCAGAAAACAATCTTCGATGTATTTATAGTTTTTATTTTACTTGATTGAGGTATTTTCAATTAGTTACCACCGTTTCAGCCTAGCCATACGGTGTATCTCCACGTAATTTTGAACCAAGGTCAGGTGACCAGGTCAGGTCACCTGAGCTGGCACCCCACTCTCTAATCTTCCACACCAACCCAATGGGAGGACTTTCGTCGACGACAAATTTAAGATACACCAGCCGCCTCTACACCATACGCTTACAAACATCCATGCCCTGACCCGGATTCGAACCAGGAACATTCGGATCAAGAGGTTAAAACCTTAACCACCATACTGGTTGGTCGGCTACTTGATTGAGATATAATATCCTTGTTAAGTTACACAAACTGAGTCTGCAAAATGCCATTGTAATGAAACGCCATCGACCGTTCTTTGTTCCACAACAACCCCCCTGACACCTACCTGATAGATCATTCGAACATTAACAAATTCCTTCTGAGGGACCACCCCGGATTTTTAAAAATGTTAAACCGATAATGCACCTGAACTATATTTTACTGCAGAAGACAACTCTTGATGTCTCTATACCTTATATTTTACTTGATTTAGCTTGATTTGATTCTATATTCTTGCTAAGTATTTGCTTGCTAGTTATGGATGTTTTCATCCACGACTTGTAAGCAATCCTTCGTCGCGACTATGGCACTGATGTAAAACAACGAACACAAACAAATTGAGTCTGCAAACTGCCATTGTAATGGAACGCCATTCCCCGTTCTTTGTATCACAACAACCCACACAACACCTACCTGACAGATCACACGAACATTGACAAATTCCTTCTAAGTGACCACCCCAGATTTTTTTAAATGTTAAACCGATAATGCACTTGAACTATCTCTTACTGCAGAAGACAATTCTCGATGTCCCTATCGCTTATATTTTACTTGACTGAGCTATAATATCCTTGCTAAGTATTTGCTTGCTAGTTATGGATGGTTTCATCCACGACCTGTAAGCAATCCTTCGTCCCGAATATGGCACTGATGTAGAACAACGAACATAAACAAATTGAGTCTGCAAACTGCCATTGTAATGGAACGCCATTCCCCGTTCTTTGTTCCACAACAACCCCCACGACACCTACCTGACAAATCGCTCGGACACTGACGAATCCCTCGCAAGCGTTGCACCAACAACGCGTCTGGCGAATATGGAAATCGCAGAAAGATAAATTGGTTCACACTCAATTCCGAAATCGTTTTTTAAATTCCGCCAATCAAATTCCATGGCTCGCAGCGAAGGATCGAAAACAAGAGCCTGACAATGCCCGATAGGACTAGATATTATTCCAATTTCCCTTCTCGCCACCACATAAATATCGAGAACCGGTGGACATTATCATTCAAAGTGAAGGCCTGGGGGCGATTGGAAATGACGGTGCAGAGTATGTGTATGTTTATTCATGAAATGCACTTGTTTTGATTTATGAGGTCTGATCGGAGCCAGGTCGGGCATGAATATACATCTTATTTGGAAGGCAACTGGCCCATTTGGGAAGACGTGCGACGAAGGAGGGCCTGTAGAGATGGAGAAAAAAGCACTTGTCTGAATATCGGGAGTGATTAAATAACGAAAATCTGAACTTTGCTCGGTTTAATTGGAATTTTCGTTTTTTTTTTTTTTTTTTTGATGGAAGACGAATCTAAGTTAACTTTTGTTTTATTCTTTCTTCGGATTGGGAAATAATTTCTTTTTGTTGCCTTAAATTTAAATGTTTTGTTATTGGTGTCCGAATGAAGATATCTCTCAGAATTCGTTTCAGAGCATTTGTAATTTTTTAAAAAAGAGGGACGTGGCGGAACCGTTGAAGGAGTAATTGATTAGCAACCAGAGGGCTTGGAGTTCGAAAGTCGGTCTATGGAAGACCGAATCTAAATTAATATATTTTAAAATTCATTCTTCGGATAGGGAAATAATTTTTTTTTGTGATTGCATTGAATTTAAATATTTTGTTATTGGTGTTCGAATGAAGATATTTCTTAGAATTCGTTTCAGAGCGTTTTTATTTTTTTGAAAAGAGGGACTTGGTAGACCGTTGGAGTAGTAGCGGATTAGCAACCAGAGGGCTGGAAGTTCAAAACTCAGTCTATGGAAGACGAATGTAAATTAACTTTTTATTTTTATTCATTCTTTGGATTATGAAATAATATTTTGTTGATGTTGCATTCAATTTATATGTTTTGTTATTGTTATTCGTGTTCAGATGAAGATATCTCTCAGAATTAGTTTCAGAGCGTTTTTTTAGAAAACAGGGTGTAGTAGCTCGGTTGGAAGAGTAGCAGATTTGCGACCGGAGGGCTGGGAGGTCGAAACTCGGTCCATGGAAGTGCTCAAAAGTGACCTCATCATCTGACCGTGGTTCAAAATGATGAGTTGTTATCCACGTAACAACTCATCATTGTAAGGATGAGTCTTTGGTATGGATTTCAAACCGTGTCCAATAGCCCGTTCTGTTCTTCTAGTGCGACGTGAATGCAAATACCTACGTAACTTTTTCGAAAAGGGGGGGGGGTAGGAAGGTACATAGATGAATTTACATCGTACCAGGGAGCAACACACCATCGCTAAGGAAAAGATCATGCGTGTGTGTGGGCTTGTGCACGTTAAATCTTTCGTGTCTTCAAATGTAATGACGTTGGCGTGGTGTGGAAATTTGGGGAGGTGTGATACCAACTCAGGTGTTCTCAATGGATCTTTCCCTTCTGGATTGATACCGCACTGTCACCAATAGCCCGTTCAGTTGCTCCAGTACGACGTTATTTCAACTACCTACCCCGTGTAGTCCATAGTCGTGACAATAAGCTGAAGCTCTAAGATGGAATGTATCTCAGTTGTGTATGAAACCATGAAATCCTCTATAAGTAGCCAAGGATACATGTAACTTGTATGTCAGAATCAAGTAAAGGTAAGAGCTCAGGTGTTGATTCCTTATCTCTCCGTGGTTCAAAATTACGTGGTGTTGTCCTGGGATCTTTCCCTCAGGGGATTGATACCGGACCGTCGTCAATAACCCAGTGTGTTGGTCTAGTACGATGTTAATTAAAATTACCTTACACTACCAACTGGTTGGGTTGGTGTGGAAGTTTGGAGAGTGGGATGCCAGCTCAAGTGTTGCCTCGTCATCTGATTGTGGTTCAAAATTACGAGGTATCGTCCTTGGATCTTTCCCTTAATGGATTGATACCGGACCGTCGTCAATAGACCAGTGTGTTGCTCCAGTACGACGTCAAATAAACATTACCACAATCAGGTAAAATAAAAAATTGTGACATTAAAAATTATCACACAGTAAAAGAAAGTTCAGGTGCATTATCAGTTTAAATTTAAAAAAATTGGGGTAGTTCAGTCAAAATGATTTTTTAATGTCCGACTGATCTTTCAGGTAAGTGTCGCGGTGTTTCTTGTTGAACAAAGAACAAGGCAAAGCATTTCTTTACATTGGCAGTTTGCAGATTCAGTTTTCTTGTGTTCTCTGTTTCGCATCAGTGTCCTACTCTGCCCCAGTTGACACCATCGGCTAACATGTAATGCTTACAAGTTATGGATTAAGCCATCCCAAACTAATGAGGATACCCATAACTTCTCATGGCAGCTGTTATCTTAGTTAGAAGAGTAACGGATTCATGAATGAAGGGTTGAGACTTCGAAATTCGGTGTCACCAAAGACCGTTATGTACACGGTTTTATCACTTTAAGGCCCGGTGCACGCATCCAATTTTTCAACGTGCGGCGCCGCTGCGGCGCCGAACCCCAACTATGTACACATAACCGTGAAATGACGCAAGTACTCATTGCGCCATTGCGATTCTATCGAAAACGTGTTTATTTCGCTTTCTTGTTGTAAAAAAAAGTATATTTTGAAACAATATAGACGTTACTGGATACAACCATTTATTATTATTTATATTCCATTTATTTATGAAAACAAGGTTCTTGAGAACGGAGAAGCGTCTGCAGCGCCGTGGGGAACTGCGGTACAAATTGTACGCAAGTTGGACGTGCGTCGCCGCAGCGGTGAAGGAGGCATGTGTGACCACTCTATTGGATCTAATGTGTCTCAGACCGCACTTGCGTTGCAGTAGCGGCACCGTACGTTGAAAAACCGGATGTGTGCACCGGGACTGAGTCCGACGTGGTCTCAAATGTCCTCACGATGGCGTAGGGTGGAAGTTTGGAGAGGGGGATGATACAGCTCAGGTGTGACCTCGTCATCTGACCGCGGTTCACAATTACTCGATTTTGTCGGATCTTTTCCTTCTGGTTTGATCTCGGACCGTCGTCTATAGCCTTTTCGAATAATAAAAAAAAATTCGAAAAGTTGACGATTTTTGTGTCCCGGACCCCCTTAAATCTGTCGTAGCCTGAAACATTTTCACGTTAGCGTGCTGTGGAAGCTTCGAGAGAGTGGTGCTGACTCAGGTTTGACCTTGATCTGATCTTGGTTCAAAATGACGAGGTTTTGACCTGGGATCTTTTCATTCAGAACCATCGCCAACATTATTGTATTGGCTCCAGTACGACGTTAATTAAATATCTTCTTCCCTACCTACCATCCTTAAACAGTTACAACGTTATCCGGCGTTAATTCAAACATCAATTTTCATTGCAATTCTATGAACGAACATGTATGGTCGATAAAGTATTTTTATGGCTCATCTGGGATTGATTGATTGAATTGTTGTGGAAAAAAGACAAGGTGGGCCAAGCCGTGCCAAACTATCGGTAATTTCAAATATTTTTTGTAATGTATCCATAAATTTAATATTAATAATCAAAATATTAATAATCAAAGGATACTTAATAAATTACCAATACTAGGGTTAGTAGCACCAAAGTGATTGGGTCGAATAGCATTGAAACAAAGACATTCACTAAAATGTGACAGATGTGATTGAACCACACGTTGGACGTGTCAGAGCCGGTACTGATTGTGGCAAATGTTTGTGAGTTAAATGTGTGACCTATCCGAAGTCTTGCCAGTTTTAATTTGAGTTAAATTATTGGGTTTGAAGCTCTTAAACAAAATAATATGGCTCCCCAAACTTCGCCAAACACAAGCCAGAAACCGTCAAGTAATGGAAATACAGTCTGGGAATATTTTACTGGCAAAGAAGAGTGAAATATACCTATAAAGGAATTGAAACGACTTGAATTAAAACTCGCAGGTTGCTAACACAGTAGGCAAACCAACTGTACCACTCGATTATTTATGCCTATTTTAAACTATCGTTCATAAGCACCTCCATCTTCAAACAGTTGGCGTGGTGCAGAACTTTGGAGAGAGGTTGCATACTCAGGTGTTGCTTCGTCATCTGACCGTGGTTCAAAATTACGTGGTGATGTCCAATGATCATGCATTCTCTTGGGGGAATGATCCCAGATGGACATCAATACCCCGTTGTGTTGCCTTCAGTACTACGTTAATAAAAATACTACCCATTGAGCGTCGCGAACCCCCGTTGTGTTTTTCCAGCGCGACCTTGATTAAATAACAATCTACCTATCATCCTTAAGCAGTGCCTCGTCTCCTACACTATTGCTTTGTCATCTGACCGTGGTTTAAAAGGACGTGGTGTTGTCATCGGATCTTTCTCTTCGAGGGTTCATCCCAGACCGTCAACAATAGCTCGTTATGTTGCTCAAGTGTGACGTTAATCAAATACCTACCTATCATCCTCAAACGGTGCCTCGTCTCCTACCCGATTGCCTCGTCATCTGACCGTGGTTCAAAATGACGTGGTGTTGTCCTCGCATCTTTTCCTTCGGGGGTTGGTCCCGGACCAGTGCCAATAGCTCGTTATAATGCTACAGTGTGACATTAATAAAATATCTACCTATCATCCTCAGAAAGGGCCTCGTCATCTGACCGTGGTAAAAATAGACATGGTGTCGTCCTCGGATCTTTTGCTTCGGTGGTTGGTCCCGGACCGTCGCCAATAGCTCGTTATGTTGCTCTAGTTCAATGTTAATAAGCTACCTACCAACCTGATTGCCAAGCATCCGAAGCAATCGTGACTTATCGAACTGCAGCTGCCGAGTGCCAAGCATGGAGTCAATTTCTTCACCAACACGCGACGGACCATCGGCCATTTGGACTTGCCCACCAAATCGGCCGGGAATTATCGCAAACACACAAAGTAAGACATCACAAGCGCTCGGTCCCACACAATTACCGTTTCCGTACACGCATTTCCGCGTCGCTTTTTGGCTAATATTATTATAAATTATGCATTTCCGTGCGTATCGCTCCTTCATCCATTCGTTCGTTCATTATTCGTTGCTTTTTTTTTTCTTCTTTGGGTTCGTTAGTTCCGTGAGTCGCGTTTCCTTCGTGAGTGATGCCTGTCGATACAACTCAATCAGTAAAATAAACGCGCGCACACACACTCTGAAAGGGACTGCGAAGAAAGAACCGACGTATTCGCTGTGGCTTCCTCCGCTTGTGTAATTATATCACGTTAGGGTCGCTTTCGACTTTTTGGTTGTTTGTTGCTGAATGGGCTTCTGGGAGCTGTCTGAAGTTATTCTCCTTTTTGTGCTCGAGTCGCTTTTATTCGGAAGCGTGTTGCTCGCGCCAGACTTCATTTGGGTTGTTTACCTGTTGATTTTTTCTTAGGCTGACTTTTTAAATGTAACGCTTCAGTGTATTGAAAATTGACGTACGCACGAGATAAAAGTGAAAAGACCAATTTTGAACGACAACTATGAGCCTGGTTCATAAATATGTCCACTAGTGTGTTCAAATGGCGTTATTGTATCTGTTTTACACGTGTTCAAATTTTCCGTGGTATATTGAAGTTGGACTAAAGTGAAAAAAAAACAATTTTGAATGAGCGTATTGAGCCTGGTTTATAAGTATGCCCACTAATGTGTTTAATAAGCGTCGGTATATTGGGTCTACAAGTGTTCAAATTTATTGTGAGGATGTTAAAGTTAGACAAAAGTGAAAATACCAATTTTTAATGACAATAATGAGACTGGTTCATAAATATGCCCCCTAATGTGTTTAAATGGCGTCATTATGTCTGTTTTACAAGTGTTCATATTTTCCGTCGGTATGTTAAAGTTGGACTAAAGGGAAAAAACAATTTTGAATAAGCATAATGAGCCTGGTTCATAAATATGTTCACTAGTATGGTTAAATGTCATCATTATATTTGTTTTACAAGCGTTAAAATTTTCCGTGGGTATGTTAAAGTTGGACTAAAGTGAAAAGACTAATTTTGAATGAGCATAATGAGTCTGGTTTATAAGTATGCCCACTTATGTGTTTAAAGGTGTCGTTATATTGGTTCTACAAGTGTTCAAATTTTCTGTGGGTATGTTAAAGTTGGACTAAATTGAAAAGACCAATTTTGAATGAGCATAATGAGCCTTGTTCATACATATGCCCACTAATGTGTTTAAAAGGCGCCGTTATATCTGTTCTACAAGTGACAAAATTTTCCGTGGGTATATCAAAGTTGGACTAAATTTAAAAGACCAAATTTGAATGAGCATAATGAGCCTTGTTCACACATATGCCCACTAATGTGTTTAAAAGGCGCCGTTATATCTGTTCTACAAGTGACAAAATTTTCCGTGGGTATATCAAAGTTGGACTAAAGTGAAAAGACCAATTTTGAATGAGCATAATGAGCCTTGTTCATACATATGCCCACTAATGTGTTTAAAAGGCGCCGTTATATCTGTTCTACAAGTGACAAAATTTTCCGTGGGTATATCAAAGTTGGACTAAAGTGAAAAGACCAAATTGGAATGAGCATAATGAGCCTTGTTCACACATATGCCCACTAATGTGTTTAAAAGGCGCCGTTATATCTGTTCTACAAGTGACAAAATTTTCCGTGGGTATATCAAAGTTGGACTAAATTGAAAAGACCAAATTTGAATGAGCATAATGAGCCTTGTTCACACATATGCCCACTAATGTGTTTAAAAGGCGCCGTTATATCTGTTCTACAAGTGACAAAATTTTCCGTGGGTATATCAAAGTTGGACTAAAGTGAAAAGACCAAATTTGAATGAGCATAATGAGCCTTGTTCACACATATGCCCACTAATGTGTTTAAAAGGCGCCGTTATATCTGTTCTACAAGTGACAAAATTTTCCGTGGGTATATCAAAGTTGGACTAAAGTGAAAAGACCAATTTTGAATGAGCATAACGAGCCTGATTTCTAAGTAAACCAACTAATGTGTTTAAAAAGAGTCGTTATATTGGTTCTATAAGTGTTTAAATTTTCCGAGGGTATGTCAAAGTTGGACTAAAGTGAAAAGACCAATTTTGAATGAGCATAAATCAATCTGGTTTAGAAGTGTACCAATTCATGAGCTCAAATGGCGTAATTCAATTTATTCACTATAATTCAAATTTTCCGTGGGATCATTGAAAGCCCTTTCAATAATCACAGTCACTATACGAAAGGAGCTTAAGTGAAAAGGCCAATTTTGAACAAGCATAATCAGTGGTTTATGCTCATTCAATTACTATGCCTATTAATGTACTTAAACGACGTCACTAAATATGTTCACAATTTCAATTAACATGTTGAAAGAGTTCTTTAAATAATCCATGTCGGTATAGATAGGTAGGTATTTAATTAACATCGTGCTGGAGCAACACAGCGGGCTATTGGCGACGGTCCGGGTTTAATGCCCCAAGGTAAATATTCGATGACAGCACTACCTAATTTCGAACCACGGTCATATGATGAAGCAACACCTGAATTGGCACCCCACTTTCCAAACCTCCACGCCAGGCCAACATGAAGACATTGGAGGCCTCGATAGATTTAACATGCACCAGCACCCTTCGCACATGACGGTTTTTGGTAGGATTCGAACTCTCAACCCTCCGGTTTCTAATCCGATGCTCTTCCAACCGGGCTACCACGGCCCTATGTCAGTAAAGGAAATTTTAACTAAAGTGAAAACACTAATATTGAACGAGCATAATCATTCAGGAAAACAAGTAGTGCACAAACTCTTTCAAAGATCTAAGCTTTGAAACCGAAGTGCAATCCAAGTAGCCTCGATGAAAACCCGACACACAACTAGTTGCTTCGCCTGGGCTCGAGAACATCGCCACTGAACACTTGATAACTGGTAACGAGTAGCGTCCTAAACTGTTTCGGGCAGATGAAAGGATTCGGGTGTCAAGAAAACCCATAAGACTTTGGATTACACATGCCATCAGGGAATTGTACAGCCTAGAGATAGTTCAATAGTATGGAGTTTATTTAGGTTGTCCTCAATGGGATTAGTGGAGTTTGCTGGTAAATCTACAAACGTATACTACCCGAACTATAGTCCGCCCCTTCAAGTCCTGCTTGTCGCCTCGTCGTGGCAGGGGGTGTCAATGGGCGGAATGGTTGAAGAACGTCTGGAGCCTGGCTCCTGGTAAGGACACCCTTGGCGTGAAGGCCATTCCAATATGCCCAGCTGTCTTGCAGGCGAAGTAACTGGTAAATGTACAAACGTGTACTACCCGAACTATAGTCCGCCTTCTCAAGTCCTGCTATTCGCCTTCAAGTCCTGCAAATCGCTAAGTCTAGCATGCGAAGTAACTGGTAAATCTACAAACGTATACTACCCGAACTATAGTCCGCCCCTTCGTCCTGCTTGTCGCCTCATCGTGGCAGGGGATGTCAATGGGCGGAATGGTTGAAGAACGTCTGGAGCCTGGCTCCTGGTAAGGACACCCTTGGCGTGAAGGCCATTCCAATATGCCCAGCTGTCCTGCAGGCGAAGTAACTGGTAAATGTACAAACGTGTACTACCCGAACTATAGTCCGCCTTCTCAAGTCCTGCTATTCGCCTTCAAGTCCTGCAAATCGCTAAGTCTAGCATGCGAAGTAACTGGTAAATCTACAAACGTATACTACCCGAACTATAGTCCGCCCCTTCGTCCTGCTTGTCGCCTCATCGTGGCAGGGGATGTCAATGGGCGGAATGGTTGAAGAACGTCTGGAGCCTGGCTCCTGGTAAGGACACCCTTGGCGTGAAGGCCATTCCAATATGCCCAGCTGTCCTGCAGGCGAAGTAACTGGTAAATGTACAAACGTGTACTACCCGAACTATAGTCCGCCTTCTCAAGTCCTGCTATTCGCCTTCAAGTCCTGCAAATCGCTAAGTCTAGCATGCGAAGTAACTGGTAAATCTACAAACGTATACTACCCGAACTATAGTCCGCCCCTTCGTCCTGCTTGTCGCCTCATCGTGGCAGGGGATGTCAATGGGCGGAATGGTTGAAGAACGTCTGGAGCCTGGCTCCTGGTAAGGACACCCTTGGCGTGAAGGCCATTCCAATATGCCCAGCTGTCCTGCAGGCGAAGTAACTGGTAAATGTACAAACGTGTACTACCCGAACTATAGTCCGCCTTCTCAAGTCCTGCTATTCGCCTTCAAGTCCTGCAAATCGCTAAGTCTAGCATGCGAAGTAACTGGTAAATCTACAAACGTATACTACCCGAACTATAGTCCGCCCCTTCGTCCTGCTTGTCGCCTCATCGTGGCAGGGGATGTCAATGGGCGGAATGGTTGAAGAACGTCTGGAGCCTGGCTCCTGGTAAGGACACCCTTGGCGTGAAGGCCATTCCAATATGCCCAGCTGTCTTGCAGGCGAAGTAACTGGTAAATGTACAAACGTGTACTACCCGAACTATAGTCCGCCTTCTCAAGTCCTGCTATTCGCCTTCAAGTCCTGCAAATCGCTAAGTCTAGCATGCGAAGTAACTGGTAAATCTACAAACGTATACTACCCGAACTATAGTCCGCCCCTTCGTCCTGCTTGTCGCCTCATCGTGGCAGGGGATGTCAATGGGCGGAATGGTTGAAGAACGTCTGGAGCCTGGCTCCTGGTAAGGACACCCTTGGCGTGAAGGCCATTCCAATATGCCCAGCTGTCCTGCAGGCGAAGTAACTGGTAAATGTACAAACGTGTACTACCCGAACTATAGTCCGCCTTCTCAAGTCCTGCTATTCGCCTTCAAGTCCTGCAAATCGCTAAGTCTAGCATGCGAAGTAACTGGTAAATCTACAAACGTATACTACCCGAACTATAGTCCGCCCCTTCGTCCTGCTTGTCGCCTCATCGTGGCAGGGGATGTCAATGGGCGGAATGGTTGAAGAACGTCTGGAGCCTGGCTCCTGGTAAGGACACCCTTGGCGTGAAGGCCATTCCAATATGCCCAGCTGTCCTGCAGGCGAAGTAACTGGTAAATGTACAAACGTGTACTACCCGAACTATAGTCCGCCTTCTCAAGTCCTGCTATTCGCCTTCAAGTCCTGCAAATCGCTAAGTCTAGCATGCGAAGTAACTGGTAAATCTACAAACGTATACTACCCGAACTATAGTCCGCCCCTTCGTCCTGCTTGTCGCCTCATCGTGGCAGGGGATGTCAATGGGCGGAATGGTTGAAGAACGTCTGGAGCCTGGCTCCTGGTAAGGACACCCTTGGCGTGAAGGCCATTCCAATATGCCCAGCTGTCCTGCAGGCGAAGTAACTGGTAAATGTACAAACGTGTACTACCCGAACTATAGTCCGCCTTCTCAAGTCCTGCTATTCGCCTTCAAGTCCTGCAAATCGCTAAGTCTAGCATGCGAAGTAACTGGTAAATCTACAAACGTATACTACCCGAACTATAGTCCGCCCCTTCGTCCTGCTTGTCGCCTCATCGTGGCAGGGGATGTCAATGGGCGGAATGGTTGAAGAACGTCTGGAGCCTGGCTCCTGGTAAGGACACCCTTGGCGTGAAGGCCATTCCAATATGCCCAGCTGTCCTGCAGGCGAAGTAACTGGTAAATGTACAAACGTGTACTACCCGAACTATAGTCCGCCTTCTCAAGTCCTGCTATTCGCCTTCAAGTCCTGCAAATCGCTAAGTCTAGCATGCGAAGTAACTGGTAAATCCACAAACGTATACTACCCGAACTATAGTCCGCCCCCTCAAGTCCTGCTATTCGCCTCATCGTGGCGAGGGGGTGTCAATGGACGGAATAGGTGAAGAATGTCGGGAACCTGACACCTGGTAAGGACACCCTAGGCGTGAAGGCCATTCCAATATGCCCAGCTAAGTCTATCAGGCGAAGTTGCGGAGAAAAGTCAGACTTCTATCTCAGGTGCTCCAGGTCTTTTTGGCCCACAGAAGCTGCAACACTTCCCCCTTTATCATGAGTTCCGTTTCTTCCGTTTCTCATACTGCATTGCCCGTCGCGCAGGTAAATCAGGGGCGAGTTCCTGGTTTAAGCAGACGGCCAGGTTCGCCAAGTACGCTACAGTCTCTACCTTCTAGACGAAGATCTCTTAAGATACTTCAATGCAATATCAATGGATTGACCACTGGTGCCATGAGTGTGAAGCTGGACCAGATTCTGGCTCTGGCTGATTCCCATGATGTATTTTTAAAATGTATTGACTCTACAATGGACGAGGTTTTTACGGAACCTCTAATTTTCATGGACTTTTGGGGGGTTTATGGACCCGTGGACTTGGACAAATTTAAAGAGACCATGTCGGGGATTAGTAATAACACTATAGTTGGAGTAGTTGTCATATGGATTCAAATGAGTCTTTTTAATTTGTGGGACTGATGGTAAGAAAAGCTTTCCTCAATTGACGATTTTTTAAAACTCGGATTCTGAATAGAAGTTTATAGTTTGGCCCCGAAATTGATAGAATTGATGACGAGTTGGCAGGGGAAAACATTCACGGTGATAGTCATTCATGTTTTTGCGTCCTAAAAACCGTTTTTATCTTAACGCTCTTTCTCACTTATGCAGAAAGCAACTGACCCAAGGTCGTCTACTGTCTTATGGGAGGCTCAATTTACTTCGAATGTCCAGAAATTCTCCTGCATGATATACATCGAGGTTACCTTAAAATGTAGGGTATTGCTTTTTGGAGTTTAAACTAATGTGTGTTGGCCCATTAACTCTATCGTATATCGATTCGGAATTTATTATTTTGAATTTTTATTGGCGACGGTGCTGAAATCGTATTCGAAAAACAGGCCAGTTGAATCCCACGTTTAGAATACCATCAAAATTCCAATGAAATAGACAGAGCATGTGGGCGAATTGTTATCATAAGAGCTCAGAGAGAGTAAGGCTTCCGAATCGACTTGGGTAGATTGGCAACCACGTAACACCTTCAAACCAAGCGAGAGGAAGAAATAGCATGAAGATTACACACATATTTTGTCTATTGTATTTGATGATTGGTGAAGAATGCGTACAGGAAACATGCATCGCCTCAAATTCATTATCGCAATCTACATTAAGCTTGACAGACAATACCTTTCGTGCATAAAATAACGTGAATGCGCACACAAACCACAAGGTTTCTCCATAAAGCTAAATACAGCGGGACCCCTGCTTTCTGGTTACTTAACTAAGTAAAGTTTATTATGAAAATGCTGATAATTTTTTTTTCTTTTCTGTAAATAACAGCTCACAAAGATATGAATGAGCGTTCAAAATGTGCTACCAGTCACCGAAAGTCTAAATACGCTGAATGCGGTAGTGGCTATGATAAATTAAACTGGCTTTATCATGACAAGTTACTGAACTAAGTAAAGCTTATGAAAAAAATGCTGTGAATTTTTCTACCTATTCTGTAGTTAACAACTCAAAAAAAGATATCCAAATTATGAAATTTTGGTTGTTTGAAATGGATTTAAGTAACTGAAAGTCTATATTCGTGCGCGCGCAGAATGCAGTAAAAACCAAGATAAATTTAACTGACTTAACATGACATGCTACTTAACTGAGTAAAGCTTGTTATAAAAATGCTGAGAAGTTTTTTATTGATTTTGTACTTAACAACTCTACAAGGTAACCAAATTTTGAAAATAATTTTGATTGTTCGAAATGCTTTTAAACAATCACTGAAAGTTTAAATTTGCAAAATGCTGTAGAAACCATGAAAATTAACTGACTTTTTTCTCTTTGATAGTTAACAACTCAAAAAAGATATCCTAATGTTTTGAAATTTTGACTGTTCCAAATGCTTTTAAACAATCACTGAAAGTCTAAATTCGGAAAATGCTGTAGAAACCATGAATTTAATTGACTTTTTTTTTCTCTTCGATAGATAACAACTAAAAAAAAATATGTTAATTTCGAAATGCTGTTCGAAATAAATGTTCAAAATGCTTTTAAACAATCACTGAAAATCTAAATACGCAAAATGTTGTAGAAACCATGAATTTAATTGACTTTATTTACTCTTCGATAGTTAACAACGCAAAAAAGGCATCCTAATTTCGAAATTTTGTTAGTTCGAAATGCTTTTAAACAATCACTGAAAGTCTAAATTCGTAAAATGCTGTATAAACCATGAATATTTAACTGACTGTTTTTTCTTCAATAGTTAACAACTCAAAAAAGATATCCGAATTTATGATTATTCAAAATGTTTTTAGACACTAGAATGCTATAGTATAGCTCTGATAAAAATTAAACTGACATAAACATGGAAAACAAAGTGTTAAAGTATGAAGAATCATATTAGCTCCCGGTTTTTACATTATACAAAATTTAAGAAATCCAGTACAATGCACCAAAAAAGTCACTGCTATTATGTTCCCCTGCAACAACACCAAATTCGGTCTGGTCTTGTCACATGTATGATATATCCTGTCCTTCGAATGAGAACAATCACTACATCGAATAAACATGAGACCATTTTTAGAGCCTTTTAACTTTAAAAAAAAAATCCCCCATCCCGATCAAACGACACAAAAGTTTATAGGAAGAATGAAATTTAAAATAATACGTTACATATACATCATATTGAATTCGACTTGGATTGTTTATAAAGGTGCAAAATGACAACACAAGGGGGAGCTGTAGAGATTTACAAGATGCCATAAGCGGAATTTTTATTGTTTGTCACCAACAGGGTTTTTTAACGGGGTGGTGTTGAAGTAAGAGCAAGTGTTCATGCGGTGGCAAAAGACATATTTTTACGATGGGTTTGATTTTAAAATTGATCTACGATCGAAATTTCGAAGAGTGAATCCGTGAGATTAAAATGGGCTTTCGATCTAAGCAGCTTGTCTGGGTAAAACAAATCGTTATATGTATTCTCATTCACAGCTGGATTTGAGGTGGAAAAGTTTAAAATTTGTCTATGTAAGTTTTCTTTTTACTGGATAAATACAATCGTTTTTGAAATTTTTTTTAATATTTTGTGCAGTGTTTATATACACCTAAAACTTTCAATTTATTATTATTTTCTCATGTGCGTTGTTTGTCAGTTAAAAATCACAATTTCTCGACTTTTCATGACACATCAGTTGCAATAAATATACAATAAATATCTATTCATTTCAACAATATTAAATATTATATTAATTTCAACAATATTAAATATATATTCATTTCAACAATATGAAATGTATTTATTCTAAGAATATTAAATATATTTATTCCAAGAATATTAAATAGATTTATTGCACTATTATTAAATGTATTTGTTCGACAGTACTAATATTTATTTTCGAATAGCAACAACAGATATAAACGACATAAAATAGATGTGACGAAGTTAATCCATTTGGTAATTCATGTACTATTCATGTGATAATTATTCTGCTTTGTTTAAATATGTATGATTTGAGATGTCGAGTTATGGATGTTACTACAGCCCTGGAAGAAGTATGACGTCGGGCGAAAAATCGCCAAACATGGAAAACTACTGCGATTTCAAACAACACAAATTTTTGCGACTTAAATTAATGCTACCGAATAATAAACTAAAATATATTTGGTAAAAAAAAAAAAAACTAATATTTTTTGCATTATGTAAAAATTATAAAAATCGATGGATGGTAGCTTGAAAAAAAGTATTAAGTCGTCTGCTGATTACATCATCTGAAAGAATTAATAAACCGAGAAAGTAGTTCCCAGGAGTGCCGAGAGGATTACTCTTATCAGAAACTGAACAAGGCAAAATACTAGCTTTTAAAGATGCTGGTTACAGTGGTGCTGAAATTGTACGACAAATTGGAAGATCGAAGGCTGTAGTTAACCGCTTTCCCATTAATCCTGGTAGCTATGGCACAAAACAGCGAACAGGAAGGCCGAAACTAATTTCTTCAAGGCAACAGAGGCATATTCAGAGTCTCGCCTGCAAGTAAAAATGTCTTCCTTGAAAATTAAAGATAAGATGCAGTTGTCCTATACCAGCCGAACAATAAGAAATGTACTGCATAGAAATCCTAATGTTGTGTACAAGAAGTTAAAAGGAAAACCTCACTTTCTAAGCGGCATATTGATTCACGTTTAAAGTTTGCCCGGAAACATTTAACGGCTGGCATCAACTGGAATGATGTGGCGCTTTCGAACGAAAAAAAGTTTCATTTATATGGGCCAGACGGAATTAAGTATTACTGGTATGATCTGCGCAAAGAGCACTACCTTTTTTCAAAACGCCGATTCGGAGGGAGATCTATCATGGTTTGGGCCATTTTTGCACCGGTGATTGAACTGCAATTTGTATTGTCAATAGCAAATTAATTCAGAGTTTTATCAGGACATACTGGCAGATAGTTTGTTGCCGTTTGCTCCTCGGATTACATGAGGCAATTAGACATTTCAACAAGACAATGCATATGTGCATACTTCGAGCTCCACAAAATCCTGGATGAAGGCAAATGAGGTAAAAACTCTTCAATGACCATCTTGGAGTGCCGACCGGAATCCAATGGAAACTCTTTGGGGCATTCTAGCTTGAGATGTTTACAAGAATGGGCGACGGTACAGCAACAAGCCTGATCTAAAAACCTCAATTAAATATTAGTGGAATATAGCCCCGGACACCTTCCAAGTTCTGTCTGGCTCTATAAACAACGATTAACACAAGTATTAGAAAAAAGGAGTTACCCCATCACTTACTAAAGAATAAATCATATCAACCATATTTTTTTTTCCAACTTTAACTGTATGGAAATTTTTCTAATTTTTTCTTATAAAATTTCACACAATGCAACTAAACTTAGTAATGAAATTTGTGTTTGTGCTGTGTTTTCATTACATCATGGTGTATCCTTACATTTCATGAAAATATGCATTTCATAAAAATATAATATATATATTTCTTATCTTTAGTCATTTATTTTTCGCTGTTATACTTTTTTCCACGATTATACAACTCGGAAGACCTCGTCACTATAATGAAATCGTTTAGCAGTCTGATGACAGGAGGCGATGATAATTCTTGAAGATAGAAATCAACGCAGAAAATAAAATATGAGGAACAATAGCTTTATTGTAAAAAATTCTGAAACACAGTTGAACAATGGAATCGGATGAAATTGAAATAGACGTTCATATTCTAATTGTGTATATAAGACTGAGGTGTATACGTTTTGTGTGCAGTGTCTTTTATTCAAAATAAAAATTAACACAAGTAAAATATAAACGTAATACTGTTACATACTTTTGGATAGTTTTATTTCATTTAAAGGTATCCCTCAAGAAAATTTTTTTTCAGTTCCAGAGAATTCAATAGAGATATAAAGTTTCGTCTCTAAAAAAATTCTTTGGGATTTTATAAATACTTCCATGGAGAAAAACGAGCTTCGATTCTATAGAGAAGTTAAGTCGTGAAACAAAATAAATGTGCTTCCATAGCCATTCAACAGAGATTTCTACAGATATATCCATAGACTTATAAAAAAATGGACAGTAATTCTATAAGATTCAATAGACATGGGTCCATAAAAATTTTAATAGAATTATATAGAAATTTTCATAGAATTCTATACAAACGTTAATAAAATTGTTTAGAAATTTAATTATAAATCTACAGAAATTTTAATAGAATTTTTTAGAAATTTAGTTAAAATTCATCAGAAATTTTAATAGAATTTTACAGAAATTCAGTAGAATTCTATATAGAAATTTTAGTAGAGTTGTATAGAAATTTTAATAGAGTTGTATAGAAATTTTAATAGATTGTATGAAAATTTTAATAGAATTCTATAGAAATTTTAATAGAATTCTATAGAAATTTTAATCAAATTCTTTTGAAATTTTAATATATTTTATAAAAATTTTCGTATTGAAAATATTTGCTTTGAAATTTAAATAGAATCGTATATAGAATTTTTAATCGAATGGTTCTCGGAAATTTTAATAGAATTCTATAGAAACATTAATATAATTTCATAAAAATCTTCATAGAATTCTCTATAACATTTTTTTGTAAAAGATGTGATCCACTTATCTAAGTATGTATAATATGTTCTTTAAAATGGATTCAAGTTGGATATGAAAAGAAGTAAAGACATTTTGGCATGAATAGATATAAACAATTTCAGGGCAGATGTCCCAGTCTGATAGTTAAATTAATAATTTACAACGATTTATTTCCGAATGACAACATGAAACAGGTGAAATTATCTACGCAGACAAATGAATCATATTACATTATGTAATCATAACGTTGACAACACGTAATTTGGAATGTCAATACTTCAAAACCAGCTTAAGAGGTGTTTTGACAACACACCTCTTAAGACTCGACCTAATAATAATTGCAGTAATGTTATAATTTACAATTCAAATGCTTTTTCCAATACACGAGATGCTTGCAATTGGTTTCCTTGAAGTTGTTCCAAGATAATATTTTTCTGCACCAGATCCGGTTTTAGTATGTACATTGTTTTTCGGTTCATGATATCTAATAGACGCGGTTGGCTGGATTATATGATGCGAGGCCAATATTTGGCCATGATGCGCCAAACAAAAGACATACAACGCCAAATAAAAGGCGTACACACTTAAGGTATATAGGGCCGACCAACCGGTCAGGTGGTTAGGGTGTTATCCTATAGATCAGAAGGTTCCTGGTTCGAATCCGGGTCAGTGCATGGATGTTTGTAAGCGTGTGGCGCTGAGGCGGCTGGTACACCTTAAATCTGTCGCGGCCGAAAGTCCTCACGTTGGGTTGGTGTGGAAGTTTGGAGAGTGGGGTGCCAGCTCAGGTGTTGCCTCGTCATCTGACCGGGGCTCAAAATTACGTGTTGTTGTCCTCGGTTCTTTCCCATAGGGGATTGATCCCGGACCGTCGTCAATATCCCCCGTTGTGTTGCTCTAGAAAGATGTTAACTAATAATTACCAATTACCAATATTTTGCAAAATTTTTACAAGAACAAATTTGTAGACATGTGTACCTTTGTGCATTTAACTGCTGTAATTTCCTTTGTATTTTTATTTATAGTATCAATACAAAACTTTTCAAGTAGGAAAATTTTTGTCTTTCACCTCTACCCTGATTTCTTCTTATCTTTCCCTTAGGTGATTGCCGACCAACCGGTATAGTGGTTAAGGTGTTAGCCTCTATATCGGATGGTTCCTGGCTCTTATCCGGTTCCGGGCATGGATGTTTGTAAGCGTATGGTGTAGAGGCGGCTGGTGCACCTTGAATCTGTCGTGGCCGAAATTCCTCACGTTGGGTTGGTATGGAAGTTTGGAGAGTGGGGTTCCAGCTCAGGTGTTGCTTCGTCATCTGACCGTGGTTCAAAATTACGAGGTGTTGTTTTCGGATCTTTCCCTTAAGGGACTGATCCCGAACCGTCGTCAATAGCCCGTTGTGTTGTTCTAGTACGACGTTAACTAAAATTACCATTACCATTAGGCGATTGATGCCGGACCGTTGCCAATAGCCCGTTGTGTTGCTCTAGTACAGTTGTCGGCAAACCGAGGCTCGCGAGTCACATGCGGATTTTTAGCCACTTGAGTGCGGCTCTGCCACGAATCGATTTCGACTAAAGGCTGGCAATAAATATCCAGGTGACACGAGGAACAAAGCAGTTGAAGAACTTCAGAAGAGTCAAGAAAAATCAAGTTCTGTATTTAATTATTGGGGGCAATCTTCCAATAATGTTAATATTGCAAGCTTTATTGTTAGTCAAGAGATAGCTAAGAGAGGCAAAGTTTTATAAATGCATCCAAAGAGCTATTCCGGGATTTTAAGAATAAAGCAGAAATTCTTTCAAAAATTAGTTATCACTGTCTGCTAAAACAGTAAAAGACAGAACAGTCAAAATGTCTTCGAATATAACCAATCCACAAATAGAAGATCTTAAATTGGTTGCAGCTTTATAAATAGCTGTTGACGAATCTTGTGACATAAATGACGCAGCGCAAGTTTCACTATTTGTTCGACTTATTTCGTCTTCGGGTACTAAAGAACCTTTAGGATATTGGAACTTGAAAGGTCAATAAATAAGATTATTATTATTATGATACCTGGTTTCATTTAATGTAAGTAGCAAGTTTAAACCGACTCCTAAAAACAGGATTCTTGAAAAGAAATTTGGCTCTCAAAAGAAATTTTAATCGCTGTACTGCTGATCTTTGGTTCTTTTGGGACTAATGAGTTTGCCGACCTCTGCTCTAGTATGACGTTAATTAACAAATTACCAATTACTGCCCTGATTTCTGTATTCTATACTTCTCACCCTCTCTCTCATTGCCTTATGTAATCAGATTGCTCGAGAATTTCAGAGACAAGCTATTCCATGGAGTTAGCAGTGGTTAGCATGGATAAGCAGTATTACACAAAACTGCAAATCAAATCTCCGGTAATGGTAATTTTAGTTAACGTCGTAATAGAGCAACGGGCTATTGACGGGGTCCGGAATCAGTCCCTTAAGTGGAAGATCCGAGTACAACACCTCGTAATTTTGAACCACGGTCAGATGACGAAGCAACACCTAATCTGGCACCCCAGTCTCCAAACTTCCACACCAACCCAATGTGAAATCAAATCTCCGGACATATCGAACAGAAAGCCAGTTATACAGAATGAAGAGTAAAGACAGCTTTAAGAATCGATTATTGATCAACAAACAATCTACTCTACTTCTACTGTGCACTCTGTTGACCGAGTAGTATAGATATGATTCTTGGTACAAGTCCCACTTTGATCATTGACGCTTGTATTGAAACGGAACGCTCTCTAAGCCTCAGGAATGATAGTTCTCGTCTACCTGGAAATAACATTAAGGCCAAACTTTATTCCAATTTAAATGTAATTGCTTTCCTCTTCGCGACCGCATCAATCAGAAAAGTACATGCCAATTGCGATCCGCTTCCTTCGTTTTAACATTCAGTACCAGCACGTTTAGATTTGAATTAATTCTACTTTGTATTGCTAAATATTTAATAAGACACTCGCGCTTCAGGAAGGGTCTTATTTTTTTCCAGGACCTAGCAGATCCATTAGAATATCGATCCATCGACCATATTTTGATCAAACGCATTTGTATGATATAGAACTCCGAAGTGAAGAACTAGCCAGGACGCTAAAGCATACCGTGACAATGAGTAGGTACTTTTGCTTTACAGTTAAAGCTTTTCTTTTGAAGATAAGGTAGGCATTTCAATTAGCGTCGCATTTTGGAGCAACAGAGCGTTTAATAAAACTTCTTTTACAACAAAAACTCACGTAGCTAGAGTCACATTCTTACTCTGATTGGCTGTTGGCATGGCGACAGAGACAAAAGTTGAACTTCCTCCAAGACCTGAAAGCGCAGCGGCAGTGACAGAGACAAACCGGGAGAAACAAAATATGTTTGTAATACGCATGCGCAGTAACGAAGAGGCATGTTTTTTGTCATTGTCGCCGTTGGTGGGAAGCCACCATTAGACTGCTTTCTTCTGCCGGATGGAACCTAATTTGAATCATCTGATTGGTTCACGGGATGGGTGAAGACACCCATCCAATGAATCCTTATCCGATTGGTACATTGATTGATCATCTGAGAGTAGTAGACTTAGATGATTTCACCACTTTTGTCACCACTAAAGATATGCGGATTCACATACCTGCCCTGTCATAAGACGTCACATCGCCAAACAAGGCGATACGATGCCAAATCAGTCACCCATGTCAGTATTTCACAGAGCAGTCACATGACAACTAGTCGACATGTTGATCACACTTTCACACTTTTTAAAGCTCTTCTCAATAGCAATGCTCAACCAACTTATATTTCACGTCTAGGGAACACGTTTGCTCTATATGATGAGTCAAGTGTTTACCATGGCACATCTCTGTTACTATATAACAAAGCAGTTTTGTAGAGCAGGGCTCGAAATACCCGGGTGCACAGGTGCACTGTGCACATGAAAATAAAATTCTGCACCTAATTTTTCCCGCTAGATGCACCCAGTGCACCTAACGTTAAAAAAAAAGGGCTGAAACGTGTTATGTTATTTTGATGTTTGAACGAAATATTAATATTGTCCTCTAAAGGAACGTAATTAAAATTCCTAAATACAGACTATGTGAAAACAAAATCGCTGGGCCGTAACGGGTTTATACAAGAAGAATTTTATTTGTGCCACTGTCACCAGAACTTTCCGATGATCGAAACATTTACTAGATGGCACTGTGAAGCGACTGTCGCGACAGCCATGCGCCGGAGAATTTAGATGTTTAAATGTTTTTATTTACTATCTACTACTTACCAATACAAACATACCCAAATAATAAAGTAGTTTACACTACATTAATGTCCTTATTTTACGTTTTTTTTAAATATGCACCTAAAATATAACCTGTGCACCTAATTTAAAAACTTAGGTGCACTGCATTGAAAAATCTATTTCGAGGCCTGTTGTAGAGTAACAATGTTTGATTAAAAATAATGCAGTTTTAAGCAAATTAAATTAGTTTAACTTCACTTTATTCTTAAATAAAGCTAAGGAAAATATAAGTTACGGCCTTTCGTTTTTTATTTGTTGGAACTTTAAAGTTTATTACACTGGGATTTTCTAATTGCAATTTTTTTTTTAATTCTTGAAATGTACAATGACAGTTTTCTTGCTTCCAGAGCAAATAAGTGGTTTTGGAAGAGAAAAGTAGCAAGGGTATTTTTTTAAAGTCATTTAGTCATTAGAGTATTACTCAGAGTCATTAAATTATTAATCAATTCTAAAAATTGCTCACACGTCGTTCTCATGCTTCTCCATTTTAACTTATCGTTGACTTATTTTAACGATATCAATTTCCAAATACAATCAATCAACCATATAATTAGAAATTATAATGTCTTTTTCTACAGGATGTGAGTAGTAATAGTGTGTAATAATGCATTTTTATATTTTTAGTATCATCCTGATCAGCTGCTGTAGATTCCCAGAGCAGTGAGAAGTTATCAACATAGAAGGCCTCCGACTTATGGTAATAATTATTTGTTACTCTTTATTATACGTCTTTTAAACCCATTTTTCTGAAGGAGTTCAATTTGTCAGTTTTAATTCTTGGACAAGAAACTATGAAAATGCAAAATTATTTCATCATTAATGTACCAAACAGCTAGATAGTTACCCCCAAAATAGATACACTATAGCTATTGCATAACGCAGTCTCAAATTACATATAGTATTGTTTTTGTCATATTAATTACGAAAATATCAACTCTTCAGTATTTTTCCCTTTTCATCGTAAAAATCGTCATCTGACCGTCATTCAAAATAACATCTAGTTGTCCTCGATCTTTCCCTTCGGGTTAAATCCCGGACCGTCACCAATTACCTTGTTGTTCCAGTGCGACGTATATTAAAATACCTTCCTACTTTTCTGATCATACGAAAGGGTATATTATTTTGAAGTTGGTATCTCAATCTCAGTATCAATTTCGAAGTTTTATGGTAATTTTTTAAAAATTAATGTCGTTTTAGAGCATTAATTATAGCTACTGTTGCAGCACAACGGGCTATTGACGATGGTCAGGGTAATGGCATTGGAAAGGTAATTTTTAATTAACGTCGCAGTAGAGCAACACAACGGGCTATTGCGAGGGTCCGGGATCAATCCCTTAAGAGAAAAAACCGAGGACAGCAACTCGTAATTTTGAACCACGGTCAGATGACGAGGTAACACCTGAGCTGGCACCCCACTCTCCAAACTTCCACACCAACCCAACGTGAGGACTTTCGGCCACGACAAATTTAAGGTGCACCAGCCGCCTCCACACCATACGCTTACAAATATCCATGCCCTGATCCGGATTCGAACCAGAAACATTCCGATGTAGAAGCTAACACCTTAAACACCATACCTTTTGGTCGACACCTCACACTCATAAGACAATTGGTTGATTTTATATTAAGTTTTGAAATGTGTCATGGGCTTTTGTCCCACCCTGTCTGATAATCGATATGCGATCGATGTATCGAATGTATGCAATCGATGTATCGAATGTATGCAATCGCCGTATCGAATATATGCAATCGGTGTATCGAATGTATGGAATCGATGTATCGAATGTATGGAATCGATGTATCGATGTATGCAATCGATGTATCAAATGTATGGAATCGATGTATCGAATGTATGCAATCGATTTATCGAATGTATGGAATCGATGTATCGCTTGTATGCAATCGATGTATCGAATGCATGGGATCGATGTATCGAATGCATGCAATCGATGTATCGAATGTATGCAATCGATGTATCGAATGTATGCAATCGAATGTATGCAATCGATGTATCGAATGTATGGAATCGATGTATATGTCGATGTACAGATTTAATGTGTCCCAACCGCCTCTACACCATACGATTACAAACATCCATTCACTGTCCCAGATTCGAACCAGGAGGCTTCTAATCTAGAGGCTAACACCTTAACCACCAGACCGGTCTGTCGGCATTCAATTTGGATAAAGGATTTGCAACTGGGGGGGGGTTTGAATCCAACCGAAGATAGTTGTGAATAAAAGGGGCTGGTGCACGTTAAATCTTGCGGGATCTGAAATGTTGGTGTGGTGAGGAAGTTTAGAGAGTGGGGTACCAGCTCAGATGTACACTCGTCATTTGATGTTATTCAAAATAACAATTTGTTATGCTCGGATATTTCTCTTCGAAGTTGGATCCCGGTCTGTCGTCAAAAGTCGGTTGTACCGTTCTGGTGCGACGTTCGGTCAACTACCAACCTCTCTAAAAACTGTCGAAAGTTTTTCTCTTTTCCCTAATGACGGTCACATTTGACCTAAGTCATTGGCCACTACAAGGCCGGAAGTGATGGCCACTTGTGAAGGAGCACCCAGTGGGAGGACCATCATTGTCCCTAACAATTTATGCTTCGTAATTTTGAACCATGTTCAGATGACGAAGCAACACCTGAGCTGGTATACGCTTACAAATATCCATGCCCGAACCCGGATTCGAACCGGGGACCTTCCGATCTAGAGGCTAACACCTTAACCACTATGCCGGTTGATCGGCAACTGTCGAAAATATAATTAACCATTTTGATGTAGTCAAAGATTTTGAATGCGATTTGTTTGTGTCAGGGCCGACCAACAGGTCTGGTGGTTAAGGTGTTAGCCTCTAGATCGGAAGGTTCCTGGCTCGAATCTTGGTCCGGGCATGGATATTTTTGAAGAGTATGGTGTAGAGGCGGGTGGTGCACCTTAAATCTGTCGTGGCCGAAAGTCCTCACGTTGGGTTTTTGTGGAAGTTTGGAGAGTGGGGTGCCAGCTCAGGTGTTGCCTCGTCACCTGACCGTGGCTCAAAATTGAGTATTGTTGTCCTCGGATCTTTCTCCTAGGGGGTTGATTCCGGACCGTCGTCAATAGTCCGTTGTGTTGCTCTAGTACCACGTTAAATGAAAATACTTTACCTTACCTCGTTTGTTGCAGTAGGATAGGATCTTCAAACAGTGCGAGAGTGTCTGGAGGTACCCAAAAAAGAAACCTCAAATCGCATGATAGCGTGGGACGACATGATAGGTACAGCCTACTGGATGGCTATGGGATGACAATTCCTATTTTTAAGACCTCTTCCTACTTTGAAGGAGATGTAGGACTCATCCTGTGGCTGATTAGATAGTAAGATACACTTTAAAATCTTTATTTGACTAGAATTGCTGATTTGATTACTATCAATGAAAACCGCTAATCCGGGAAGCGTTGGTTTTGATGCAAAAGTTCGTCCTGTTTTTGGCAACGTAAGCAGTGACACAAATCTTTATTTGACAAGAATTTCTGATTTTATTGCTATCAATGAAAACCACTTCACGTTGGGTTGGCGTGGAAGTTTGGAGAGTGGGGTGCCAGCTCAGGTGTTACTTCGTCATCTGACCGTGGTTCAAAATTACGAGGTGTTGTCCTCGGATCTTTCCCTTAAGGGACTGATCCCGGACCGTCGTCAATAGCCCGTTGTGTTGCTCTAGTACGACGTTAACTAAAATTACCTTACCTTACCAATGAAAACCGCTAATCAGGGTAACGGTAATAGTAATTTTAGTTAACGTTGTACTAGAGCAACACAACGGGCTATTGACGACGGTCCGGGATCAGTCCCTTAAGGGAAAGATCCGAGGACATCACCTCGTAATTTTGAACCACGGTCAGATGACGAAGCAACACCTGAGCTGGCACCCCACTCTCCAAACTTCCACGCCAACCCAACGTGAGGACTTTCGGCCACGACAGATTTAAGGTGCATTAGCCGCCTCTACACCATACGTTTACAAACATCCATGCCCGGAACCGGATTCGAACCAGGAACCTTCCGATCTAGAGGCTAACACCTTAACCACTATACCGGTTGGTCGGCCTTACTATCAATGAAAACCGCTAATCCGGGAAGCGTTGGTTTTGATGCAAAAGTTCGTCCCGTTTTTGGCCCTAGATGGCATTGCATCGCAAATTCGAAGTGTTGTCTACTTTTCACGTGTTAAGTTACGATGCGTTGTTTGAAAAGAAGGAATTTCAGTCAGTACTTGAAGGAAAAAATGTGTTAGTGTTGTTTTTTTTAAATTTTGTTAAGCATAAAAAATGACAGAAAATGAGAAGCATTTTCGACGTTTTGTGCTTTTTTCTATCCGGAAATGCAAGAATGCTTCGCAGACGCAAAAGAAGACGTGCTGTGTAGGGTGCCGTTGCCGATTCCACCTGCCGAAAGTGGTTCAGGAAGTTTCGTCACCTGGATCGGTAATGGTAATGGCAATTTTAACGTCGTACTAGAGCTACACAACGGGCTATTGATGACGATCCGGGATCAGTCCCTTAAGGGAAAGATCCGAGGACCACGCCTCGTAATTTTGAACCACGGCCAGATGACGAAGCAACACCCGAGCTGGCACCCCACTGGATCGGTTATTGAGCAAGACACCTCGGAACTTCTATGAGTGCGGGAGGATGCAGCTACGGGAGATATGGGGGAAAGTTATCGAACAGAAGAGCACATTCTGTATTGACTCACTGTAATTTTTAATAAAGTAATTTGTCTTCAATTTTGTTCATAAAACTGGACGAACTTCGGTATCAACCTAATATTAAGAACCGATTGTTTTTCAGCACGGATGAGGAGTCTGACTCGACTGAGATTCCCGTTTCCACCTCGAAAGGAGAACAAGAACTCATCATTTTCTACCGAGGTCAGATAACGAGGTCAACACCCGAGCTGGCACTCCAATCTCCGGATTAGCACACCACGCCAGCGCGAGTATGTTTGAGGCCACGACAGATTTATTGCACCAGTCCACGTTTGACTTGCCTGGAAGTGGGTAGCTCCTGGGAAATCGGAGAGCACTAGAAAGAGCATGATAGTACGGATCTTCAGGATTTTCTTTGAACCTTTAATTCTTGTCTTGTAAGCCATTAAAATATCCCTCTGTCTCAAAGTTGCTTCTCAACTGAATATGTAGGTTTTGTGTTGATATAAAAGTATATTTATTTCAGAAGCAAAACTGCATCATAAGATCCATATTGAAAGCTCAAGATTGTATTATCTTTGCTGCTCAAAGAGGATTTCTTTTGTTTCATTAAGATAGCTGCACTGTATCAAATACACTCTATAACAAAAAAAATCGACGCACCAAGAAGTAGCTATCCGATGGAGACAAAAATCTGCCATGGTTCACCCACTCTTGCCAGCATCTTCTAATCGCCGCATCGCTTCGACTCACATGACGAACGATTCTCCGATTTGCCCAACCTGCCTCTTTCAATCCAATGATACGACCTCTTTCAAACTCTAAAAGTTGCTCGTAATGAGCTCGAATCCTGCGGCGAGGAATTTCTTCAGTCGTTGAAAGACATCCTAAATAGCAATGCAGCATAAATTTTTAACAACAGTTCAAGTACAACTCCTTATATACATCTGCTGGATGCGCAGTTCCTATACGCTGTAGATCGCACTACTTAATCATTGGACACAAAATTTTTATCATTTGCATATTTGGTCAAAACATTTTTGCATACGAAATTTCGAAGCAATCGGATGATTCCTTCTTGGTGCGTCGATTTTTTTTTTGTTATAGAGTGTACTTCAAAGGATTGTATCATTCTGAACTGAAATAAAATAAAAAATTTACAGCCCAATGCGTATATTCGTATTTATTGATTTCAATGTAACCAATTCTTTACATGTTCAGACACAATATTTTATAAGGTTAAGAGTTCGAATCCACCCCAAAACCGTCGTGTGAAAGAGGGTTAGTAATTAATTGGTAATTTTTTAGTTAACGTCGTACTAGAGCAATACAACGGGCTATTGACGACGGTCCGGGATCAGTCCCTTAAGGGAAAGATCCGAGGACAACACCTCGTAATTTTGAACCACGATCAGATGACGATGAAAGAGGGTTAGTGCACTTTAAATCTATCGTGTCCTAAAATGTCCTCGCCGACCAACCGGTATAGTGGTTAAGGCGTTAGCCTCTAGATCGGAAGGTTCCTGGTTCGAATCCGGGTCCGGGCATGGATGTTTGTAAACGTATGGTGTAGAGGCGGCTGATGCGCCTTAAATCTGTCGTGGCCGAAAGTCCTCACGTTGGGTTGGCGTGGAAGTTTGGAGAGTGGGGTGCCAGCTCAGGTGTTGCTTCGTCATCTGATCGTGGTTCAAAATTACGAGGTGTCCTCGAATCTTTCCCTTAAGGGACTGATTCCGGACCGTCGTCAATAGCCCGTTGTGTTGCTCTAGTATGACGTTAACTAAAATTACCATTACCATTACCTCACGTTGGGTTGGCATGGAAGTTTGGAGAGTGGGGTGCCAGCTCAGGTGTTGCTTCGTCATCTGACCGTGGTTCAAAATTACGAGGTGTTGTCCTCGGATCTTTCCCTTAAGGGACTGATCCCGGACCGTCGTCAATAGCCCGTTGTGTTGCTCTAGTACGACGTTAACTAAAATTACCATTACCATTACCTAAAATGTCCTCACGTTGGTGTGGCGAGGAAGTTTGGAGAGGGGGGGGGGATGCTAAGTCAGGTGTGACCTCTTCACCTGACCGTTGTTTGAAATTTCGAGTTACTGTCCTCGAATCCTTAGAGATGGATCCCGGACCGTCACTAAACAGTCCGTTCTGCTCTGTGTTTAAATACCTACCTACCAATCTGAGTTTATTGGAATTTATGACGATAGCAACATAAAATATCCAATCGGTTACCTTTGAAAGATGACCGATTGTAACTATCAAAAGGAAAGGGAAAAATACAAGGCAATTTGGTAATTTTTAATAAACGTCGTACTAGAGCTACACAACAGGCTATTGGCGAAGATCCGGGATCAATCCTCCGATGTAAAGATCCGAGAATAACACCACGTAATTTTGAATCACGGTCATATGACCAGGCGACATTTAAGCTGGCACCCCACCCTCCAAACTTCTTCACCGACCCAACGACTTTCGGCCACGACATATTTAAGGTGCACCAGCCCTTTCTACACCGTACGTTTACAAATATCCATGCTCTGTCCCGGATTCGATTCAGGAATCTTCCGATCTATAGGTCAACACCTTAACCACCAGACCGGTTGGTGGCCTAAAAAATACAAAGATTACTCCTTTTCGGTTTGAAACAATATCAGATTGCGAGGTCCTGAACTGAGCTTGCACCCTACTCTACAAACGTCCACACAAACCCAACGTGAGGACTTTCGGCCACGACAGATTTAAGGTGCACCAGCTGCCTCTACACAGTAGATTTACTTCGGATCTTTCCCTTATTGGGCTGATCCCGGACCGTCGTCAATAGCCCGTTGTATTGCTCTAGTACGACGTTAACTAAAAATTACCATTTTTACCGTAGATTTACAAATATCCTTGCTCTATTCTGAATTCGATCTAGGAATCTTCCAATCTATATAGGTCAATACCTTCACCACCAGACCGGTTGGTCGGCGAAAAATTACAAGGATAACACTTTTTCGATGTGAAACAAGATCAGATGGTGAGGTCTAAACCTGAGCTTCCACCCCACTCTCCAAACGTCCACAACAAACCAACGTGAGGACTTTCGGCCACGACAGCCTTAAGGTGTACTAGCCCCCTCTACACCGTACGTTTACAAATATCCATGCTCTATTCTGAATTCGATCTAGGAATCTTCCAATCTATAGGTCAACACCTTAACCACCAGACCAGTTGTTCGGTGGAAAAATACGAGGATGACACCTTTTCGGTTTGAAATAAGATCAGATGGCGAGGTCTATACCTGAGCTTGCACCCCACTCTCTAAACTTCCGCACCAACCCAACGTCAGGACTCTCTGCCACGAAAAACTTAAGGTGTACCAGCCCCCTCTACACCGTGCGTTTACAAATATCCATGCTCTATTCTGGATTCGATCTAGGAATCTTCCAATCTATAGGTCAACACCTTAACCACCAGACCAGTTGTTCGGTGGAAAAATACGAGGATGACACCTTTTCGGTTTGAAATAAGATCAGATGGCGAGGTCTATACCTGAGCTCGCACCCCACTCTCTAAACTTCCGCACCAACCCAACGTCAGGACTTTCTGCCACGACAAACTTAAGGTGTACCAGCCCCCTCTACACCGTGCGTTTACAAATATCCATGCTCTATTCTGGATTCGATCTAGGAATCTTGCAATCTATATAGGTCAACACCTTAACCACCAGACCGGTTGTTCGGCGGAAAAAATACAAGGATTACACCTTTTCGGTTTGAAACAAGATCAGATGGCGAGGTCTAGACCTGAGCTTGCACCCCACTTTCTAAACTTCCACACCATGCCAACATGCCCTTTGAGACAGCGACAAATTTTAGTCCCAAATGCGTGACTGTCTTTGGTTAGAGTTTCGTACTAGCTACGACTCTATCTGCTAGGAAAGAGGGCTGATATCATTTTCTTGTCCCCAAACGTACTGTCACCAGGCCTTTCATTTCACGAGGGATGTCCAAAAGATTCTCAGTACATCCCCATCCTCGCATCCAGACAAAATCCCTCCTTCCATCATCCCAACAGTTCCGGCTGGATGGAACAGCGCTCGGGCCCCGCAAATGACCGCCGCTTACAGACAGGCGCTAGGGTCAGAGTGGCGCCTATAGGTGCGGGCATAGGCGTCGGCCTGCACTCATCATCAGACGCCGAACATCCGAAGGAGACGGGGGAGAAGTGAAAATTCCGCATGAAAGCTGTCAGCATCCCTCCCCTTGCCTCTGGAACAGCGGAGCCTGGAGTTGCGATGGACGAAGTAGCAGCAATCACTGCTCTTTTTTGTGTTGCTGGGCTTCTTTCTGCGATGGCAGTTTGACTGCTCGGGAATAAAAGAGACTTCCTATTAAAAGTGGTGGGACGTTGACAGGTGCCCGGCGCTACGATTACTTTGTTGCATTTGTTAATAATTCCGCGTGTTCAAGAGAGCCGCGAGGAAGCGAAAGCTTTTTTTTTATACATACCTGGAAGTCATATGGTTTTTTTTTTATTCAAAAAGTCTTTTTGAACTTTTTAGATGTTCGGTGTGATGTATTTCGTTAACCCTCTGACCGCCGAGAAGTTTCGGAGTTGTTGCTTTTACTTCCAAAACACACCAAATTACAGAATAACCGCATATATTGGATGAAACAATCAGTCTTGAATCCTTTGGAAAGATAAAATTGGTCTTTCTAAGAATCGAACCTTTTCAAAGAATTATATTGCTTCTTTTCAGGTAATAGGATAATTTGGAACGGTTGCATTGGTATTTTGCGTATTGTAGAATCCTTTGAAATGATTCTATGCCTATGCTTTCCTTAGAATAGAAAATTACGTGGTGGTGTCCTCGGATCTTTCCCTTAGGGGATTGATCCCGGACCGTCGTCAATAGCCCGTTGTGTTGCTCTAGTACAGCGTTATTTAAAATTACCATTAATATTACCTTAGACTAGAATCATTAGGAAAGATTCCGTTTGTCCTTTTCTTGGCATAAAATCCTTTGGAAAGATTCTATTGGTATTTTTCCCTAGTATAAAATACTTAATAAGATTCTATTGGCCCTTTTATTGGAATGAAATCTTTTGGAAAGATCATATTAGTCCTTTCAATAAAATAGAATAATTTAGAAAGATTATTTCTTTTTGTACTTTACTTAGAATTCTTGGGAGAGACAATTAATCGAAAAGGTCAAAATCGCTTAGAAGTCATGCAGGGAAGATTGCTGACTGTAATGTGGAATTGTGTTTTTGATGCCAAGGATGTTTGTAGTACCTCTGTATGATAAATAAAAAAAACCACTTGAATAAATAATGTGAGTCATGAATTTCAATATTACACGCAATATATAGTCATTTTTAAGTCCTGTGCAAAAGTATAATTTTGCCATGGGGAATGTAATTCAATCAAGAGTGCCTTAAATAGTGTACTGAAATCAAACTTTGGTTCAGCGTTTGTAAGAGGAGAATTTTAATGGCCTTGTCTTTTCTCCCTGTTCTGAATACGATTGCAGGTGGCACACGAAAAGAGGGATTGACCTTGACCTTCCTGGTGGATGCCTCGATGAGATATCTCGTCATTAGCAAAACGAACCAGATCTCGATGGACGAAATATCTCGTCACAACGGAAAAAACTGACAAGAGCTTGACCTCGTCATCATCGAAAAATCGGAAATATCTCGAAGAGGTATCTCGTCATTAGCGAAATTGGTCAGATCTTGATGACGAGACATCTCATCATAAAATTGGTCAAATATTGATGGGCGAGATATCTCGTCAAAACCGCTTGGAGGGTTTAGCACTACAATATAAAGAGGGCGAGCATGAAAGCACATTCACATCACACGCAAAGCACTGGATTATACCTCTGTTGCAAGGTTGTGCTTTAAATTATAAACTAGAAAAAACAGTTTTCAAATGAAAACTATTTTTAATATTTCTGAAGGGCCGCCCCTTCAGACACTTGTGCTTGAGGCCGCCGCCCCATTTGTACAATCCTCTTTTAGTTACGCCACTGGCTAGAGCAGCCCATGTAAGTCATCATATTTAAATGGCTTGAAACATTTTTAGATTTCACTCTCAGAGTTAATTTTCATCTGACCGTGGTTCAAAATTACGTGGTGTTTTTACTCGGATCTTATCCTTTGAGTTTGATTCGTTACATTTCTCTAATGGCCCATGCTAAGAGTAACTAATGCAACTCAGGATTTTTAAGCCACTCGTATAATCTTTTAGATTTCATAAACATTTCTCACTGAATTTAATACATATACTTCAGTTGGAGAGCTATGAGTAGTTCATGAAACTCATGATATTTATGCATTCGTATAAGCTTTTAGACTTCACAGACATTTCTAATTCATAGTAAATTTAATGCATATCATTCCCCCTTTGGACAGCTAAGAGCAGTTTAAGTAACTCATTATATTTAAAGACATGGACTTGCAGACTTTATAGATATATTTCACTTTCACAGTTGATTCAATACATCCCCATTTAACTCTATATTTAAATGACATGAAAAGCTTTTTTAGACTTCATTGACATTTCTCTTTCATAATTAATGTAATACATATCATTCCCCATTGAACAGCCAAGAGAAGTCGCGTAACTCATAACATTTAACTGACATGTACAATCTTTTGGACCTCATAGACATTTCTCTCTCAGAATTAATTTAATGCACATCTTTCCCCATTGAACAGCGAAGAGCAGCTCATTAACCCATGGCATAAGCTGACTTTGCAGACAGTTATATCTTGCTCTTGTAAGCAGTATCAAATTGATGTCTAGGAAAAAGCAAATCGCCACTACAGAAGTTCAAGCGAAATCTGACCCCGGCTTCAGGTGCAGCGGGGCTCAAATAGTTGGACATCTTCTTGGAACAGAACCCCTTGGTCACGCGCCGTCGTTCAAGAATAATCCCAAGAAAGATTTTCGACTCTAAAAGGATTCCTTTGACCAACACATCGAGAAATGTCATCGTCTTTTCAATCATCAACGTTGACTCTCCCTTTCGACCTGCATAGCTGCGTTGCACATGTAAGGCCACCGGACCTCTGACCTTCCTGGAGAGATCAGACCTGTGGTCCGTTGAGCGATTGTTCTATTCCCCGATTTTCTCACACCTAAATAGCTTGTAGAACATCTGAAAGTCAAATACCCCCAACAAAAACCAAGAGAGAGGATATTCTTAAAAGAGGTCTGGCATCCTTCCGACTTGACTTCTTGACCATTTCCTTTCTCCAGCTTCTCACTGGGAGGTCGGATCTTGACAGGAAGATCTTTTGTTCCCGGTCTGGTACCGGGTTGCCGGAGGGGTTAAAAGTGAAAAGGGAATCGGTTTCTTCTTTTACCGGCAAAAGGTAAATTGCCGTTGAGCAAAATGCTTGGGATGGTGTGCGATACCCGGAAATTTCTTCCTTTTCCCCTTTCTTTGATCAACGCACCGTTAATCATGATGCGGTTTCCTTTTGGGGCTGTCAATACATGCAGATGGGTTCTGTCTTTTCGGTAGTGTGTGTTATCCTTGCAGACCGAAATCTAGAGGCCGGTGATGATTTATACTTGTACATCGGACTTGAAAGCAGACCGCGCTTTCCCAAGGTTGTTTGATGGTTTAATTCTGAGAGCAGCGGCACCGACTGGTAATGATATACTTCGTCTGTGGCTAAAAGTTTTTGCCGATAAGATGAATCATGCATGTGTGCTTTCCACCCTTAAAAGTATAGCAACAATATTTCAATGTGGGTTTTAACTCCTTGCTGCATAATGCTTCTTCGGGAACAAAAAGTTTCACTCCTTTGGCTATATCGCGTTATAGCAAGAGAAAAAAAATTACTGTATGGGTATATATAATTCCAAGGTTTGGGTTGGATGTTTGGGTCTTATGACGCAAGGTCCAAAAGTGGATAAGCTGAGCCAAACGCAAGACCGAACATAACCCAATAAAAGTATAAATTATTAATTTAAAATAGCTTAAGACGAAGAGATCAAAGGTAGATTTAAAACATGAAAAAATATATGGATGAGGTAGGTAGGTGTTTTAATTAACGTCATACTAGAGCAACACAACGGGGCTATTGACGACGGTCCGGGATCAATCCCAACATGAAAGATTCGAGAAAAACATCAAGTAATTTTGAACCAAGTTCAGAGGATATATAGTACATAGATGAGAATAAAAATATTCAAACACTAGTCAAATGGTAAAACAAAATCATCATCGCTTGTAGGAAATGAATGAATGAAAAGAACTAATGAATTTAATATATGAATAATGAATGCAAATGATAAATTTGTTACAGCGGTAAAAATAGAAGTTTTATATATAAGATATTTGTCAAAGAACTTTTATAGTGTAATACCGGCCTTATTATTAAATAAAAGACATTTTATAAGAAAAATGTTTATAAATATTTTGAATAAAATTTTATATATAAGATATTTGTCAAATAACTTTTATAGTATAATACCGGCCTTGTTATTAAATAAAAAACATTTTATAAAAAAAATGTTTTTAAAAATTTTGAATAAAATTTTATACGTAAGATCTTTGTCAAAGAAATTTTATAGTGTAATTGCTGCCTTAGAGTTAGAGAGTTGTGCATTAAAATTTGAGAGAGAGAGAGAGTGGGGTATTGGATTTAGAGAGCGATTTATTACAGTTAGAGTGTTGTGTATTAGAGAAAGAGAGTTGTGTATTAGAGAAATAGAGTTGTGTACTAGAGAAAGATAGTTGTGTATTAGAGAGAGAGTGATGTCTAAGAATTAAAGAACGATGATTTAAAAAGAGATTTAGGGAAAAGAAATCTTAGGGAGAGTGCCATAACAAAAATAATTTTTGTTCGACATTACTTGAATAAAAAAATTTTTGTAAAAAATTGATTAATAGTGGATGAACAACTTTCCTGTTGATGTTTAATACTGCTAAAAGGGAAAGGAAAACAGAAAGTTTTTGGCAAGCAATACTATTCTTAAAACACTCATGTATTTTTATGACGATCAATCTCTTCTATACAATCTGACGCATAAGTAGCGTAGCATTTATTTTGTCTATTCAAGAGTTTTATTACTTTTCAATAATAGCATTTTGAATTACAGATTAATAGCATTCAATAATAGCATTAGATTAACAGATGAAAACATTATGCAAATTGGAAGGGGGGAAATGAAAAACGTTCAAAACATCGATTAATAAAGATTAAAAAATTGGATTGTCGATGGCCTTTTCGGGTGAAACAAAAAATTCCACTATAATCGGAACAGAATACGTTTTGCTCCACCGAAATGGCCAGTGACGACGGTTCTTTATTAGGCGTTATCGTTGGATTTTAAATTCATCAGCATTTTGAATTGTTGATACATTCATTACCACTGCTTTCTTTAGGTATATTTCTTATGTGAACAAAACGCAAAATTGACGATGGTTGGTTGAATTTTTATCGGGTTTTGAGGCGCATGGGCCATATTTGGCCAAGCTGATAAGCACAAGACAGATAACGCAATGAGGAAGGAATAAAAAGCGAAAGGGTAGGTAAAAGTGAAAGGTAGGAAATATCACACTAGTAACCTAGAAGTTGGTAAAATTGGTAAAGTTTGAAAAAAAAAAAAAAAAAGGGGGTGTAGTTGAAGTAAGAACAATGCAAAAGACAAAAAATGAGCATTTTTTAATCTGAATTGGTTAATCTATGAAACAGAATAACTATTTTGGAAAATGCATTCTGACAGTTATTCCACCCAAGCCTGGTTACCAGAATAACGAATAAGAAAACGGAAGGTTACGAGTTCGATCTAGGTCCAGCCAAACATCGCGAGGACTAGTACATTGGTGCTTGAGCACATAAATTTTGTCGTTGCCCAAAATCTGAATTGGTTAATCTATGAAACAGAATAACTATTTTGGAAAATGCCATTCTGACAGTTATTCCACCCAAGCCTGTTTACCAGAATAACGAATAAGAAAACGGAAGGTTACGAGTTCGATCTAGGTCCAGCCAAACATCGCGAGGACTAGTACATTGGTGCTTGAGCACATAAATTTTGTCGTTGCCCAAAATCTGAATTGGTTAATCTATGAAACAGAATAACTATTTTGGAAAATGCATTCTGACAGTTATTCCACGGTAGCCTGGTTACCAGAATAACGAATAAGAAAACGGAAGGTTACGAGTTCGATCTAGGTCCAGCCAAACATCGCGAGGACTAGTACCTTGGTGCTTGAGCACATAAATTTTGTCGTTGCCCAAAATATCCTTTGGCGTGGTGTTGAAGATCGGAGCGTGGAGGTACCAGCTCAGGTGATGACCTCGTCATCTGACTGCGGTACAAAATTACTAACCGTTGTCACTGGATATTTCTCTTTGGGATTGATCCCCGCTTCGTCAATAATAGCCCGTTGTGTTGCTCCAGGTAATGGTAATTTGTAATTAACTTCGTACTAGAGTAACACAAGTGGTACTCCAGGGCAACGTCAATTAACTAACAACCCATCTTTATTTTTATTTCTTGCGAAGAGATCAGATACATTCACATTTAATGACTTTCTGAACAAAATACTCGTGATGTGGAAGTTTGGAGATTGGGGTGTCAGCTCGGGTGTCATCTGACCGTGGTTCAAAATAACGAGGTGTTGTCCTCGTGGTACTCCAGGGTGGTACCAATAATACCGTGGTTCAAAATAACGATGCGTTGTCCCTCAAGTGGTACTCCAGGGTAACGTCAATTAACTAACTACCCATCTTTATTTTTATTCTTACGAAGAGATCAAATACATTCACATTTAGTGACTTTTTGAACAAAATACTCGTGATGTGGAAGTTTGGAGACTGGGGTGTCAGCTCGGGTGTCATCTGACCGTAGTTTAAAATAACGAGGTGTTGTCCTCGTAGTGGTACTCCAGGGTGGAACCAATAATACCGTGGTTCAAAATAACGAGGAGTTGTCCCCCAAGTGGTACTCCAGGGTAACGTCAATTAACTAACTACCCCCATCTTTATTTTTATTCTTACGAAGAGATCAAATACATTCACATTTAGTGACTTTTTGAACAAAATACTCGTGATGTGGAAGTTTGGAGACTGGGGTGTCAGCTCGGGTGTCATCTGACCGTAGTTTAAAATAACGAGGTGTTGTCCTCGTAGTGGTACTCCAGGGTGGAACCAATAATACCGTGGTTCAAAATAACGAGGAGTTGTCCCCCAAGTGGTACTCCAGGGTAACGTCAATTAACTAACTACCCCCATCTTTATTTTTATTCTTACGAAGAGATCAAATACATTCACATTTAGTAACTTTCTGAACAAAATACTCGTGTTGTGGAAGTTTGGAGACTGGGGTGTCAGCTCGGGTGTCATCTGACCGTGGTTTAAAATAACGAGGTGTTGTCCTCGGATTTTTTCCTTGGGGGGATGGATCCCGGAACGTCGTCAATAGTCCGTCATCTTGCTCCAGTATAGCATTAATCAAAATACCTATACCGTTCAGATTTAATGACTTTTTGAACACACTATGAGTGGTGTGGAAGTTTGGAGAATGGGGTGCTACTGTTCTCATCTGACTGTGGTTCAAAATTAATTTTTTTTTAAAATCACGTTGAGGAATAGGTTGTATTGACCATTTCCCTTCATGCAGCCCAATATAAACTAGCCTTTGAAATATAGTTGTCAAGAGGTAGAACATTAAAATTTGAGTTGGACATAGTAGCACAAACTGTCAAGTGGCTAAAATTCAAAGTCTCCCCGGTGGAACACAGAGGGCAGTCAGGAATGTCTTTCACACCAATCCGGTGGAGATGTCCTTGGAGATAGTCATGTCCGTTTAAAATTCTGAAGTTGGCCGTAAAGATTCGACTGGGGAGATCCATTGGGACCGGATTACATAATAGGCTTTCCCAGATTTTACCCTTAGCATCTGTCTCTTGAGTTTTGCGTATATCTCGGTTCAAAATTAAGTGGCGTTATTCTCGAATCTATCCATTCGGGATTGATCCCGAACCGTCATCAACAGCCCGTTGTGATGCTCCAGTGTGCCGTAGATCAACAATCTATTATTTTTTTTATTTTCAGTTATTTATTTACTTTTACAAAAAGATTAATTACACTTTCGCATTAAAAGATATTTGAAACCAAATATACGTGTATTTGGTATTGGTATTTTTTAATTAACGTCAAACTGGAGCTACACAACGGGCTATTGAAAATATGTGTCTATCATATCAAGGGAAATGTGAACACACGAATACCGATTCCTCGAACGAAATCGGCGAAACGCGCCAATCTCACCGCCAACCACTCACCAATGGCGCCAGGGAAAAGGATGGTCCCTGACCACCAAATCCACACTAATTATGGTCATCAAACGCCGGGGCCCTCTCCGAGTCGGAGGTCAATCGTCAAAACTGTTCCATAAATCATAGCGAAACCCCCTTCGGTCCAACAATGGGCCGGTTGACCCTTTTGTTGGCTGGAGGAGACCATTGAGGAGACTCGGGACTGGTATTGATTGCATTATTTCTCTGGGGGAGGACGCCTTTGAATGAGCCCTCTGGCGGAGGTGCTAATCACCAACTATCACTCTCGATCCCTTTTAAGCTGGGACGGCCAAGTTGGTTGAGATGTCTGGAGACATAATAAGGCGGGCAGCTGCATATGGTGTTTTTTTATTTTGCTTTTTTGGGCTCGGAATGTAGATTTAAGTGGGATTTGTAAAGGACTGTTAGCATGGCCAAAGGAGGGGTGCACAAGCGATCCAATATCCCTATGAACATTTTGATATCTTCATACATCTTAATATGTTAAATATCTTATTAAGTTAAATATATCTTATTGAGATGAAGATATATCTTAGTATATCTTAATATTAAAATTCATCGAACTCAAAATTGATATTTGCGTTTTGTAGCTGATTGGTTGATGAGGTTCTTATGGAGCAAGGGACACAAATGGCCAAAGCTGAGCTAGACACAAGACCAAAAAAATGTACAACAAATAAAAAGACTGATATATAAAATTCATTGATTTACAATTTTGAATTCAGACTAGCTCAATGTGTGAACTATAAATAAAATTCATAAAACTGATGTCAGAGATGAATAAAACAAATTTTTATTATAAGGACTTCACAGAACCTCTTTGACGTTGGCGTGGTATGGAAGTTTGGAGAGTGGGGTGCCAGCTCAGGTGTTTATATGACCGTGGCTCAAAATTACATGGTGTCGTCTTCGGAACTTTCCCTTCGGGGGTTGATCCCGTACCTTCACCAATAGCCCGTTGTGTTGCTCCTGTGTGACGGTGATTAAAAATACTATGCCATACCCAAAATGTGTTTTAGGGTTGGGTTTTTGGAACGCGCTCATAATATTTTTTCTAATCCTTGCTGATGGACGTATAGTCCTTCAAGCATTCCAGCGGTCAGAACATAGTAGTCAATGTTAACGCAGGACACCATGGGAGGTGCGGCGATATTCAACCCACCCTGAACTGGGGAGGAGACTTGCCTACCTGGAAGACTTTTGGTTAGCTGACCCGGATTTAAGTTTCGTCATGAAGAAAGTAGTAGATGTCAAACACCCAACCCGACTTCGATGCATTTGAAATTCGATCTTTTTCCCAAGTTCTTCAGTTAAGACCCACCTCTCAATGGAGCAACATGCGACAAAACATACTTAACTGTTTCTGTACATAAAACATGTCGATGCGCATGCGTATTTCGGCCAATTCAGTGTCGCAAGACTGATGGAGCAATGTGTGGCTTGTCGAAGAGTGATGTATTTTCCCCTTCGGCCACTAGTGTGGTTATAAAAATTGGTAAATTGTGTCGTGGACGCAAACTTTAGTTTTGACGCAAATACTCGGCCTGATGTTGGATTGAGGAATGAATGAAGCAAACAGAAAGTTTAAACGATTGTCTATTTTAAAAATTCAAAAATTAATTTATATAGTTTGAACGATTAAAGTACAGCTTGATAATAAGTGTTGAGAGATTGTTGTTGTCCAATATTGATTATAGCTTAGTTTGGTACCATTTGAATGACCCGGTCTAACTCCATGCAATCCAAAGTGACACTGGCCCAAAACTCGCCCATCACCGTAGAATTTCGACGTGATCAGGTCCTCCTCCCGTCCACATTGCGCTTGCGCACTCGGTCCAAGGTCATGTCAGATACCGACATTCTTCGTCTATTCGACGCTGTATTTATCTTCTAGTTCTGAATGTTTCTTATAGTTCTGAAACCATTACACAAAACAGTATAACGCTAGACTTTTAATGCACGACTACGATACTGTTCTGATTTAACCCTCCTGGTTGTTGTCGTCATGATGTTTTTCGTCATTAGCAAATCTCACCAGATCCTTGATGGACGTGATATATCGTCCATCAAGATCTCATCGTCTCGTCATTACCAAATCTGGCCAGATCCTTGATGGACGTTATATATCGTCCATCAAGATCTCATCGTCTCGTCATTACCAAATCTGACCAGATCCTTGATGGACGTTATATATCGTCCATCAAGATCTCATCGTCTCGTCATTATCAAATCTGGCTAGATCCTTGATGGACGTGGTATATCGTCCATCAAGATCTCATCGTCTCGTCATTACCAAATCTGGCCAGATCCTTGATGGACGTTATATATCGTCCATCAAGATCTCATCGTCTCGTCATTACCAAATCTGGCTAGATCCTTGATGGACGTGATATATCGACCATCAAGATCTCATCGTCTCGTCATTAGAAGAACATTGACCATTATCTTAATCTCATTTCAATAAAGTATTATTCATTACAGAAAATTTCTTGCAAGCATTTCCTCGTACTGGTTATTCATATTTACACTTAAAATTCGCTTTGACTTTACAAAAATCCCATGTTAAAATTGGTATTATCTTAATGATGTCGTCATTAGCGAAATCGAACAGATCTTGACGGACGAGATATCTCGTCGAAACAACTTGGTGTGTTAAAAATAATTCACTAAAGAAAATCGCTTGTAAAATTTTTTCGCACTAACTACTCATAATTACACTTTAAACAGGCCTTGATTTTTTAAATTTTTATGTTAAAATCGGCAGTACTTTAATATTGTCCTTAGTAGAATTGATTAGATCTTGATGGACGAGTTATCTCGTCGAAACCGATTGGAGTGTTAAAGACGCGTTCACGTCAAAAAGCTCTCAAGCGAACCACCAACAGTCATTAAAAAAAATTGAACATTTTCGGTACTTAAGCTTGTCTAAGATATTCTGACCTTCCTGGCGCATAATTCTTTAACGAGGTAAACCCGCTGTTCCTTTGCCATAGTCCCACATCTCCACAACCACCTTACAATGCCCACTTCCCCCTGTCCTTCCCAATATTATTACTTTCGTAATCACCGCCGACGTTTGATTAATGAAGATAATTCGAAATCTTATCACCCAAAGAAAGGAGGGTCCGAACGTCTTTCATCAGGAGTGCTAAAAGCTCGATGAAAAGCCATTACCAAGAAAGCGAATAAGCAAAACGGAAGCGTCCTTCTAATCCCTCAAATAAAACAAACCCACACATTTTGAGTGTGTTAGCGCGCCTGTCCATGCAATATTCAATTACAACAATCTTAATGACTGTTGTCTTGTCTGAGCCTGCGTAGTAATAACATGATATTACGGTCTGCTCACCGGAACCCTTGTTAAAGTCGCCACCAAGAGCTAGCATTAAAAGTTGAGAGGAGGATGGTGCAAACGTCAGATCGGGTGGGGACTTATTGATGATAAAGGCACGCCCAGGATTTATTATATTTTTATTACTCTCTCTTTCACTTCGGCTATTTATTTTTTTCTATCTCTCTCTCTCTTCATTGGAGAGAAAGACTGATTATAGATTAGGTTATATACGATGCTGAGGATACGCGTTATTGTCCATTCGTTACAGTTTGAATTGGGATTTTGGAAGGCATTGCAGGCAGTCGTAGGATTGTAGGGTCACGAGGGAAATGATATGCTGCTGAGCATGCTTCAGAACTGAAGAGGTGATGTATATTTTATGTGATATTTAATCCACCATTGGTGTTTTGTTGGAATTTTAAAGTCTTTTTTTCTCTTTAAAGTCTATGAGACGTCTGAGATAAAATGCTGTCGGGAATCTTTTCGAGCTAGTGGTGGTGACAACTGAAAGAAAATTTGAGTGCTTTTTAATCCGTAAAATAATCTACCAACTGTTATTTTGCGAGGCATTGACCAAAGGGTTTCAAAGTCTATTGGAAAAATCCTATTTGAGGTAAAATGCTGTTGAGCATCCTTTGAACTCAAGAGGGGATGTATGAAAGGAATTTTGGATGCTTATTTATCAACCAACTGTTGTTTCGTTAGAAAACTTTAAAATCTCTTAGATATCTGAGTAACGTTAGGTATCTAGTAACGTTGACCATCCTTTCGATCTTGGGGTGATTCCATAAAATAATCCACCAATTGATATCTTATGATACATTGAAATTTTAAAGTCTATTGGAATTTGGTATTTTTTTATTAACGTCGTACTGAAGCAACACAACGGGCTATTGACGATCGTACGGAATCAATCACCTAAGGGAAAGATTTGAAGTCTATTGGAGAATGGTATCTAAGACAAAGCACTGTTGAGAGAGCATCATTTTGAACTAGTCACTACTAGCTATAACTGAACTAGTTATATCTGAGTCATATCTAGTTATATCTAGCTATAAATAAACTAGTGATAACTGAAAAAAAATGTGTTTTTCTATCCATAAAATGATTCACTTAATAAGAATTATGTCTGAGATTAAACGCTATTGAGCATCCTTTCGAGCTAGTTAGTGGTTAAACCTAAAAGATAATTTAGGTGACTCTTAATCTATAAAATAATCTACTAATTGTTGTTTGTGAGACATTGACCAAAGGGATTTTAAGGTCTGTTGGAAAATTATATGTAAGATAAAATGCTATCGAGCTTCCTTTCCAGTTAGTGGGAATAGCCGAAAGAAAAATCCAGTGTTGTAATCCATACAATAATCCACCAATTATTTTTTGTGGGACAGTGACCAAAAGGGATTTTAGGTCTATTGGAGAACCGTGTCTGAGATAAATGCTGTAGAGAATTCTTTAGAACTGAAGAAGTGATGTATGTATGAAAGAAATATTTCGATGCTTTTTAATCCATCGATTGGTGTTTTGTTGGAATTTTAAAATATATTGGAGAATTGTATCTCAATACGTTATTGAGCATCCTTACAAACTAGCGGAGAGAACTGAAAGAAAAAATAGGCGTTTTTAATCCATAAAATGATCTATCATTTGTGGTACCTTTACCAGATAGATTTTTATGTCGATTGGAGAATCATATCTGAGATAAAACGCTGTTGACCATTCTTTTAATTGGAGGGGGGGATATCTAAAAGAAATTTTTTTTGTGTATCCATCAATTATAATTCACCAATAGTTATTTTATGAGACAATGATATATTGAAGTATATTGGAAGATCATATCTGAGAAAAAACATTGTTGAGCAAGTATCTTTTCGAACTAGTAGTGATTACTGAGAAAAAATAGACGTTTCTTTAACAAAATGCTGTTGAACATCCTTTCGAAAAGTGGTGATAGTTAAAAAGAAAAATTAGGTATTTCTAATCCACCTATTGTTATTTTGTGGGACATTGACGGAAGATATTTTGAGTGTATTAGAGAGTCCTATCTAATATAAAACACTGAGCATCTTTTTACACTTGTGGTGATAACGGAAAGAAAAATAGTGAGATGTTTTTGATCCATAAAATAATCCAGCAACTGTAATTTTATAAGAGATTGACCAAATGGATTTTAAGGTCTATTAGAGAATTATATAAACGCTAGTGCAAGTTACTTTAATTAAAATTCACTACGTTAATTATTATTTCAATTCTAAATATGCAATATATTAATGAGACATTTAAGTGAATATCAGGATTTGTTATACAGTACTGAAAAAATTATTTATATTTGTTCATTTTATGTTTAAAAAATACTGGTCAATAATTAATATTAAGTAACTTATAATTTTTAAACCTGTGTTACTTTATTTTTGTAAATGTCGCTTTACAATCATGTGCTCAGTCATTCAACAGCTTACTAGTACTAGTACTTACTAGTTCTGCATATGTCATACTGTACCTGGTATTTCTTCTTTTTTTTTTAATTCTACGTAGAAGTTTCTTTTCTTTGCTCTTAGCCACTTCGCATGAAAATAGTCAATCATTTTTATAATTTATCCATATATATATATATACATTATCATAGGGGAAACCTAAATACGAATGGTAAATGTACAGAATGAAAATTTACATTATTCTTTAAGAATCATGTAAAAATATCTTGGAGTCAAACATAGATCAAGAATACTGAAGACAGAAGCCAAGAAAGTAGTAAAACTCAAGGTATGATAACACTTCAAGCAACAGAATATACACTCATTTGCAGTATGGTTCTTGAAAGTAACTAACTTGAAATATATGTATCATGTATCTTGCAATTTAGAATTACAAATTATTTTTACTTTAGGCAACTTAAATAATATTGCAGCTAATTTTGTAATACCTTTTCAAAATTTTCAAAAAACAAAATCAAATATTTTAGAACATCAGGACAATAATAAACTTGTAACTACTTACTAAATTAACTTTATCTGTGTTCCTTCCATTTCTATCTATATACAGGGTGGTCCCGAATTCATGGTACAAACTTTAATGGTAGGTACAGGACATTGTAACAATCATTTATTGTATAGGAATGTATAGTCGCAAGTGACGCGGTGAGGCGTAAACAGGGGAAATAAAAGGAAAGAGAAATGGAGTGATCGGTTGGTATCATTGCCGGTAGAGGGCAGTAGATGTCTAGCCGCTGTTGAACATGATGCATCGCAGTAGGGAAAAGCGCCATTCACAATTGTGCTGCCGTAGACGATGGGTGACTTTACGTATGCAGAAAAAGCAGACATGCATTACATGTACGGCCGTGCAAATGGTAACGGCAGAGCTGCGTTACGAATGTATCGCGCGGAGTATCCTGATCGACGAATGCCGGATCATAGAATTTTTCAACGGTTACATCGTCAACTTTGTGAAACAGGTGCGTTCGACGTCAACAGACATGGCGCTGGTCGAGTAAGAGCTGTACGCACTCCAAGGCTGGAAGAAAGCATCTTGAACATTGTGGCTGATAGACCCGAGTCAAGCACAAGAACTGTTGCGCGTGACGTAGGTGTGAGTCATCAGACTGTATGCAGAGTGTTAAACGAAAATCGCTTACACCCCTTCCATTTTCAGAAAGTACAAGCATTGAATCCGGCAGATTATCCTCGCCGCGTGAACTTCTGCCTGTGGGTGATGCAGCAATGTGCGTTGCAGCCGGATTTCGTAGATTATGTGCTATTTACAGATGAAGCGACATTTTCACGCGAGGGTGTCTTTAATGCGCACAATTCCCATGTGTGGGCAACCGATAATCCACATGCAACGCGTCGACATGCGTTTCAACAACGTTTCAGTATTAATGTGTGGGCTGGTATTGTGAACGACTTTTTGATTGGCCCATACTTACTACCCACGCGGCTCACTGGCGGAAGCTATCTTATTTTTCTGAAAGAAGTGTTACCACAACTGCTGCATGATGTTCCGATCGCCATTCGTAACCGCATGTGGTTTCAGCACGATGGGGCGCCAGCACACTTCAGCATTGATGTACGGAATTACCTGAATGCCACGTTTGGTACTCGATGGATTGGGCGTGGTGGACCAGTCCCTTGGCCACCCCGATCTCCCGATTTATCGAGCCTCGATTACTTTTTATGGGGACATCTAAAGCATCTTGTTTATGAGACTCCAGTTGACTCAGATGAGGATCTCGTCGCTCGCTTATCTGTAGCTGCTGCAGGTGTGCGTGAAATACCAGGCATCTTTGAACGTGTACGCCAATCGCTCCACCGACGCTGTCAAGCATGTATCGATACTGGTGGACGCAATTTTGAACAATTACTGTAAACATGACACTTGTCAACAACGCTTTCAATAAAATCTTTGTTTTTCCTTTCGGTCGTTATTTCCCCTGTTTTCGCCTCACCGCGTCACTTGCGACTATACATTCCTATACAATAAATCATTGTTACAATGTCCTGTACCTACCATTAAAGTTTGTACCATGAATTCGGGACCACCCTGTATATAATTCTCTTACGTGGCACGCAAAAAAGACTTTATTTGTAATCGCGTTTTGGCAACACTGTACGATTGTTTGTTTATCGCGAAGTCTTGCGCATCGATTGAATTTATAGCGTTATCGGATGAAATTTTATTGAAAAAAAATAGGAAATTTTAATGAGCTGTTGCAGTTAGTTTATAACAGAAATCAAAGAAAGCGGAGGATCTTTTCAGGGCCATTTAAAAAACGGTCCTTTTCAGGACCAACAATTATAGTTCAACAGGACGCTTGCACTACAACTTTCGGCAACAAACTCAATGAAAAAGTGTGGGTCGTTTGAGTGCTGGGAAAATGTACGCACAAACAACATGCTGGGTATTCAATTTCCAAAGCAACGCTCACGTTTCGAGTCAAAATTTGCACAAAGTTTTCATTTAAATTCTGGTTTTAGAGATGCTGTATATATTTTTTCTGTAATACAGCAAATTTAGATTTTAAAAACATTTTTTTGGTAACATATTTTGTAAACAATCCCTTCTGCTAGGACACATGTCTTCATTGAGGCAAGCGAAGCGAGCATAGGTTCGCGCAGCGAACTAATGAGGATTGCGAAGCAATCCTCCGTGGGTTGGCGAGCGTTAGCGAGCAGGGGGCTGTCCCCTTAGTAAGGATTAATTCGTTAGTTGATAATGTAAATGAAAGTATCAATTAATAATATATGATAATATACAGAATGGGCGAAAAGTACATGACACATTTCAAATTGTAATACAAAATCAACCAATTGTCCTATGAGAATGTGGTTTTCACAAAATAGTTTTACATGGTATCAAGATTTTTATTTTGGCATACCAAAAACGTTCATATTTTAACGCATAGATGGCACTGTACCGAAAAGAACTATAAAATTGTACACAAATAATTATAATACATATTATAATTTATTAGAGCATTTTTGTCACTACTTACAACCGTATTTCAACGTGGGTGCCCTTTGTGGCTCGAGACACATCAAACCGATACTCAATTTCAATCCACGTATTTGCTAACACGGATTGCGGAATAGTGCTGATTACTTGCATGATTCGTGTCTTCAATTCTTCAAACAATACTATTTTTTTATGCCAAAAAAAGTAACTTGATGCCATGTAAAGCTATTTAATGAAAACCACACTAACATATTGAACTAGTTACCACCGTCCTTGCCTAAGCCATTCGGTGTACTGTCACGTAGTTTTGAACCACGGTCAGATGACGTGGCAACATCTGGACTAGCACCCCACTCTCCAAACTTCCACACCAACCCAATGTGAGGACTTTCGGTCACGACAGATTTAAGGTGCACCAGCCGCCTCCACACCATATACTTACAAATATCCATGCCCTGACCCGGATTCGAACCAGGTACCTTCCGATGTAGAGGATAACACCTTAACCACCATACCTGTTGGTCGGCACCTCACACTCATATGACAATTGGTTGATATTATTTAAATTTTGAAATGTGCCATGGGCTTTTGTCCCACCCTGTCGAATAATCGATATGTAATCGATGTATCGAATGTAAGCAATCGATAATAATGTGATACAATGGGCTTTTGTCCCACCCTTTCTAATAATCGATATGCAATCGATGTATCGAATGTATTCAATCGATAATAATGTGATACAATCTATTAAGCGCATGTGAACTTTTTTCCTTTTTTTTTTTGTAATTTTATTCACTACTGTCCCACTATTATTTTTCATGTAGGTAGCTGATCTAATGTCTCACTGGAGCAACACAGCGGGTTTTATTGATGGTCCTACAGCAATCCTCAAGGGAAAGATCCGAGGACAACTCCACTTAATTTTCATCCACGTTGACAAGGTGACACCTGATCTGACACCCCGCTCTCCAAGCATCGCGACAACGTGTGGAGATATGAGGCCACGACAGATTTAACGAGCACCAGCCCCCTTCGTACGCGAAGGTCTTTGGTTGGTTTCAAACTCGCAACCTTTCAGTCGATAATCAGTTATTCTTCTAATCGGGTACATACGACGTCGCAGATCACCCACTAGTCATGTAACTATGTAATTTTTAATAGTCACTGTAACCACTTTTCAGAGCCCCGTCATACATGTAAAAGAGCTATTTCTATACATGAAACAATACATCAGAAACTCCCTACAACAATTAAGTTTGGAAAGTGGGGTGACCGTGGTTCAAAATTACGAGGTGTTGTCCTCGGTTCTTTCCCATGTGGGATTGATCCCGGACCATCGTCAATAGCCCGTTGTGTTGGTTTTGCCGAGGTTTTTGCCCGAGGTTTTTGCGCTTTTTTTTCTCTCCACTCGCAGGCCGCTGCGAAGAGAGCCTCGATTACTCTCACTGCGAGTTGGGATCGTATGTGGTGTGGCGAGTAATTCTGAGGTCATTCTTAGAAGTAAATTACTCTTCGCAAAAGGAAATCGATAGACGTTAATGTTAAATTAGTCCCCATCGGCTGAATTAATGAATAACGATGCTGTGTTTCGGAATATATTTTTCTCGCTTAGCCATAGAAGAGTCCTTCCAGACTGTTCTTTTTAAAAAGAGAATTTTTAAATGCCTTACAAATACATTCCATCGATTATGATCGATTCTTTACGATATAATAGTTCATATTCATTAAATATGAAAAATATGTATCGATTGAAATATCAAATTATAACTTTAAGCAAATAAGTTTATGCAATGTATTCATCGTTTACTCAAAAATTACTCAACTTGCCCATTCAAGCATAGTATCGGCGCTACTCATTTATTTAACCCTCTAAGGGGTTTCGACGACATATCTCGTTCACCAAAGTCTTACCAACTTTGCTAATGACGAGATTTCTCGTCATCAAGGTATTGCCGATCTTTTGACATTGTCGAGATCAATATCTGATCTGTTCCTTCCAAAAACGAAATATCTCGTTCATCAAGAGTTAAATCAGTTTTTCTACTGACGAGGTACCTCTTCTAGTTAACCACTAGGAGGGTTAATTTTGTGCTCAGATGGCAAAATGTTGTAAGTCACTTTTCCCAAAAAATTGAGTAAGTCCCATTCTGGAGTCTGGCATAATGTCGTAAGTCTTTTCTTTCAGTTTATGAGAAAACAAAGATGGGAAAAAATGTAATAAGTCAAAAAGCACAGAACCACATGTTGAATCTTGAATCTTAAAATTGCTAAAAAAATGACTAAGAACATTTTGTCAACTGAGCGCAGAATTGTTCTTATCTATTGATGGCAGTTTTACGAGCATTTCATATTTCTTTAAAATCAATATGAATTGAATATACACCCATTTAAGCATTTCATGCTTCCTTGGATGTAGCATGAAGCATGAAATAAATCGAATATAAATAGCAGCATTTCTTGTACTTCTGAGGCCGTGGTCAAATGGGAAGTATAAGACGCAAAGCGACAGTCGGAGGGTTTTCACCGTTCTCGCCGGCACCGCTGATTGGCCAGCGCATTAACATGTAAGCACAGTAGGAAAAGTAATTTGGTTCTTACCAAAGGCGGACATTGTATGAGGACTGCGAAGTCGAAACCCAAATTGATTTAAATGGGGATTAAGACGAGCGAATGTTTGGAAATAATCAAATCTCACAGTAAATACTTGCAAATACATTTGCATCTTTTCAAAACAATCTTTGTCTTCACAATAGCAATTGCTATCATTTGTATACAGCGTTTTAACACTCCAATTGGGTCCGACGAGATACCTAGTCCATCAAGATGTGACTAATTTTTGCTAATGACCAGATATATATCGTCCATCAAGATGAGACTCAGTTTTGCTAATGACTAATATATCGCCCATCAAGATCTGACTCATTTTTGCTGATGACCAGATATATCGTCCGTCAAGATGTGACTCATTTTTGCAAATGACCATATATATCGTCCATCAAGATGTGACTGACTCAGTTTTGCTATTGACTAATATATCGTCCATCAAGATCTGACTCAATTTTACTGATGACCAGATATATCGTCCATCAATATGTGACTCATTTCTGCTGATGACCAGATATATCGTCCATCAAGATGTGACTCATTTTTTGCTAATAACAAGATATCTCGTCCATCAAGATGTCACTCTTTTTTGCTAATAACCAGATATCTCGTCCATTAAGATGTAACTCATTTTTGCTAATGACCAGATATGGCGTCCATCAAGATGTGCCTCACTTTTGCTAATGACTAATATATCGTCCATCAAGATCTGACTCAGTTTTGCTAATGACGAGATATATCGTCCATCAAGATGGGACTCATTTTTGCAAATGGCCAGATATCTCGTCTATCAAGATGTGACTCATTTATGCTAATGACCAGATATGACGTCCATCAAGATGTGCCTCACTTTTGCTAATGACGAGATATATTGTCCATCAAGATGTGACTCATTTTTGCTAATGACCAGATATCTCGTTCATCAAAATGTGACTCATTTTTGCTAATAACAAGATATCTGGTCCATCAAGATGTCACTCTTTTTTGCTAATAATCAGATATCTCGTCCATTAAGATGCGACTCATTTGTGCTACTAATCAGATATCTCGTCCATCAAGATGTCACTCTTTTTTGCTAATGACCAGATATCTCGTCCATTAAGATGCGACTCATTTGTGCTAATCAACAGATATCTCGTCCATCAAGATGTGACTCACTTTTGCTAATGACTAATATATCGTCCATCAAGATCTGACTCATTTTTGCTGATGACCAGATATCTCGTCCATTAAGATGCGACTCATTTTTGCTAATGACCAGATATCTCGTCCATCAATATGTGACTCATTTTTGCTAATGACCAGATATCTCGTTCATCAAAATGTGACTCATTTTTGCTAATAACAAGATATCTGGTCCATCAAGATGTCACTCTTTTTTGCTAATAATCAGATATCTCGTCCATTAAGATGCGACTCATTTGTGCTACTAATCAGATATCTCGTCCATCAAGATGTCACTCTTTTTTGCTAATGACCAGATATCTCGTCCATTAAGATGCGACTCATTTGTGCTAATCAACAGATATCTCGTCCATCAAGATGTGACTCACTTTTGCTAATGACTAATATATCGTCCATCAAGATCTGACTCATTTTTGCTGATGACCAGATATCTCGTCCATCAAGATGTGACTCACTTTTGCTAATGACTAATATATCGTTCATCAAAATGTGACTCATTTTTGCTAATAACAAGATATCTCGTCCATTAAGATGCGACTCATTTTTGCTAATGACCAGATATCTCGTCCATCAAGATGTGACTCATTTTTGCTACTAACCGGATATCTCGTCCATCAAGATGTCACTAATTTTTGCTAATAACCAGATATCTCGTCCATTAAGATGCGACTCATTTCTGCTAATGTCCAGATATCTCGTCCATTAAGATGGGACTCATTTTTCGTTTTGACCAATATCTCGTCCATCAAAATGTGACTCATTTTTTGCTAATGACCACAGATATCTCGTCCATCAAGATGTGACTCATTTGTGCTAATGACCAGGTATGATGACCATCAAGATCTGTTCTGTTTTGCTAATGACAAGATACCTCATTGAGACAGTCATCATGAGTGTTTAAACAGCTCGTTAAAGTAAAAAACAAAAGCAGTATTCAAGAGAAAACCGGGGGCGCGGTGGGTTGCCCGGTTGGTAAAGTAACGATTTGCAGCCGGAGGGTTGTGAATTCGATTTCAACCAAAGACCATCTTCTTTAAAGGGAACAGATATTTCGTGGCCTCAAATGTCCTTAAGCTGGTGTGGTGTGGAAGTTTGGAGAGTGGGGTGCCCGCTCAGTGTTTCTCCGTCATCTGACCATGGTTCAAAATTACGTGATGGTGTGGATACCGTACCGTCGGCAATAGCCCGTTATGTTGCTTGTTAATTAAAATATCTACCTACCTGGTGAAAACCGATATTTTTATAACCGTCGCATTGGAGCAACACAACGGGCTATTGGCGACGGTATAAACTCAGGTATGTATTTTATGGTATTTTATTAAAGGTCGCACTGGAGCAAGAAAACGGGCTATTCTATAAACCCGGGATTCATTGGAATACAGCAACAAGATCATCCTCAAAAAAAATTCTGGTAGGCACCAGAACAAAATGATTTTCGATTCCAAAAGGCGTCTCACTGTCGCTTAAACACACCAGAGAATTCAAATTACAAGTAAAGGATTTGGAAAAACACGCTTTCTAACAGCTAAATAAAGTCATTTTCGAGTTTCAAGTAGCGGGAACCATTAAAGTTTGACAGCACGCAACACAATCGACAATAATAATTGGTTTATCTGATTCTCCCAGGTAATTGTATACCAGATGGAAGAATGGCGATAACACTAGGTATGGAGATAACACGATACCGTTGCACGCGAGACGCGATCGGAAAAGAAATAACTGGATTAATGCGTTCTTGAGTGTTTTTGTAACCCTTAAGCATGGGCCACACACAAGAGCAGGGTACGACATGCACATGCGTTTTCTGTTTCAGCATTGGAAACATGTTTGTAAGCATGCATATTTCTGTCTTTTTAGCGAAGTAGGACTGACGTTGGACCATTGTGTGACCTGCCTTAAGCCCAAACACAAAATATAGCAACATGCGAGGAAACAGGACACGCGCACGCGCATTATCTTTCTGTACCGTAAATACCTCTGTGCACTAGGGGTTGCGACATCGATGTCGATGTTTTCAAAACATCGATGTTTAAAAAAAAAACATCGATGTATTTAACATCGATGTATTGGGGTCGATGTTTTTGTAACATCGATGTTTATACTTGTCGATATTTTTACGTTGTCGATGCTTTTTATTTATTTTTCGATTTATTTTTAAGTGAAAAAGATACCGTTATAAAAATTTAAAAAACTAGGGGGCTCCGCCCCCTGCTCGCTTACGCTCGCCAACCCCCGGGATTGCTACGCAATCCCATTTGGTTTGCTTCGCAAACCAACACTCCTTTTACATATGCCATTTGGTTTGCTTCGCGAATCAACATTCCTTTCGCACAGTGAAACTATCTGAATAATTTGTATTATCCTAATTTCACTTTCCGGTCCATGACGTCACAGCGAGGGCTTCGCAACCTGCTCGCCGACCCCCGGGGATTGCTACGCAATCCCGTTTGGTTTGCTTCGCAAACCAATACCTCTTTTGCAAGTGATTTGACTTATTTTTACTTTAACACTTAATGCACCCTAAACTAATAGCCGCATCATTAAAAAATCTTCTGCATCTTGTTCCCTGTACAATTTTAAGTAAACCGTGTTAATCTAAAAACTTTACGATCTGTACTTTGTACTTTCTCGGTAAACCGTCTGAAAACAGAGGGAAAAAAAGCGAGCCTTTTTCCTCGCCAAATAAAAAGAAATCGTTTTCATGGCAATTGGTGCTACGATAAATTTGATATCTGGCAAACCCGATAATAAAAAATACAACCCTCCGCGAATGCAATGCTCCGCGAAATAAAAATTACGAAATTTGTGTCACCAACTTTTGATTGCATCCAATTTATTTATGAACCAATTTTAAAAATAATTGTACTGTAAGAAAGAGAACATTCTGAGGTATACTGCGATATTTTAAAAATTAAAAACTAATAGTGATACGATATAGATATGACAGTTTTAGTTTTGTATCTGAAATTACGATCTGAAGGTTCCGAAAATTGTATGACCCACTTTTAATTGCATCGATTTTATTTATTAATCAATTTAAAAAATAATTGTACCATAAGAAAGAGTGTAATGTAATGTATTCAGTGATGTTCTCAAATGTAAAAAATAATGTTGTTTTTTTTTTTATATAATTGTTGTGACAAAAAGTAGCGAAAATATCCAAAGATTCCGAATTTTGTATCACAAAGTTTTGATCGCATCCAATTTAATTATTAACCGATTTAAAAAATAATAGTACCGTAAGAAAGAGTACATTCTGAGGTATACTGCAATATTTTAAAAATTAAAAACTAATAGTAATAAGATATAGATACGGCAGTTTAAAAAAAAAGTAACAAAAATGTCACAATTTTTCCCGAATTTCAAAAAAATATTATCACGAACCAAATTGAAATTTAAAAAAAAACTCGACGAGCTGCAAAAATTTACGTTGAAAGGTACTCTTAAAAAAAACCTCACGACTGAAGACTGAAAATTTGAATGTGTTTTGCTCACTCGCGGAAGAAATTTCACTTCTTCAACTTTAACACTTAATAAAACCTAAACTAAAAGCCGCATCGGAAAAAAAATGTTAATAATTATCTAGGGAATACGATGAAGAACAAAGCATGTTAATTTCATTTTTTTCCGATCAGTACTTTCTCGGGAATCCGTCTAAGAATCGAGCTTAACAACACATTTTTCAATCCTGCGGCGGCGGCGTCGGCGGTAACTTTTTTTTAATATAGAGAGATAACCAAGTAGCATAATTTTCATAATCAACAAATTGAACATACTTTTAGACCAAAGTGACCAGGGATGAAGGGTCTGAAAAGTAGGGATGCGACATCGATGTCGATATTTTCTAAACATTGATGTTTTAGAAAAAAAAACATCGATGTATTGGAGCCGATGTCGCATCACTAGTTGCTAAACCAGTTTTAAAAAAAAGGGAAACAAGTTTAAATACACTGAATTTTAAAAACATCGATGGTTTGGGGGCGATGTATTATCAACATCGATGTTTTAATTTTGAACATCGATGTCGCATCCCTACTGTGCGCATGCGTATTTCGTTTCTATACAGAAAAGATGTCGGTACGCATACGTATTTCTGCCGATTTAATGTCGTAGGATTGATGTTGGTGCTATGTGTAGCTTGCTTTAAGCCCTGCCACTCACTAGAACAGTATGCGGCAAAACGTAAGACATACGGATGCGTATTCCGTTTTCACACAGAAAACATATCTTAACGTATGCGCATTTCTGTCTATTTAGTGTCGCCGGACTATTGTTGGACATTGGTGTGATTTGCCTTTATCCCGGCCACACACTACAACAGCATGCGGCCGCCAAAAGTACGGCATGCGCACGCGTACTTCTTTTCAATACTGAAAACATATTTGTACGCAAGCGTGTTTTCATCTATTTAGTGTCGCAGAACTGATGTTGACTCAATGTATAACTTGCCTTCAGCCCGGCCACACACCTAAGCACGCGCATGCGCACTTTTTATCGGTACTAAACATGTTTGTACGCATACGTATTTGTATATTTAGTGTCGCAGGACTGATGTTGAACCAATGTGTAACTTCCCTTAAGCCCAGCCATATTCCAATAGCAAATTACGACGAAACTTACGACACACGTATGAGTCGTACTCCGTTTCTGTACGAAAAACATATTTGTACGCAGACGTATTTCTGTCGACTTAGGCCCGGCTCACACATCCGGTTATTCACCGTGCGGTGCCACTGCGGCACCGAAGCCCAACTATGCACACATAACCGTGAAATGATGCACGAACTCATTTCGCGCCATTTGTGATAAATATTCTATCGAAGAAAACGTGTTTATTTCGCTTACTTGGTGTAAAAAAAGTATATTTTGAAACAATATAGACTTTACTGGATACAACCATTTATTAATTATTATTTATATTCCATTTGTTTATGAAAAAAAGGTACTTCAGAACGGAGACTCATGTGCGGCGCTGTGGGTAAGTAAGGACGGTCTGAAATACATTAGATCCACTGAAGTAGTGCACACTCGCCGCACACGCTTCTTCGGTCTGAAGTACCTGTTTTTCATAAATAAATGGATTATAAACAATAGTTAATAAATGGTTGTATCCAGTAACGACTACCGTTGTTACAAAATATACTTTTTTTACACTAAGTAAGCGAAATAAACACGTTTTCTTCCATAGAATATTTATCGCAAATGGCACGAAATGACTATTTGTGTCATTTTACGGTTGTGCGTATGTAGTAGTTGTGCTTCTGTGCCGCAGTGGCACCGCACGTTGAAAAATCGGATGTGTGCATCGGGCCTTAGTGTCGTAGAACTGTCTTTGGACTAATGTGAGGCTTGCCTTAAGCCATGTTACACACCACAACATCATGCGTCAAAACTTACGAAACGACACCTTATTCTCAGTCCGTTTCAATAAGAAATTTCACAAAGAAAACAATGCTATTCAAAATCATGGATCTTTTAAAATTCTTGAAACTGGACATCAATTTATTATTTTGCAAACATATTGACCGGATTATTTTCCTTTGACCAGAAACGACGCAATATATCCTACCAACTCCCCTCCAAATGATCCAATTTCGCCCCAAGCTTCTATAAAGACTGCCATTTAACAACAGTGCGATATTTTATTGAAACAATGCCGCCAAAGACAGCCCATTCCGGAAAAAAACAGTTTAGGGTTACTCCAATTGAAACGACATCTCATTTAAAAGATAAAGCACTCCTCGTCGTCAGTTTAAACACCCATAAAACGATAAACCGACAGATTTTATGCCCAACCCATGGAGAGCAAGCACTCCCCGCTTTAAAACCCAGCTTTTAAAAATGAACTGTCTGCTTTTTATCCTCCAAAATAATCGTCGCCGTTTTCAGGGAGGAACCTTTTAAGTCGGTAACCAGCAAGACCTTAAAGCACCCACTGAAACGACTGCGCTATTGTTCAACTTTAATGCGGCTCCAGTCTTATAAACCAAATGCCTTCCTTTTTTTAGTGTCGTCTAACTTTTTTTATCCACCGTTGAGTAATTATCGGTGCTCGAAATTGGGGTATCGACAGTAAAAAATTAGATACGAGGTGATTTGGTGAAGTCGTTCGGCGGACTGATTTTGATTTCGTGCCTTTTTATGACAACTACACTGGAACAGATGCGCGTCGAAATAGATCTGAGTGTTTTAGAGCAGTTATTTATTGCTCTCGGCTTGAGACCTGCTTTTACCGAACGGATCGGAGATATTAGGTCTATAGTCAGCATTGATGAGAAGTGTACTGTGTGTTGTGTGATGTGAGGAGTGATTGCTGTACTGTTATGGGGGCCTAAAACTCAAAATATGAAAAAAAAGTCCCATTTTTTTTTGCTATCTTAAAAAATGAAATAGATATTTCTGAATAAAATGACACCCAAATTTTGTTTGTACCGTCAGTAGAACCGGAAATATTCAACTTTCTATAACAAGACAGCTTGCAAATCAAACGAGCCTTCATATTTTTAAACGCTCTTTTTCTCCTTTTGTGTTAAATGGGATTTTAATAGTGAAAAATGGATACAACTTAAAAACTACTTGTCATAAATGAATTAAATATTCTATATTTACTTTTCAAATATATTTCTTTATTTTGTCTTCAGTAATTGTGTATGTATATCTTATTTCTTTTTCTATAATTTTTCGAACTTTGTATTATACTATGAGTTTTATGTAGTTTTTGGACAAAATATTTTTTTAAATGCTTTTTATTGTTTTAACCAAAAATCACGATGACAGTTTATAGTATGAACTTTTAGGAGTTAATTAATGCAAAAATGAAGGGATTTGTTATAAAATATTTAAAGATATATCAATTTTGCCCAACATCAAAATTTTCAACTTTTTAAATTTTAGTAAAAAATTATTGAAGTTTTGAAAATATAATATAGTTATTATAATTGAAAAATACAATGTATACCTACATAAAAATTTCAAAAAAACAAACAATTTTTTTAATTGCGATTTTAAAATTTTTTGAGTCTCGGACCCCTTTAAGGTCTGTTTTAGGGTTTCTGATGATTGGTTAGATTGATGTGAACTTTAAAGGTTGTTCTGAATTGTATTCGTGTGTGTTACCATTCCTCTTGATATGGTACGCATATTTTGTTCAAAATGTCGTGTAATTTGAAAATATAATTTATCTTTTAGTAAAAATAACTAAATAAATAAAAATAAAAATGGGAAGGTAGGGTTGTGAACTAACTTCGAACTGGAGCAGCACAATCGGATATTGGTGACTGTCCGGGATCAATCCCGAAGGGAAAGTTTCGAGGATAACGCCACTTAATTTCGAACCACGGTAAGACGACGAGAACACCACCTGAGCTGGCATCCCACTCTCCAAACTTCCACACCACTCATGTTGGGTTCAAAACGCCTTTACATGTAAGCGTAATTTATCTTTTTGTAAGAAGTAAAAAAAAAGTTACGAAGGTAGGTAGTTTATTAACGTCACACTGGAACAGCACAACGGGCTATTGGCGAGGATCCGCGATCAATCCTGAAAGTAAAGATTAGAGAACAACACAGTCCTCGTCATTTTGAACCAAGGTCAGATGATGAGGTCAACACCTGACTCTTCAATACCCAACTCTTCAAAACTTCCACTACACGCCAACTTGAAGATATTGTAGGTCACGACAGATTTAAAGTGCACCAGTCCCTCCGGTTGTTAATCCGGTATGCTTGCAACAATTTTATATCCAATCAAATTGTTTTTAAGGGACTGATCCCGGACCGTCGTCAATAGACCGTTGTGTTGCTCTAGTACGATGTTAACTAAAATTACCATTACCAATCAAAGTGTTTTCATAATTCATCTTAAGTCCAAACTAGAACAAAAGTGGAAGAATGGATTTCTGTTGTAGAACAACTTTTTCAACTAATCTTCTGATTAACTTTGAATTTCACTACGTTACTTGTCACGGAAATTGACGATATTTGTTTATTGTCCAATGGCAGCAACGACTATAAACAGTATAAAATCGATCATTACAAGTTTCATTCTTTAATTTTGCCTCTAAGTTTAAACATGCTTTATTTTACCTATAGCGGAGGTAATGGTAATTTTAGTTAACGTCGTACTAGAGCAACACAAAGGGCTATTGACGACGGTCCGGAATCAGTCCCTTAAGGGAAAGATTCGAGGACAACACCTCGTAATTTTGAACCACGGTCAGATGACGAAGCAACACCTGAGCTGGCACCCCACTCTCCAAACTTCCACGCCAACCCAACGTGAGGACTTTCGGCCACGACAGATTTAAGGTGCACCAGCCGCCTCTACACCATACGTTTACAAACATCCATGCCTGGACCCGGATTCGAACCAGGAACCTTCCGATCTAGAGGCTAACACCTTAACCACTATACCGGTTGGTCGGCCCCTATAGCGGAGGCATAACAATGCTAAAACTAGCTTGAAAAGCTCGCGAATCTAATAGAATTCGTCATCAGTCTGATGACAGAAAGCAATGAGAAATCCGAACGGTAGAAATCAGAGCGGGAAAAAAAATGAGAAAGTACGTTAACTTAAATAAAAAAACATTTAAATTAAGTAAATGGGATGAAATTCATGAAGACGTCTAGAATATAATTAAGGTAACGAGCTTGCTATGCGTTTTATTAAGAATAAAAATCAGCACAAGTAGAAGTAAACGAAATGATGTTACACATTTTTAAATAATTTTATTTATGGATGTTATTGATGTTATGCTTTCATTGGTATGAATGCTGTATTCATTATAAATAGATTGAAATAGGATATATAAATGACTAACGACATTTTTATCATCAGCAGATGTATTTAAGTAATTAGTAAGTAGTACTTAAATAAGTTTAGAGCAGATGCAAAGCATGCATTTGCAAATACTTATTTAACACATGTTCATTAATTACTTTGTTCATTAATTACAGTGTTCATTAATTACTTTGTTCACCATCAATTTGGTACAAAATAAAGTTTATGAGTAGTTTATTTCATTCAGATCAGGTTTTTAACTATTCAATATTCTTGGGATTAAAATTGATTTCCAAATTAGATGTTTCGTGATTAATGTCTATTTTTCACCTATGGGTAACCTATTTAAATCATTCGGTGGTGAAGTTATTGCATTATCAAAGTTATAAATAATTATTACACCCGTTTAAATTACACATTTTTGATATTCGAAACAGCTGATATAACTTCCAATCATGTTTGTATCTCGTAGACAGACTTATCATTAAATTTCGTTATTACCATATTTGATTCATCAATATAAATTAATCTATTTTTATATTGAAATTCGTTTATTGGGGGGGGGGATTTGGCCTTGTTGATCAAGATAAAACCTATGCGTGTACGTAAATACACTACTGTATAATAATGGACCGGACAGCAAGATGTGCTGGTATAAGGAAAATAATACATGGTTTAATAGGGGGATGGTCCCCGCGTGCTGCAATTAGTCTAGCAACCCTTCTGGGCATACTTTCAACAAGGTTTTGATACACAGCTATGGGTGTTTGTGTCCATTCCTATTGCAAGAATGTCGCCAGCTCAGCTGTGAATTTCGGACGCGTTCCCTGGCCCCTAAGCGTCGCTCTAACTCGTCCCACAAATGTTGCATGGGTTTTGGTCGGGACTCAAAGCAGGCCATGGAAGACATTTTGCATCCATATCCCGATACCACTGCTTGACAGAGGCTGCAACATGACATGGAGCGTTGTCGTCCTGGTAGTAACATTCGTCCATTCCATAAAATTGCCAGAGCGTAGGAAGAACGTGATTGTCCGAAATGTTCGTGTAGGCGTCGGCGTTCAATTGACCAGGAACAACATGCAAAGGTCCCAGGCCATACCACGAAAAACACCCCAAACAAGTAGTCGGATTTTATGCAAATCCGCTGGCGTCCGGTTCATTATTGTAGGGTAGCGTATGTATAATTCACACAAATGCTTGTATTGGGATGATGCAAAAGTTCGTCCCGTTTCTTTGACCAAAAATTGATAATTTTTTTATATTTATAAAAATTCTACTTAATCAATGTTGTATGTGCCGTTCTGTTCGATGACCTTTCTTCATCTCTCCGGTAGCTGCTTAACCCTCTGAGTTGCTCAATTTGTAAACCGAAAAATCGCTACAAAAATCGTGTATTTTTTATTTTTTTTTTGCATATTAAAAATCTATATATATTGGAGAATTGAAATATGCATTTTTTTCTTTCTAGAAAAGATTTTTTATGTAGATTTTTATCATGAGAAACTAAACTGTCAGAAGTTATTGTTAGCTATATGCACAGTAATTCCCGGATTTCCACGAAAAGGAACTGGAGGAGGAGGAATATTCTTCATATCAATTTTGCACCACTGCCTAACGCTTTGCAAGTTTATTGAATCATGATCAGATTCATCGCTATCTGAGGAGCAGTCCGAAAAATCTATATCACTATCACTATCAAAACTAAAATCACTTTCAGAATCGATAAATCATCAGGAATATATACTCTGTCAATCGCTGAACGTTTTCTAGCAGCCATTTCTGATTAGAAAAGGGCGCGAAGTTAGAGCGGTAAATACAAAGTACCCTCAAATGCCGCAATTTAATGGACGACTAGCGACAACTGTTGACCAAAATCTAAATTTAACGTCTAACACTGTATGTAATTTATTTCATTGGTTAAACGGTGAAAAAGCGGGATGCGCTCCTCAATAAAGATAGAAAAACACCTGCCCGCGAAAATCGCGGGATGAGCAAATTTTGCTACATTTGAGTTGCCCGTGGAAATCGCGGGATAATCAGTCAGTGGGTTAATCCAACGCTCAAAGAAGCTTGATAGCTAAAGAATTGCTCTAGGTGACGAAGCTATCTGTACCACCTAGGCATGTGGAATCCCTTACCCTTCCCGACACATACCTTCTTTTGCGTTTGTGTAGCATTCTTGCCCTTAGGGAAACCAAAAAGCATAATAGGTCTAAAAGGCTCCTTATTTTCTGCCCTTTTTAATGGTTAAGGTATCTGCATACGATGAAAAAGCCAATTTTGACGAAAATTTGCAATTTCTTTTTATTATACTAACAAATTCCCTGCACTCTTGTGCTTCTAAAACAGTTTAAACTTTCAATGTGCGAATAATACAAAAAAGTTAGGTCAATTTAAAATTTGAACGAAATGGTTATTTATACCGGATATGGCATAACGAAACCGGAACTAATAATAACAATATTTTATTTTTAACATAATTTATACCTTTTATCTGTTATAGTAAGCTAGAATATATAATACTTATGTTTCTATAAATTGGCCACTACAATATTTTAATAAAATTCACTTATTTGTTAGAAGAATTTCGCATTATCTTTACTCGCTTGGATTTTGTTTACAAGCATTTTTCTCAGAATTACATTTTAGGTATAAACATTGAATTCCAGAAATGATAACTAAACAAGTTATTGATGTATATTTATAAAATTTTTTATGCACATTCGAAATAGTGTTTGCTAGTGCATGCTCTAGAATCAAATTGATATATATATATTTTTCTTATTTATGAGCTTGCATTTCATTATCGATGAAACCTTTATTTTTTTTAAATATCTTTTTACTTCTAGAAGAAGCACTAGATAACATCATGAAATTTACTCTGATCATGTTATTTTATTGCTAATTTAAATTGCATGCCCTGTATCATTTTGCAAAATTTCGAAAAAAAACTTCAAATTTACACACAAAATTTTCCTTTTTGTTTAAAATATTTTTTTAATTATAATTATTGATAGTGCAAAATTAATTTTGAACACAAATAATTATAAAAATAATAATTAAACTGCTTCTACATAGCATTTTTTTTAAAAAGTGCTCCAAACGTATGTAGATACCTTAAAAAGAGTTAAAGAATACCAACTCAATAACACCATTTTCTTTCACAAGTACTTGCTGAAATAACTTTTCAAACAACATCCAATCCGCCAATCAGCCGGTGTGGTTAATACGTTAGCCTCTGGATTTGAAGGTTCCTGGTTCGAATCCGGGTCAGTGTATGTATATAAGAGTACGGTGTTGTGGCTACTGGTGGGCAACTTAAATCTGTCGTGGCCGTAAGTCCTCACGTTGGGTTGGCGTGGACGTTTGGAGAGTGGGATGCCAGCTCAGGTGTTGCTTCGTCATCTGACCGTGGTTAAAATTACGAGGTGTTGTCCTCCGATCTTTCCCTTAAGGGACTGATCCCGGACCGTCGTCAATACCCTGTTGGGTTGCTCTAGTACGACGTTAACTAAAATTACCATTACCTTCGATTGTTATTCTTTAACACCTCTTACTGTACATTTCTTATTTTCGATATGTATAACTATGTGTACTTTATATTTTTTTCAGATAGATTTTTCTCTTCGTATTACTAAGACATCTATCAGGCTCGCTCCAATATCAAGTTAATACCTATCAGTTTCAAGACGAAGACAGCAGTAGTTCTTGACAGCAGTTGTATATATATATTACACATCACCTCCTTTCAATAGACTATGACTGCGTATGTTTGGCTGAAATCGTATCCTGTAATTATATCTTGTTTAGTTCAAGACTTGAAAAATAAAAAGAGTTATGAAATTGTATAATAAATTTAAAAGAATTGTGTCCAGTACAGGACTTTTATCTAATACTTTATATCCTAATTACATACACTGGGAATCGGTAGTCAAGTTAAAAGAGCTACGGATAAGCAACGAAACTCTGGCCAACCGATAACCGTCGTGTATACAGGGGCTGGTGTACGTTACATCTGTCGTGGCGTTCAAACGTTTTCGCGTTGGTATGATGTGAATATTTGGAGAGTGGGGTTCCAGCTCAGGTGCTCTTCTCGTCATCTGACTGTGCCTAAAAATTACGTTGTCCTCGAAACTTTCCCTTCGAGATGGATCCCTGTTCATCGCCAATAGCTCTTGTGTTGTTCCAGTGCCACTTTAATTAACTACTTACCACACTTATAAACTTGATTGTTCTCAAATTATTACGAATCAACTAGCAAGCAAATAATAAAAATTACTGTTTTTTTTTTAGAAATGAAACAAAATTCAAAATCAGGCAAAAAAGTTTTTATTGGTTCACTGCTGAGTTTCATTAGGTAGATAGTTAATCATCGTCGTACTGGAGCAACACAACGGACTTTTAGCTACTGTCCGGTATTAATCCAGAAGGGAAATGTACGGGATCAATCTAGAAGGGAAAGATCCGAGAACAGCTCCACGTAATTTTGAACCACAGTCAGGTGACCCTGTCCCACTGGAGCTAGCACCTCACTCTACGAACTTCCACACTACGCCAATGAGAGGGCATTTGAGGCCACGACAGATTTAACGTGAACTAGCCCCCGCTTATACGACGGTCTTTTGATGGACCTTGTTCGGAACTCGCTACCCCACAGTTGGGATGCGACATCGACAGCAAAACATCGCAATTAAAACATCGATGTTGATATTATATTGCCAAAAAACCATCGATGTTTTTAAACATCAGTGTATTCAAACTTTTTTCCCCCATTTTTAAAAACTGGTTTAGCTCCCGCAAACATAAATCCGTGGGGGAAATTTAATTTGTCATTTGCCGTGTTTATTAGTTTATAAATAGGATTTCTTATAACTGTCAAAACAAAGTCAAAAAAATTAATAAGAACAATTAACAAATCTTTTGTATTTAAATTGAATAGTACAAAAGAGAATTATATTTACGACAGTTTGACATAGGTACTATTTATTATAAGTATAATTAGGTAGGTAAATAACAATAATTATTGTTAGTTATTATTAATTAATTATTAACTTTTGAAGGGAAACATAACAAACTTATTTTTTATTTACTGTAATAAAAAATACTAGGGGGCCCGCCCCCTGCTCGCTAACGCTCGCCAACCCCCGGAGGATTGCTTCGCAATTCTCATTGGTTCGCTGCGCGAATCTATGCTCGCTTCGCTCGCATCAATGAAGACATGTGTCCTAGCAGAAGGGATTGATTACAAAATATATTCCAAAAAAATATTTTTCAAATCTAAATTTGTTGTATTACATAAAAGATATATACAGTACCTCTGGAATCAGAATTTAGATGAAAACTTTGAGCAAATTTTTACTCGCAATGTGAGCGCTGCTTTGGAAATTGAATACCCAGCATGTTGTTTGTGTGTACATTTCCCCAGTACTCGAGCCACCCATACACTTTTTGACTGAGTTTGTAGTCGAAAGTTGTAGTGCACGCGTCTTGTTGTACTATAATTGTTAGCCTTGAAAAGGACCGTTTTTTAAATAGCCCTGAAAAGATCCTCCTCTTTCTTAGATTTCTATTACGAACCGCAACAGCTCGTCTAAAATTCATTTTTTTCAATAAAATTTCATCCGATAACGCTATAGATTCAAATGACTCGCGAGGCTCCTAGTAACCAAACAATCGCACAATGTTGCCAAAACGCGGTAACAAATAACGTCTTTTTTGCGTGCCACGTAAGAGAAATATATATATAGATTGGAGCCTATGATTATTGGCCCCAATATTTGTTATTTACAGTTTGTAAAAAAAGGAGTTTCTTAACTTTCTCCCCTTAACCAGAAAGAGTTTTTTCACTAACTATCCCACCTGTTAGGGAAAAAACTCTTTCTGATGGGACAGATTGGCCATCACTGACAAATATACTTAGTTGCACCGTTATTTTTCTTAATTTTTTCTATGGTACTTTTTACATTCAAAAATAAAACATCGATAATGTTATAACATCGATATTAAACATACATCGGCTCCAGTAAATCGATGGTAAATATATCGATGTTTTTATAAAAAAAGATTACACAAAAACATCGATGATTTGTAAACATCAACATCGATGTTTTGTAAACATCAACATCGATGTTGTATCCCTATCCCACTGTTTATAATACTTTGCTCTTAAAACTGGACCTCTATATTTAGTTTAAGTTTCATAAAATAAAAGAATTATGAAATTATGTATTGAATTTAAAAGAATTGTGTCCAGTAAAGAACTTTATATAAAAATGTGGTACCCTAATTATACATTAAAAACGGTTTGCACATTAATACGAATACATTGGAGGAGCAAACAATCAAAATTATTTTTTTTGTAAATCAATCAAAACTATAATAATATTTTCCTTGTCTGGTAGGCAAAGAAAATCTTTTTTGCCTACTTTATTAAAATTTTAAAACTACTTGTCTAAATCATGTGATGGCAAATAAAGGTAGGTAGGCATTTTAATCACCGTCGCTCTGAACCAGCACAATGGGCTAGCGGCGACAGTTCGGGATCAAACCGAAAGGGAGCGATCTGATGACTACACATCGAAATTTCAAACAATGGTCAGATGACAAAGTCTGTGCTGGAACAAACTCTCCAAAACTTCCACACCAACGCGAGTATATTTGAGGCCACGACAGATTTAACGTGCACCAGCACCCTTTGGACACGACGGTCTTGGTAAGATTCGAACTCATAACCCTCCGGTTGCAAATCACAGAACTTCAGTACTTAGCTCACATGTTCTTCAGAAGAGAGAGCCTCGTCCTCTGACCGTGGCTCAAAATTACGTGGTGTTATCCTCGGATCTTTCCCTTTGGGGGTTGATTCGGAAAAGTCGCCAATAGTGCGATGTGTAACTCCAGTGTGACGTTAATTAAAAAATACCATATATCAGAAGAAAAAGCTTGAAAACCACTATTCTAACTAAAATGGCAAATGAAAGATATAAATCCATGGCATCACATATGCTGAATCTTAGAACCGGTGCACACATCCGGTTTTTCAACGTGCGGTGCCGCTGCCGCAACGCAAGTGCGGTCTAAGATATATTAGATCCAATGGAGCAGTGTAGACATGCTTCCAGAGCCGCAGGGACAACGCACGTCCAACTTGCTTGCAATTTGTACCGCAGTTTCCCACGGCGCCGCACGGTCGCCGCACATGAGTCTCCGTTCTGAAGTACCTTGTTTTCATAAACAAATGGAATACAAATAATAATTAATAAATGGTTGTATACAGTAACGTCTATTTGTTTCAAAATATACTTTTCTTTACACCCAGTAAGCGAAATAAGCACGTTTTCTTCGATAGAATATTTATCACAATGGCGCAAAATGAGTTCGTGCGTCATTTCACGGTTATGTGTGCATAGTTGGGCTTCGGTGCCGCAGTGGCGCCGTACGTTGAAAACAGGATGTGTGCACCGGGCCTTATGATTAGCCTTAGCCCAATTGTGCACACACAACCGTGAAATGACGCACGAACTCATTTCGCGCCATTTGCGACAAATATTCCATCGAAGAAAACGTGTTTATTTCGCTTACTTGGTGTAAAAAAAGTATATTTTGAAACATAATAGACGTTACTGGATGCAACCATTTATTAATTATTATTTATATTCCATTTTTTTTATGAGAACAAGGTACTTCAGAACGGAGACTCATGTTCGGCGACCGTGCGGCGCCGTGGGGAACTGCGGTAGTTGCACGCAAATTGTACGTGCGTCGCCCCAGCGGCGTTGGAGGCATGTGTGCACTGCTCCATTGGATCTAATGTATCTCAGACCGCACTTGCGTTGCGGCAGCGGCGCCGCACGTTGAAAAACCGGATGTGTGCACCGGGCCTTAAACTCTTGAGCTGCTTTTCAAAGGAAATGATAAGTACCTTTCGCATAATGCATCGCGCTATATGCATCATCCAATAATTACATCACTCTATATGGAAAGAGCCGCATTTGCATTTTGACGATATTGTGAATGAGGCAGTTTTGTTTCCGAGTCTGATCTCTGCAGTGGGACGAATTCCAACCTGTCTCACTTGATGGTGCTAGATTAATGGTCCCGAAATGGGCACGGGAAAAGAAGCTGATGACTTTATTTGACAATTATGCCCTTAGGTGGCAACGCCACATTAATTCGAGCGTCGTAAACCGGAAAACGCCCAACACAAACGCGGCTGACTTCGGGAAGTTCGCCATTTCGTTTTTATCTATGTGAAATAATAACACGTTTAAATGGAAAAGTTAGCAAAACGCTTTGGTGTGAATCAATGAGGATGAGTTATAGGATATGTGATTATTTCATTCTTGTGAAATAGAGATTTATTTAAAGACATTTGACCCCTACCTACGCAGGGTGCATCACGGGATAAATGTTGCTTATTTTGATAAAATGGTATTATTTGATTAATGGAGATATGAATTGATGGTATTTTCCCGAACTGCAAAACTTTTTTTTCAACCATTTTGGTTTGTTTTTTAACTAGATTCACTATCCGGCTATGGTCACTATGGTCACAATGTCCCCCATGTTCCCATACCAAATCAATACCTCTGGGGGTACCTGATCAGGGGGTTATCGGCCTCTGATTGGGAGCTAAATTACGATATGTGTGAGTGAATGGATGTATGAAAGGGACCTTCCTGTAAAACGGATGTGTCATGTATGTCGAGCAAAGTCGGACTTCCTCCCAATGGGGCTCAATAACATGGAAGGCGCACCCCCCTCGCCTCTTGCCGTCTTCGACGGGGCTGCCCCTCCTCTGGTCTGCCAGTGTAGGCATAAGAAACAACAACGTTGATGATTTCTGTACACAAGTGTCTGAGTTGTTTTTGAAATCACAATTTATTTGCTTTTTTACGGCGACAAAAATGGTGATATCACCAATCGCCACCTTTCAGATAATCAATCGATGGACCAATCAGATCGCGGATCAATGAATGGGCGTCTTCTCTCGACACCGGGATAAATCAGACTATGAATGTTAGGTTCTACCCAGCAGACGAAGCAGTCAGAGTCATGCTGTTATTAGTTTTGGTCGCATGATCATGAGCCCATGAAAATGTTACTTTATTGCTTATTCTGCTTTTATACTGGCCTCGGCAGTTAGGTGAAAGAGCAACGCATTAGCAAACGGAAGGTTACAATTTCAAAGCTAGATCCAATACCAAAGATCGTGTTGTACGTGGGGACTGATGCACATTAAATCGGTCGTAGCCTCAAATCTTCTCACGTTGGCGTGGTGTGGAAGTCTGGAGACTGGGTTTGCCAGCTCAGTTGTTATCCTCGTCATCTGACCGGGGTTCGGAATAAAGAGGTGTTGTCTTCGGATCTATTCCTTAAGAATGGACCCCGGGCCGTTGTCAAACGATACCCTAAAGATATTTTCTTTTCACATGGAGTTTATTGTCTTTAGTAAACACGGGGTCGAGCTCCTGGAATACCCAACTTTCTTTTTTTGCTTTCATCCCGCTATTCCATCCCCGGATGGAACTTTTCTTTTCTTATCGCGTTTTTTATTTGATATTTTCTTGCATTTGGGCATAACTTGACCAAATATGGATTTTGCGCCTTAAAACACCTAAATAACCAATCATCTCCAATACCCCATTCGTGTTACTCCAGTGTGATATAAATTCGACTACCTACCTGTCTAAATGCTCTGAATGCTTTTATCATAAAAACTTTCTTAGTAGGGCTATCACCACAAACGTCCCTTCCCTGAAAGTCAACACCCTCAACATGCCAAAACAACCTACCAACTAGAACCAATAGATCGTTCTGTTGCTCCAGAGCGACGTGAATTCAACTACCTACGTACCTAAATGCTCTGAATGGATTGCTTTCAACGCTAAAAGCTTTCCTCGTATTACCCCATGCGTCAGTTCCCTGAAAGTCAACATCCTCAGGATTTCAAGAAAAATAAAAGCAGTGTCGTAGGACAGACCACAAAGACCTCCCACTCAATAAATACCACAAACCGAGATACAATCCGAAAGAGAAGAAGCCAACCAGCCGAGCATCGTCCAAATATTTACTTTGTTTTCCCTGCGGTCACTTTCCACAGTCCTCAAAGAAGCCAGTCGGTAATCCATCCTCCTCAACAAAAGCGGCAAATCCAGCTCCATTACCTGCGACAAAGAGAGATCGGTATCCAACAGGTGAGGGAGGCAGTGTTTACACGCCGGGGTCAAGCGTTGAGAGGCAGTCTCCTGCTGCGCATACGATAAGCTTCGCAGGGTGCCCGACGCCTCGTGCGGGGTACGAGATGTGGATTTTTACAAGGAGCAACTGGAGAGGATAAAAAAGAAATGCGAATGAGTGTGATCAAGTGTGTGAATGATTACGAAGGCTTTAACCTTACAAGGAAGAGTCCACTGGGATAGCCGAAGGGGGTCTTCGCAGCTCAGGCCCGCCATGAAAGTGATGTTTCCTTATTTTTATACACATAAAAATGAAATGCAGTTGGACTGGTTAGGTAATTTTAATTCATGACGTACTAGAGCAACACAAAGGGGCTATTGACGACGATCCTATTAACCACTATTTTTTTAAGATAACAGTGGTATTATTTTGAGCCCTTTCAAAACTATTAGAGTGATTGTTATGAACTGGATTGCTATTTATACACACCTCATTTAAATTTAGAACTGAGAGTCCATCATATAGCTCCAGTGCTACGTTAATTTAGAAACAAAATACCGAATACCAATTTAGACCTGAAAAAAATCAATTACTGAAACGACATTGGGTTAGCTACCTTAATTTAATTTGCTACAAGGTGTGATCTTTGCTTGTTTAAATTATTTGGATTTTTCTTAAAACAAAACAGCCCCGAATGTTTAGACAGTAATTGGTAATTTTTTAGTTAACGTCGTACTAGAGCAACACAACGGGCTATTGACGACGGTCCGGGATCAGTCCCTTAAGGGAAAGATCCGAGGACAATACTTCGTAATTTTGAACCACGGTCAGATGACGAAGCAACACCTGAGCTGGCACCCCACTCTCCAAATGTTTAGACAGATAAATTGGTATATAACTTATTTTATTTTCCTAAATTTACAGTTAGCCAGTTGTGTTACTCTACTACGACGTCAATTAAAAAATTATCATTACCAAATTACCTAAAATTACATGACGACCAACCGGTATAGTGGTATATTAGCCTCTAGATCAGAAGGTTCTTGCTTCGAATCCGGGTCCGGGCATGGATGTTTGTAAGCGTATGGTATAGAGGCGACAGGTGCACCTTAAGTCTGTCGTGGCCGAAAGTCGTTGGATTGGTGTGGAAGTTTGGAGAGTAGGGTGCCAGCTCAGGTGTTGCTTCGTCATCTGACCGTGGTTCAAAATTACGAGGTGTTGTCCTTAGGATCTTTGCCTTAAGGGATTGATCCCGGACCATCGTCAATAGATCGTTGTGTTGCTCTAGTACGACGTTAACTAAAAATTACCATTACCATTACCTAAAATTACATACCGACCAACCGATATAGTGGTTAAGATGTTAGCCTCTAGATCGGAAGGTTCTTGCTTCGAATCCGGGTCCGGGCATGGATGTTTGTAAGCGTATGATGTGGAGGCGGCTGGTGCACCTTAAACCTGTCGTGGCCGAAAGTCGTTGGGTTGGTGTGGGAGTTTGGAGAGTGGGGGAGCCAGCTCAGGTGTTGCTTCGTCATCTGACCGTGGTTCAAAATTACGAGGTGTTATCCTCGGTTCTTTCCCTTAGGGGATTGATCCCGGACCGTTGTCAATAGCCCGTTGTGTTGCTCAAGCACGACGTTAATTAAAAATTCCCATTACAAATTACCAAAAATTTCATCCGTGGTTCAAAATTACGAGGTGTTGTCCTCGAATCTTTCCCTTAAGGGACTGATTCCGGACCGTCGTCAATAGCCCGTTGTGTTGCTCTAGTACGACGTTAACTAAAATTACCATTACCAAAAATTTCATCCTTTAAAATCATCCTCTTTATCACAATCCAAAAGAAAAATCGCCAAGTGTTCGCCATGCTTGGCACCGATCGAGCCAAATTTACAGCTTCCTACGCAAATCCATCCCGTCCATACTTCATTCCTACCCCTCCACACGTGATCAATCTCAACCCCCCCTTTAAATGGCCGGGTCGGTGACATTAGAATCCCTTTAAATGACTGCCCCCCTCTAGGGGCCCACCTTATTAAAGGGGTCATCAGGTCCAATGACGGAGTCAAAAGTCCCTTGAGGGGATTATGTATCAAGAGGTTTTTTAATCTTTTTCGTTTTTATTAATTTCCCTCTAAGGATTTTATTTATGATATGAATACAAGGATATAAACGTATATATAAACGTCGAAGTAACACTGTAGATCTCGTTTTTTTAAATGATTGAATTAGTTTCATAACATATTAGGGATGAGATATCGACCGCAAAACATCGATATTAAAAATTGAAAAATCGATGTTCAAAATTGAAACATTGATGTTGAAAAAACATCGCCCAAAAAACATCGATGTTGAAAAAACATCGCTCAAAAAACATCGATGTTCTTAAACATCAGTGCATTTAAGATTTTTTCATTCAAAAATAATACATCGACAAAGTAAAAACATCGATGTTGAACAAACATCGGTTACAATAAATCGATGGTAAATACAACAATGCTTTAATAAAACATCGACATCGATGTATCATACCTACTTTTCACACCTCTTGGCCACTTTGGTTTAAAAGTATGTTCAATTTACTCATTATTGAAATTGTGTTACTTGGTTATTTGTTTTAATTTTTATAACCGTACATTCTTCCGTTAAAAATAAAACATCGACAACGTAAAAACATCATCAAGTATAAACATCGATATTAAAATAACATCGGCTCAAATACATCGATGTTTTTTATAAAATATTGATGTTTTGAAAACATCGACATCTATGTCGTATCCCTATTACATATATGTCCTGCTGTTTAGAATTTAATTTTTGATTCTTCAAGAAATATTTTTTTATATAAAAAAATAATAATGACCACACAATTTTAGAAAAATAAAAATAAATACTATTTCTAGTTAGGTAATTGTACGGGTTATTTGTAATTAACATCGTACTAAAACAACACAACGGGCTTTTTCTAGTTAGGTAAGATAAGGTAAGTTAATTTTTTATTAACGTCGTACTAGAGCAACACACACACACACACAACGAGTTATTGACGACTCTTTCTAGTTAGGAATCGGAACTGTGTGTGTTTTAAGACAGAGTATCGCAATTATTAATGGGTTGTAGTGACAATTTCCTTATATTAGCAAAGCTACTGTGTAATATTTGTTTTCAGTTAATATGTGTCGTATTGTTTACTGAGATTGTCCAAAACTTATTCATATATATAATAAATATTTTACTACAATAGTATTTCCTAAACATTTCTGTCAATAGCCCATTGTGTTTTTTCAGAACGACGTTAATTAAAATACTTTACCTATCTAAAATTTCTTTCCAGAGGGCCGTGGTAGCCAGGTTGGTAGAGTAACAGATTAGAAACCGGTTGGTTGCGAATTCGAATCCAACCAAAGACATTCGTGTACAAAGGGGGCTGGTGCACGTTAAATCTGTCGTGCCCTCAAATGTCCTCACGTAGGCGTGGTGTGGAAGTATGGAGAGTGGAATGCCTGCTCAGGGGTTGCCTCGTCATCTGACCGTGATTCAAAATGACGCGCTGTTGTTTACGGATCTTTCCTTTGGGTATTGATCCCGGACCATCTCCAATAACCCTTTATGCTACTCCAATGCGACGTTACTTAAATACCTACATAAAATAGTAAATATTCTCATTCTAAAACAAAGTTGATACTCAACCCAAATGGTTTTTGTGTAGAAGCAGACTAGGATAAAAGAAATATATGCCCATTGAAATAAATACCAAGTAGCTGTTTTACTTAAGTCGCAGTACAATTTTTAGAACTTTTAAGCGTATATTTAATTGGGTATTTTTTAATTAACGTCACACTGCAGCAATACAACGCTTGTGTTGACTTCTACGAGTAGAAAAATTGCATATATATAGAACCGAACATTTGTATTCATTGCTTAATTAACTCAATCGCGATGCAATTACAAATAACACGTCTAAATATTAGCTGTGTCGGAAATGGGTACCCATTATTTGTTGATTTAATTCGCCAAAAACGTACTTATTCCGAATTTTCGATAAGTACACAAACATTCAGAAATAAAACACGCAAACATTTATTAGCAATTTATTGCCTAAAGACTTTTATTATTCATTTTTTAATTAACTCAATCGCAATGCATTTACAAGTAACACGTCTGAATCACAGCTGTGTCTGAATTGGACTACCCCTTATATTTTCGTTGCATACACAAAAATGCATAAATAATACACCGTAAACATTTAGCAACAATTTATTGCCTCCGAACTTTTCCTATTCATTGCTTAATTAACTTAATCCCGATGCAATTACAAATAACACGTCTGAATCCCATCTGTGTGTGAACCCATTATATTTTCGATAGATACACAAAAATGCATAAATAATACACCGTAAACATTTAGCAACAATTTATTGCCTCCGAACTTTTCCTATTCATTGCTTAATTAACTTAATCCCGATGCAATTACAAATAACACGTCTGAATCCCATCTGTGTGTGAACCCATTATATTTTCGATAGATACACAAAAATGCATAAATAATACACCGTAAACATTTAGCAACAATTTATTGCCTCCGAACTTTTCCTATTCATTGCTTAATTAACTTAATCGCGACGCAATTACAAATAACACTTCTGAATCCAAGCTGTTTGAAACGGGCTACCCATTATTTGTTGATTTAATTCGCAAGAAACGTGGTTGATTCCCGATTTTCGATAGGTACACAAAATTGCAGAAATAAAACACATAAACATTTAGCAACAATTTATTGTTTCCAAACTTTTCCTATTCATTGCTTAATTAACTTAATCCCGATGCAATTACAAATAACACGTCTGAATCCCAGCTGTGTCTGAAATGGAATCTATATATATAATTCTCTTACGTGGCACGCAAAAAAGACGTTATTTGTTTTCGCGTTTTGGCAACATTGTACGATTCTTTGTTTATCCCAAAGCCTCGCGCTTCAATTGAATTTATAGCGTTATCGGATGAAATTTTATTGAAAAAAATGAATTTTAGTCGAGTTGTTGCAGTAAATAATAGAAATCAAAGAAACCGAAGGATCTTTTCAGGGTCATTTTTAAAAAAAGGTCCGTTTCGGGGCAAACTATTACAGTTCAACAAGACGCTTGCATTACAACTTTCGACAAACTCAATGAAAAAGCGTGGGTGACTCGAGTGCTGGGTAAATGTACACACAACCAACATGCTGGGTTTTCAATTTCCAAATCAACGCTCACATTTCGAGTCAAAATTTGCTCAAAGTTTCCATTTGAATTCTGATTCCAGAGGTACTGTAAATATCTTTTCTGAAAAACGGCATAAAATTTAGATTTGAAAAATATTTTTTTGGAATATCATATTTTGTTAACAATTCCTTCTGCTAGGACACATGTCTTCATTGATGCGACCGAAGCGAGCATAGGTTCGCACAGCGAACCAATGAGGATTGCGAAGCAATCCTCTGGGGGTTGGCGAGCGTTAGCGAGCAGGGGGCGGGCCCCCTAGTACCGATTATATTTTCTATAAGTACACAAAAATGCAGAAACAATACACGTAAACATTTAGCAACAATTTATTGCCTCCGAACTTTTTGTATTCATTTCTTAATTAACTCAATCCCGATGCAATTACAAATAACACGTCTGAATCCCAGCTGTATTTGAAATGGAATTCCCATTATATTTTCGATAGATACAAAAAATGCAGAAATAACACACCGTAAACATTTAGCAACAATTTATTGCCTCCAAACTTGATGTATTCATTGCTTAATTAACTTAATCGCGACGCAATTACAAATAACACTTCTGAATCCAAGCTGTTTAAAATGGGCTACCAATTATTTGTTGATTTAATTCGCAAGAAACGTGGTAGATTCCCGATTTTCGATAGGAACACAAAAATGCAGAAATAAAACATGTAAACATTTAGCAACAATTTATTGCCTCTGAACTTTTTTTATTCATTTCTTAATTAACTTAATCGCGATGCAATTACAAATTGCACGACAGAACCCCAGCTGCGTCCAAAACCCGTACATAGCACCTTCTCTTGATTTCTTTAATCAGTTTCCCTGTGGCGAAAATCCACCAATTACAAAGCTTTCAACGCGTTTTTTGCCGTTATGAAATAAAAACCAACCCCTCCCCACTCACAGCATGCTACAAGGAAACGAGCAACACTCCTAACTCATAACTAAATTAAGACCATCAGACACTCTTCCATCCTTTTCGAAACGCTGCTCGTCGAAGAGCGGGGGGTCAGAAATTATAAGAGTGGATTCATCGCAACGGAACCCTGTGATTTAACACCTTCAAAACATACCTTTAACATATCATTAGATAACCGTACCTCTTTAAGACGCGGCCATAATTGCAGACGTTTCGAAATATTTGTTTAATATTTCTCTTTTAAAAGCAGCTGCCTCTTTTCCCTAAGCTTAGGGAATTTGGCCGACAAGTTTTTCCCTGTTCTTGAGTTTGGAAGCGATGTTTATATCGTGTTTTAGCGATGTGTTCGTTGAAGGAAAAGTTCTCGTTGAAAGTTTCGTAATTGGCCAGATGAATCTCTCGTTCGAGGTTTAAAGTTTCCGGGAAATAACCCAGCTTGAGTTTTTTCAGTTTTAAGTTTATTTGGAAATTAGATTTTATTTAAAAGTTTAAAATGTGTGAGGGATAGAGTCCAGGAATGGAGTATTACAAATTTATTCAGTTTTTCTTGTGTAGCTATGCACGATTTAACCAGAAGTCATTAAACTGAGATCTCAAAAGTTGCTCAAAACTTTTCGTAAAACTTTCGAAAGTAAGCTGTAAAGTTTGACTCTTGTTCGAGCCATTACTTTCACTGTTGTGGTATTAAAGTAGGTATTTTTAATTAACGTCACTCTGAAGCAGCACTCTGGACTATTAGCAATGGTCTAGGATCTAATCCTGAAGGGAAAGATCCGAGAACAACACCACATAATTTTAAGCCACGGTCACATGACGAAAGAGTCCTCGGATCTTTCACTTAAGGGACTGATCCCGGACTCGTCAATAGCCCGTTGTGTTGCACTAGTACTACGTTAATTAAAATTACCAAATTACCTTGACGAAAGATAGGTAGGTAAGTAGGTAGTTAAATTTAATGTTCCACTGGAGCATTAAAACGGGCTATTGGTAACGGTCCTAGATCAACCCAGAAGGGAAAGATCGAAGACCTTTTTTTTTAAACACGATCAGATGAAGTGGTCAACTTCTAACTTTCAAAACCCGCCAACATCAGAATGCTTGAGGTTAAGACAGATTGAACGTGCATCAGCCACCATGTACACGGCGGTCTTTAGTAGGATCGAGTTTTCAACTCGAAATCCTCCGTTTCCTAATCCATTACCGTCATCTGACCGTGGTTCAAAATTACGAGGTGTTGTCCTCGAATCTTTCCTTTAAGGGACTGATCCCAGACCGTCGTTAATAGCCCGTTGTGTTGCTCTAGTACAACGTTAACTAAAATTACCAAAATTACCAATTACCAATCCATTACTCTACCAACTGGCCTACTGCTTCCCCTCTATATAATAGAGAATGCGTGATTCACCACAACATATTTTAATTTAAGTGAATAAAAATATTATACGTTTGTGCTCTTTTTTAATAGAAGTACAAGCAGAGGTAGGTAGTTGAATTGACGTCACACTGGAAAAACACACCGGGCTATTGGCGATTATTTTGGATCAGTCCCTAAGAAAAATATCTGAGAACAACGACTCGTAATTTAGAAGTAAGGTCAGTAGACGAGTGCAATATCCGAGCTGGTACTTCACCTACAAACTTCCACACCACTACATTTGAGGTCACTACAGATTTAACTTGCACCAGTCCACATGTACATGATTCTATGGATGTATCGAGTTCCGAATTCGCAACCCACCTATTTCTAAACCGTTACTTTCCCAATATGGTCGACCGAGGTAGCTCGGTTGGAAGAGTAACGGATTAGCAAACGAAGGGTTGTGAGTTCAAATCCAACCAAAGACCATGTTGTACAAAGGGAGTTAAATCTGTCATAGCCTTAAATGTCCTTATGTTGGCGTGGTATAAAAGTATGTGGGTTGAGGTGCTAGTTCAGGGGTTGCCTCGTCATCTGACCGTGGTTCAAAATTACATGGTGCTGTGCTTGGATCTTTACCTTCGTGATTAATCTCGCACCATCGCCAATAGCCCATTATGTTTCTCCAGTGCGACGGTCATTAAAATACCTACCTACTTAACCGGGTCACCAGTGCCTCACGGCCCTTAACCTTTAGACTATGGCCGGTAAAGTAGTTGTACCTTGAAAGTTATAAGAATTGCACCTAGAAAGAATTAAGACTATGGTCGGAACAGCAGTTGTCCCATGAAAGTTATAGGAATCACGCCAAGAAAGAATTTAGACTACGGCCGGTACAGCAGTTGTGCCTTGAAAATTATAAGAATTGCGCCTAGAAAGAATTTAGATAACTTCAGTACAGCAGTTGTCCTTTGAAAGTTATAAGAATTGCGCCTAGAAAGAATTTAGACTACGGCCGGTACAGCAGTTGTGCCTTGAAAGTTATAAGAATTGCGCCTAGAAAGAATTTAGACTATGGTCGGTACAGCAGTTGTCCCATGAAAGTTATAAGAATTGCGCCTAGAAAGAATTTAGACTACGGCCGGTACAGCAGTTGTGCCTTGAAAGTTATAAGAATTGCGCCTAGAAAGAATTTAGATAACGGCAGTACAGCAGTTGTCCTTTGAAAGTTATAAGAATTGCGCCTAGTAAGAATTTAGACTATGGTCGGTACAGCAGTTGTCCCATGAAAGTTATAAGAATTGCGCCTAGAAAGAATTTAGACTACGGCCGGTACAGCAGTTGTGCCTTGAAAGTTATAAGAATCGCGCCTAGAAAGAATTTAGATAACGGCAGTACAGCAATTGTCCCTTGAAAGTTATAAGAATTGCGCCTAGAAAGAATTTAGATAACAGCAGTTGTCCTTTGAAAGTTATAAGAATTGCGCCTAGAAAGAATTTAGACTATGGTCGGTACAGCAGTTGTCCCATGAAAGTTATAGGAATCACGCCTAGAAAGAATGTATACCTCGGCCGGTACAGCAATTGTCCCTTGAAAGTTATAAGAATTGCGCCTAGAAAGAATTTAGACTACGGCCGGTACAGCAGTTGTGCCTTGAAAGTTATAAGAATTGCGCTTAGATAGAATTTAGACTACGGCCGGTACAGCAGTTGTGCCTTGAAAGTTATAAGAATTGCGCCTAGAAAGAATTTAGATAACGGCCGGTATAGCAGTTGTGCCTTGAAAGTTATAAGAATCGCGCCTAGAAAGAATTTAGATAACGGCAGTACATCAGTTGTCCTTTGAAAGTTATAAGAATCGCGCCTAGAAAGAATTTAGACTGCAGCCGGTACAGCAGTTGAATCTGGAAAGTTATAAGAACTACGCAACGAAAGAATTTAGACTACGGCAAGTACAGCAGTTATACCTTGAAAGTTATAAGAATCCTGCCAAGAAAGAGAATTCCGCCAGTTATATCTATAGCCGTAGTAAAACGGTTAAGGTGAATTCAGGTATACTTTATCATTTATCAGTATGATTAAAAACAATGGAAACATTAGGGAACAAGTAGGTGTTAAAAAGAGTTTTTTGGGGAGGGGAGAAGGTTTTATGGAATCAATTTCTTTCAGCTTTCCGTCTTCTTTCTTATATTCCCCCTTATTAACTTATTAAACCCATAAATAGACAGACCATCACCCTCTTCTAATGCATACAAATACACCAATCTCTTATTGATTATCGAGAGCATCCAGTTAAACTACTCCACCATCGACTCACAAAAGACTCATTTCGAACATCAATACCTTCCCCCCCCCCCTCCAGAGTCCGCAGAATAATTTATCGGCATAATTTCCCTCGAAATACGTCCGATGATTTTCGCCGCCATATTTCATCGGTTTTTGCCGAATTACCGCCTCGTTTATATCCCCTTCTTTTTCCAACGGACTTAACAACCGTCCGTGTTCAGAATCCGCGAATCGCAATCTGGGCAATGAATCTCCGCCGCAAACCCTACAGACAAGGGAGTGAAAAAGCGCAGCAAAAACCTCATCCCGAGATATTTTTCCCCTGGTGCTACGTTTTAATTTCCCTCATGTCTGTGCATACTTATTCCGTGGATCGGAGGACCTGCCTGATGAGCATTCGGAACAGGTGTCGATGTGTACACGGTCTTGGAAGAGAGAGCCTCTGGAACTGCAAGCAACGGTAGGCGTGAATGCGCGATTCCGAAAGTTTAAAGCCACCTTTATAACTATCAAGGCGTAATTATCAGCACCGTCAAGAAACTCGTGAGTTCCGAGATGCCTGCTCGAAATTGCTGCGGCGTGAGTTATCTGATAGTTGGTGCATACGCTTAAGGGGAGTTTTAACGAGTGAAAAGGGGCTGTTGACAAACTAAAACGAAAACACCTGTTCCCTTTTAGGCCCGGTGCACACATCCGGTTTTTCAACGTGCGGCACCGAAGCCCAACTATGCACACATAACCGTGAAATGACACAAGTATTCATTTCGTGCCATTTGCGATAAATATTCTATCGAAGAAAACGTGTTTATTTTCCTTACTAGGTGTACAAAAAAGTATATTTTGAAACAAAATAGACGAAACTGGATACAACCATTTATTAATTATTATTTGTATTTCATTTATTTATGAAAACAAGGTACTTCAGAACGGAGACGCGTGTGCGGCGAGCTGCTGCGCCGTGGGGCACTGCGGTACAAATTGCACGCAAGTTGGACGTGCGTCGACGGAGGCATGTGTGCACTACCATTGGATCTAATGTATCTCACACCACACTTGCGTTGCGGCGCCGCACGTTGAAAAACCAGATGTGTGCACCGGGTCTAAGCATTGGGTCGATATGATCTAGTTATTCTATTTAAATATACAACACTGACGAACTGAATCAGCACCACACTCTGGTGGCTATATGCCCTGGAGCAGAAAGTGCTTAAAACTGCGACGTTTGCATAACAATTTTTCCTTAATTTTATCAAAATTGTGGCCTATTTTTTTTTTAAATCATAAGTTACGATGTCCTGCAGTGCAAAGCGCGCTTCTTGCTACACTTTTATTTATTTTCTAGCTACGGAACAACCCCTCTACACCGCCCAAACTGCCACAAGCATTTCATAGATAACACATATATGCCCAATGGCAAAATATTTAACTTCAAAAGTGATCGACAGAATTGCAAATTCTGAAAGCATGCCTTGGTCTTAAATAAAGTAAATTAATTAATTTTTATGTGTGTGTTATATTGTAAATATGCAATGCATTTTTGGCCGATAGTTGTGTTTTACGTCTGTTTTTGTTATTACTGCCCGACGTTAATTAACAGCCTAATACTCGGTGCAATACACCACAAAACGAAATATTTCACGAAACAACCGTTTCCTTACTCCCTTGCAATTCCTTCCCCTATTCCATATCCTCCCATCCGGGTCAAATAAGTTGTAGTTGCAGTTAAGGAAGGTTTCATCCAGCACGCGCACGGAGCAGCCCTCAGAAAACAATTAAAAAAAAAAAAAAAAAACCTCTCGCATTGCCACCGGCACCTAAAAAGAAGGGAAGAGTACCCCCAACACCCTGACCATCCCCAAGGGGTCGAGGGGGTCATCCAATAAACCCCGAGGTTGATAAATGCCGGACCGTCGGCATCCTTCAGCTGAATTCCAGGAAACACAAATACGCCGGGCTTCGGGCTAAAGATCACAACGAAAGCGAAAATGAGTTTTTTTCCCTTTCTTCTTTTTCTTTCGCAGGGTTCCGAGAAAAATTAAAAGAAAGGTTATAAAGTATCGCTTCTCTTAAGCAAAGCATTTGGGCGGAGCGTTAAAATTTGGCACAACATGTATGCCTAAGTGCTCATATATGTTTTGCTGTGTATACGGAACCTTTAGAGACGGGCATGAGGAATGGAACCAACTGGAAAAGAGCGTTCGAGTCAGTGGTCGACCCCCGGGGTCAGTATAACATTGTTAGGGGTCGATAGAAAAATTCAATCACGCAGTGAAAAAATTGAATGGAACTTACAAAAACGTATTGAGCTGTCAGTTGATCTTTAAGCTTTTCAAAAATACTACTTTAAGTTACTTTTGGATGAGTATAAATGCTGTAGAAAAATATACATAACGTTCTGTAGTACTTCCCTTTTTGCTTGCATTTCCATGCTGGAACATGGCTGAAGCTGGTTTCAGTCAAGTTAATTCAATTTTTAACAATAACCAAAGAAATAAGCTAGATACAGAATTCCGTGACGATTTACGGCTGGCTTACTAATTTTGATCCAACATTGCTAATATTACCAAAAGTTGCGAAGCACACCTTCACACTGATTATGTGTGTGTGACAACGTTAGTAAATTGTATACTAAGTTTAATGTCTTATTTTTTATAATTCTATTCTATTTTATCATATATCTTATTTTATTACTATGTTCTATCTTATTATATATCTTATTTTATTATTCTATTCTATTTTATTATTCTATTCTATCTTATTATATATCTTATTTTATTATTATATTCTCTTTTATAATTCTATTCTATTTTATTATTCTATTTTATTCTATTATATATCTTATTTTATTATTCGATTCTATTTGATTATATATCTTATTTTATTATTCTATTTGATTATATATCTTAATTTATTATTCTATTATATATCTTATTTTATTATTCGATTCTATTTGATTATATATCTTATTTTATTCTTCTATTTGATTATATATCTTAATTTATTATTCTATTCTATTTTTTATACATATTATTTTATTATTGTATTTATTTTATTATATATCTTATTTTATTATTCTATTCTATTTTATTATATATTTTATTTCATAACTCAATTCTATTTTATTATAAATCTTATTTTATTATTTTATTATATACCATGTCTGATTTTCATATCTATCAAGAACTGTTGTTACCTAAATTAAATTTTAAATTTTATACATTATTTACCCCTATTATCCAATATGTAATGTTAAATACGTTAAAAAACAAAAGAAAATCCTTTTGACCTTAGCCAATATACTAATAATATATATTACATTACACATACAATGAACACTGTAACTATAAAATGAATAATATAAAACCTCACACAAACGGTTTCTTTTGCTGCTTATTTTATTATAATTACGTATTAATAACCAAGACGGGGTCGAAAAGAAGTCAAGAAACACTTGAAGGGGTCAACGGTCAAGGTAGTTTGGTGACCCCTGGGTTAAGTGTTGCATGTCCATATAAAATTACAGGTAGGTTGAAAGGAATTGATGTGACCCCAAAGCTTTTGTCAGTTACCGAGCGACTGACTGAATGATAATAAATGATATTGTTGCAAAATCTATAACGGTGATTTCGCAAACGGCTGGGACAGCCGTAATCCAGTTGGTAGAGTAGCAGATTAGCAATCCTGAGAGTTGTGAGTTCGAAACTCGTTAAATGTGTCGCACGTCACATGATGGACGTTGGATCTATCCTGACCTCCAATGACCTCTCGTTGTCATGGAAGTTTGGAGAGTCGGATGCCAGCTCAGGTGTTAACTTCGTCATCTGACCGTGGTTCAAAAATACGACTTTTTGTCTTCCGATCTTTAATTTCGGGATTGACTATCACGCCAACGAAATAACATTAGGAGCAACGACAGTTTTAACATGCACTAGAACGTAGTGAGCACGACTTTCTTCGGTTGGATCTATAATCGAACTCCCAGCCCTCCAGTTCATAATCCATTGCTCTTCAGATTAAGCTTTAGCGGCCCCCTAAGTCTAAGTCAGAATTTAATGCTTTTAAATTAGATATTTTTCATGCGAGTATTTAAATATTTGATTTAACTTCATCCGTGATAGAGGATAAAAAGTTATCAACGTCGTTCACAACTTCGTCTATTGTACAGAATGATTTTGTTTGGAGAATATCCCCTACCCTACAATAATGTACCAGACGCCAGCGGATTTGCATAAAATCCGACTACTTGTGTGGGGTGTTTTTCGTGGTATGGCCTGGGACCTTTGCATGTTGTTCCTGGTCACTTGAACGCCGACGATTACATGAACATTCTGGACAATCAGGTTCTTCCTACTTTTGGTTGGATTCGAACTCGCAACCCTCTAGTTACTTATCCGTTACTCTTGCAAGATAGGAAACTTGTTTCGCTCTTTTCTTATTCTTTTAAAAACAGTTTATTAATATTTTCTTACATTGCTGGTCTTGGTTGAATTTCAAAAGCCTTAATTTTAGGGGAGTTGTGTTAAGACGTACCTCTCGCACTAAGAGAGCTTACCTTTGTTTAACCCTCTTAGTAGTTATCTCTATGATTCATCCCATTATTAGCAAAACTGACCAGGTCTTGAATGGCGAGATGTCATTAGTAGAAAACTGACCAGACCGTGGTTGGATTAAGTTTAATGGCTAAAAGTTCAGTAGTGCTACGTCAAATTCAAGTCTAAATAAAATTTAGGACAGACAAATCAACATAAAAGAATAGATTATCACAGTATAATTACGTAGTACATGCAGCGGTTAAAATGCATGGTGAGATGAAAATGAGATTCAAAATAGACCATGTCGATCAACAACAAGAAAAGGACAAGACTAGAACTAGAATATGAATATGAAAATACAATTTGAAACGTGTTGGTCCACAACATGTTGCATAATACAAAAAGCATGAAATATGTATCTAAAAGTCATGATGGTAAAATATTATACGACCTGTAAAACGCCAATAACATTCAAAAATGAAAAACATTTGGTTGAGGATTTTCATCCTCCAATCTTCAGAATACAAATACAAATACAAATACAAATACAAATACAAATATTGACGACCAGCTACAGGCTCAAGCCCAACAAGGCTGGTCCTTTGTTTATGAATTCTCCAATTCCCACTGACTATCCAATTGTGTCTTAAAATCGTACACTCCCTTTGAATTAACTATATTTTCTGGCAACGCGTTCCAACTGTCTATTACCCTATTAAAGTAGTAGTTTTTCCTTAAATCCCGATTAAAATGTGTCTTATTCAATTTATACCCATGGCCCCTTGTTCTGTTATCCCTATTGAAATTTAAGCCCTCTGTGTCCCCTTGTTTTACAAACTTGAAAAGCTGAATCAAATCCCCCCTCCTTCTTCTTCTTTCCAGTGCATACATGTTTAGCTTACTTAAACGTTCATTATAGTCGAAATTTGCTAGCCCCTTTATTATTTTTGTAGCTCTGTGCTGAACCCTTTCAATTGATTCTATGTCCTTTCTCATATATGGAGCCCAGAATTGTACAGCATATTCTAGATGTGGTCTTACTAAACCCTTATATAACGGCAAGATTATATTCTTATCCCTTGAAGTTACAGTCTTTTTAATATACCCCAGTAAGCTATTACGAAATTGAACTTAAAAAATCTGTTGTGATAAGAGAATCATCTTGACGTATCATCAAGGAATCGCCATCATCTTGATGGACGAGTTATCTCGTCATTATAAAACTTGGTCAGATCTTGATGGACGAGCTATCTCATCATTTGAAAACTTAGTCAGATCTTGATGGTTGAGGTACCTTGTCAATTCTACTTGAAGGGTAAAAAGGGGGAAATGGAGCAGGGTGTTATGAAAGATGCAATGTAACATTTTAAATCCCATGCAAATTATGATCCAATCGAAAACAAACTCCGAAACGGTAGCATATATTTCTTTGTTTTCAGGTAAGTAAAGTAAAAAAAAAAAAAAAAAAACGACTTAAAAAATTAAAAAGCTTAGAAAGAATAATCATCAATGGCCATTTCGGTTAAGAAAGACATCCATAATCATCGGACAGAAGTCAGTGACAAAAAGAAAAAGGCGAGTTTAAGGTAGGTAGGTATTTTAATTAACGTAGAGCTAGAGCAAAACAACGGGCCATTGGTGACGGTCCCGTAATCTGTATTAACCCTCTGAGAGATTCAAATGCATATCCCATTTCAACCTTCCGTCTTCCCTGAATACCTATTGAATTTTTCCTTTGAGATTGATCCCGGACCTTCGCCAATAGCCCGTTGTGTTGTATCCCCCAGTGAAACTTTAGTTAATTACAATTTCCATTACACTTCATGACTAACCCGCGTTTACCTTTTCGACATATGAAATCTTCCCTTCGATTCTTTCAACCAATCAAAGCGGGTATTTGGTCGTAGAGTAAAATAAATAATACTAGGGGGCTAGTCCCCTGCTCGCTAGAGCACGCCAACCCCCGGAGGATTGCTTTGCAATCCTCACTGGTTCGCTGGGCGAAATTATGCTCGCTTCGCTCGCATCAATGAAGACATGTGTCCTAGCAGAAGGGATTGTTTACAAAATATGATATTCCAAAAAAAAAAAAAAAAAAAATTTTTCCAATCTAAATTTGTTGTTTGCAGAAAATATATACAGTGCCTCTGAAATCAGAATTCAAATGAAAACTGTGCAAATTTTGACTCGAAATGTGATCGCTGCTTTGGAAATTGAATACCCAGCATGTTGTTTGTGTGTACATTTCCCCAGCACTCAAACGACCCACACTTTTTCATTGAGTTTGTTGTCCAAAGTTGAAGTTCAAGCGTATTGTTGAACTACAATTGTTGGCCCTGAAAATATACCACGTTTTCTTTGATTTCTATTACAAACTACAACAGCTCGACTAAAATTATTTTTTTTAAATAAAATTTCATCCGATTACGCTATGAATTCAATTGAGGCGCGAGACTTCGCGATGGTAAACAAACAATCGCACAATGTTGCCAAAACGCAATAACAAATAACATCTTTTTTTCGTGCCGCGTTAGAGAATTATATATATAGATATTCTGAAATCGAATAGAGTGTGTGTACTCTCCAAGAGATGAGATATATAGGTCATGAAGAACTGATCTGTTGTTCTAATGATGTGATATCTCATCGAGACAACCACGGGGAGGGTTGAGTCATTAGATTCTACATTAACCCTCTGAGACACAATTTCATCTTTTTTTTCAATCCGCCATCTTTCCTACATGACTAACCAGTTTTAATCTTCTTGACCAACGGAATCATTTCTTTAAACCAAAAGATGTTATTATTTACTCATACTGAGCGTTGTGGTGTAATTGCAGTATAACATTCTGAAATCTCAGAGGGTTATACAGATAGAAGGCTAACGCTCAGAGTGTTAAGCATTTCTATACTGTATTAACCCTCATATCTTCTTTAAACCAGTCGTTGCCCCTACATTAACCTTTTTGATTTCCTCGACCTACAGAATATTTCCATCCAATCGACATTGTTATTTAGTTATTAAGTGGGTTGTAGTGTAAAAGCAGAATTTATAAACTCGGAAATCCCAAAAGCTAAAACCGAGAGGGTTAATATCGATACATACCACATTAACTCTTCAAAGGGTTCACATGCACATCTTTTTTTCAATTTTCAGTCTTCCCTAGATGTTATTTACTCATAAGGAGCGTTGTGGTGTAAAAGCAATACTCATACTCGGAAATCTAAGAAGGTTATAAAGATAGACGGCTAACGCTCAGAGGGTTAAATCGACAGATTCTGTACTAACCCTTACGCGCATATCTTCTTTCAACCCGTCGTCTTCCTTTACATTAATCTTTTTCTGACTTTCTCGACCAACAGAATATTTCCAATCAATCGTTATTTAGTCCTTAGATGCTGTGTACAGTCAAAGCAATACTTAGACTTAGAAATCTATACTTAGAAATCCATGAGGGTTATAAAGATAAATGGTAAAGTCGACAGATTCTGCATTGTCCCTTAAGGCGCGTTCTCACGAATCAAGTTTAATTGACCGATTATAGTTGATAAACAAAACTTGAATGAAAACTATAGTGAGAACCTTTGTTTCGATAGAGTTGATCAACTTTTTAGTGGATCAAGAAAAGTTTGACACATTCAAACTTTATCGTTCAAGTGATGAGTCATCCTCCCTCTGCTTTCGAGTTTATTTCCACGCAAACGATCTGTCGTGGTTTATTTTATTCGAAATACAAAACAAGTGCTATTTCATTCTCTAGGCCAAGTTTGTAACTTCGCGATGGTTAAAGATAGAGTGAAAATTTCAACGGATTGGAAATATGCGGAAAATTTTACACCAATTCGATACCTTAAACGTGATTTCCTATAAATAAATAAATTTTCAATTCTAACTTTTATACTTCCGCTTGTTAAACTGTTGATAAGTTTCTATTGAAATGTGAAAACAAAAACGGATTCAAGTCATATTTATTTGTTATCGATCAACTATAATCGGTTAATTAAACTTGATTCGTGAGAACGCGTCTTTACACGTATATCTTCTTTCAACCTGCCGTCGTCCCTACATAAACCCTTTTTGGGTTTCACTACCTGCTTTCTGTCTTTCTCGAACAACAGAATCTTTCCAATTAACTGTAGTCGTTATTTAGTCCTTAGATACAGTGTAGTCAAAGCAACACTTAGACTTGGATTTCTCAGAGGGTTATAAAGATAGATGGTTAAATCGGCAGATTCTGTATTATTCCTCACACGCATATCTTCTTTCAACCTACCGTCGCCCCTGCATAAACCCTTTTTGGATTTCACTACCAGCTTTCTGTCTTTCTCGAACAACAGAATCTTTCCAATTAATTGTAGTCGTTATTTAGTCCTTAGATTACAGTGTAGTCAAAGCAACACTTAGACTTGGATTTCTCAGAGGGTTATAAAGATAGATGGTTAAATCGGCAGATTCTGTATTATTCCTCACACGCATATCTTCTTTCAACCTACCGTCGCCCCTGCATAAACCCTTTTTGGATTTCACTACCAGCTTTCTGACTTTCTCGAACAACAGAATCTTTCCAATTAATTGTAGTCGTTATTTAGTCCTTAGATACAGTGTAGTCAAAGCAACACTCAGACTTGGATTTCTCAGAGGGTTATAAAGATAGATGGTTAAATCGGCAGATTCTGTATTATTCCTCACACGCATATCTTCTTTCAACCTACCGTCGCCCCTGCATAAACCCTTTTTGGATTTCACTACCAGCTTTCTGACTTTCTCGAACAACAGAATCTTTCCTATTAATTGTAGTCGTTATTTAGTCCTTAGATACAGTGTAGTCAAAGCAACACTTAGACTTGGATATCTCAGAGGGTTATAAAGATAGATGGTTAAATCGACAGATTCTGTATTATTCCTCGGACGCATATCTGCTTTCAAAAACCTACCGTCGCCCCTACATAAAACCTTTTAGACTTTCCCTACCAGTAGAACCTTTGAACCAATCGAAGTCGTTAGTTTGTCATTATATCTGTTGTAGACCAAAAGCAATACTAATACCCGGAAATATCAGATGGTTAAACCGAGATTCAGCATTCCTCCGCATCTCGCCAAGCCGATCATTCAGCCTCGCGAGAGTAAATCAAAGCCGAATCATCCACACAACGAGCCATTCCAAACCGGAATCCGGTGGTCAGGAATGGCCGCCGCCGTGAAGAGTCCAGAAAGCGAGGCTTCCCGAAGAGGAGCGTCAGACGAGGGGGTGAAAGTGCGGAGTCGACCGGCTCCAAGCGATCATTTATTAGAAGTTAATTACATATTGCGGCCTTAAGAGCTGCGGCCCCACCTTGCAGTTGGAAGGCGGCCCTGATCTATGGCGGGGGATCCACTCCACTTCCAGGGATTACAGCGCATTTAACGTGCAACATTCTTTTTTTTTTCCTTTTCTCCTCCCCTCCGCGCTCCCTCCGTTCGAAAGGACCCCGAAATGGGAAACGCGCTGCATATGATCTCAAAATCGAAAACGATACTCGTTGATTCTCCGAGACTGGGGCCTTTAAGTAACCATCGAAAGAGAAAGAATTAAGATAAAATTAAAATCCCCAGAAATGAGTTTTTATTTCATTCTATTTTGAAAGGCCACGCGGTAGGCCGTGTTGGAAGAGAAACGGATTAGAAATCGGAGGGTTGCGAGGTCAACACTCGATAACAGTCGTGTACTGGTGCACGTTAAATCTGGCGGCCTCAAAAGCGTAGTGTGGAAGTTTGGAGGGTGAGGTGGCAGCTCGGGTGTCGTTTTCGTCACCTGAGCGTGGTTCAAAATTACGAGGGATTGCCCAAAAATTTTCACTTCGGCATGAATTCCGGACCGTTGTAATTAGCTCGTTGTATTGCTCCAGTGCGACGTTAATTAAATATCAATGAAGTTAACCTTTTGGGTACAGATTTATTTGAAAAAAGTAGTTCGTATTATCGTTTGCACTTGTTTGTTACTGTTATATTTTCGTATTATCGTTTGCACACTAGTTACTGTAATATTTTCGTATTATCGTTTGCACACTAGTTACTGTTATATTTTCGTATTATCGTCTGTACACTAATTAATTGTTATATTTTCGCATTATCGTTTGCACACTAGTTACTGTTATATTTTCGTATTATCGTTTGCACACTAGTTACTGTTATATTTTCGTATTATCGTCTGTACACTAGTTACTGTTATATTTTCGCATTATCGTTTGCACACTAGTTACTGTTATATTTTCGTATTATCGTTTGCACACTAGTTACTGTTATATTTTCGTATTATCGTCTGTACACTAATTACTGTTATATTTTCGCATTATCGTTCGCACACTAGTTACTGTTATATTTTCGTATTGTCGTTTGCACACTAGTTACTGTTATATTTTCGTATTATCGTCTGTACACTAATTACTGTTATATTTTCGCATTATCGTTTGCACACTAGTTACTGTTATATTTTCGTATTATCGTCTGTACACTAATTACTGTTATATTTTCGCATTATCGTTTGCACACTAGTTACTGTTATATTTTCGTATTATCGTCTGTACACTAGTTACTGTTATATTTTCGTATTATCGTCTGTACACTAATTACTGTTATATTTTCGCATTATCGTTTGCACACTAGTTACTGTTATATTTTCGTATTATCGTATGTATAATAATTACTGTGCCGACCAACCGGTATAGTGGTTAAGGTGTTAGCCTCTAGATCGGAAGGTCCCCGGTTCGAATCCGGGTTCGGGCATGGATGTTTGTAAGCGTATACCAGGTCAGGTGTTGCTTCGTCATCTGAACATGGTGCAAAATTACGAAGTAATTGTTAGGAGCAATGATGGTCCTCCCACTGGGTGCTCCTTCACAAGTGGCCATCACTTCCGGCCTTGTAGTGGCCAATGACTTCGGTCAAATGTGCCCGCCATTAGAAAAAAATAATAATAATAATAATTACTGTTATATTATCGTTTGCACACTAGTTACTGTCATATTTTCGTATTATCGTATGTATACTAATTACTGTTATATTTTCGCATTATCGTTTGCACACTAGTTACTGTTATATTTCGTATTATCGTCTGTACACTAACTACAGTTATATTTTCGTATTATCGCTTGCACACTAATGTTATATTGTTACTGTTATATTTTCGTATAATTTCTTTTGATAAGAATGGTGGGATCAGTGGGAATAAGAGATCTGTGGCACGATGGGCCATTGTCATACAAATGGAGTCTGGAGAAGAATGTTAAATAAACCCTCTGAGTGGTTTGCGCACATAATTCCACCTTGCAACCCACGTTTTTTCCTGAATGACTTCTCTGACTAGTTTTGATATTCGAAAATAATAAAATATTTCCAATGGATTCTATTCAATCAAAAGACCAAAATAATCTTTCCCCAGAATTCTGTTCGATGGAAAGAACTACTTAAATCTTTCTAAAGGATTCTATTCTATCAAAAGACCAAAATAATCTTTCCCCAAAATTCTGTTCGATGGAAAGAACTAAAATCTTTCTAAAGGATTCTTTTTTTGAAGAAAAGGATCAATACAATCTTCGAAAGATTCTATTCTTGAAGAAAAGGATCAATACAATCTTCGAAAGATTCTATTCTTGGGAAGGATCAATCGAAATCTTCCAAAGGATTCTATTCCATGGAAAGTACTAATCGAATCTTTCCAAAGAATTTTATTCGACGGAAAGGATTAACATAATCTTTCCAAAGGATTTTATTATAAATAATCTTTTTGAAGGTTGAGCGCGAATTCATGAACAAATTTCATTTGCCAGATTAAATGAGTAAAAAATATTTTTGTCCATGACATTTGTTGTTAACCTAGATGAATCCTTCTTAAGTTTATATGGTGTGATTGATTGTAGACACAAGGACACTCTTTGGCATTTACGAAACTAAGAACTGGAGAACTATTGTCAACTAAGAGGACAAGATTGAACCGAATAATGGAGAATGCTGCCTAAACTGGACAGCCTAGCCAATGAAGTAGTGAAACTAGGATTTACAGTCTTCAAAGCCGTTTGAGCGCTCGTATTAAATAGTCATTGGAGTTTAAATATCGGTAAATAATTACCTGTTTTAGAAATTGGTGATAATTACCTCTGCCTGAACATCATTACCGGTTTTCTTAGCTTTGATATTTTATCATTATTTTGCATTACTTTTAAGAACACATTAAATGGATCAGTTTATTTTGTGATATTAGTTGCATTAGATCAAGGAAGGTAGGTATTTTAAATAATGTCGCCGACCAACCGGGTATTGTGGTTAAGGTGTTAATCTCTTGATCGGAAGGTTCCTGGTTCGAATACGGGTCCGGGAATGGATGTTTGTAAACGTATAGTGTAGAGGCGGCTGGTGCACCTTAAATCTGTCGTGGCCGAAATTTCTCACGTTTGGGTTAGTGTGAAAGTTTGGAGAGTGGGGTGGCAGATCAGGTGTTGCTTCGTCATCTGACCGTGGTTCAAAATTACGAGGTGTTGTCCTCGGATCTTTCCCTTAAGGGACTGATCCCGGACCGTCGTCAATAGCCCGTTGCGTTGCTCTAGTACGACGTTAACTAAAATTACCATTACCATTAAATAATGTCTCACGGAATGTATTGACTCTACTAACTGCGCTACCATGGCTACTCCTTTTATTTAGTAGAGTGGGGTGCCAGCTCAGGTGTTGCTTCGTCATCTGACCGTGGTTCAAAATTACGAGGTGTTGTCCTCGGATCTTTCCCTTAAGGGACTGATCCCGGACCGTCGTCAATAGCCCGTTGTGTTGCTCTAGTACGACGTTAACTAAAAAATTACCAATTACCTTTTATTTAGTAAATGTAATTAAAAACATTTCCGTTGAGTAAAAATGACCGTAATTGAGATTTTTTCGAGAAATCTTAGCCTAAATACTCAAATAAATAACATTATTTTCGGTTCAGATTCTTTGTTTCTTTCTTTTACGTAGTATTATTTGTATATAAGTGAATGGCAATAGTGAGCAAATGCAAATTGTATAAAATCGACCGTAGCGATATTCATTTTTCGATTTTGCCGCTTGGTTTCAATATGCTTGATAATTCTGTATAATATTACTACTGTTGAGATTCTTCAGCAGTCTGATTGCGGGAAACAATGAAAAATATAGAAGATAGAAACCAGCGCAGAAAGGAAAATGTGAGCAAAAAAAGGTTTAGCGTCCAAAAGTACAGAATCGTCTTTGAACAAAGAAATGAAATGAAATCGAAGTTCATATAATCTAATTGTGGTTACTTGATTTATCTGTGACTTTAAATGTACACCAGTAAAAGTACACGAAATGACTTTATATATTTTTGGATAATTTTATTTCATTTAAAGGAATGAAATCCATCTATGGGAATATTGACGCCTATTTTTTTTATGAATGGATTGAAATAAGATTTGAAACACGAGAAACGACACTTTGGGAACGATAGATATAAGCAATTAAGAAAGTATAGCGGTGATACTATGCACGAATCTCAAGGTTTCAGTTAATACTTTACATAAACAGACCTTTCTTTACATGCAAAGAAATCTGAATATCTAGGTGCAGTAAAATTATATATTTGAACACCCACCCACAAAGACCGAAAGTATCAAATATCGTAGACTATGAAACACGAATGAGCCAATCTCAAACTTCATCGTGACTAACGAGGTAGACCTTCTCGTTGACCACGAGCTTCATCAAAGTGACGTTGATGGATTATGAATAAATAGGATGTTATGAAAGCTTCAAATATATGCATGAAATCTATTGTGAAATTATTTCTGTTCTTTGCATATCCCGTTATGTATCCTCTTAGTATACTTTTTATACAATACACCGCTCTTGAGACTGAGACTTCTCGTATTTAACCTTTTGCCCTTCCCCGTAGGCTGACTTAAAAATTGTTAACTCCAATTTCCCATATAACCAAACCCATCTACTTTCTAAACGACTAAACGGTGTATGTGACCACAGCTTTACGTTATTTCTTCCAGTCCGAAGATCTGTCTGTAGGGAGGTAAGCTAAGGTAATTTTAATTAACTTCATACAAGAGCAACACAATTCCATCTGCAAGAAACAGCATGAATCCTATTGTGGAATGCGGACCAACTAATCTGGTGGTTAAGGTGTTAGCCTCTAGATCTGAAGGTTCTCGGATCGAATCCGGAAGAAAACCGGAGAAGGCCAGACCTTATTTCGTCAACACGAAAAATTGACAGTAACTTGATGAAGAGATACATCTTCATCAAGATACGTGTTAGCCTCTAGATTGGAGGGTTCTTGGTTTAAATCCGAGTCAGTGCATGGATGCTTGTAAGCGTAAAGTGTCGAGGCGGCTGGTGCATCTTAAATCTGTGGTGGCCAAACGTCCTGACGTTGGATTGGTGTGGAAGTTTGGAGAGTGGGGTACCAGCTCAGCTGTTGCCTCGTCATCGGATCGTGGTTCAAAATTACGTGGTGATGTCCTCGGATCTTTCTTTTAGAGGTTTGATCCCGGACCGTCTTCAATAGCCCGTTATGTCGCTCTAGTGCGACATTAATTAAAATGACTTTACATTACCTTGCCATTTATAATGAATGTAGAATACATATTTAGCCGTTCGAGTGTTTTTCTCATCAAAAGTATTTCTGACAAATAACTTTATGACCTCCAGGACTGGAAGAAATAAAGCATAGCATTGGAAAGTAACGAGTTCGAGATTCCGCTACAACCAACGATCATCGTATACAAAGATGACCGCTACACGTTAAATCAGTCGTAGCCTCAAATGTCTTCGCGTTGGTGTGGTGTGAAATCTTCGAGAGTTTCGTGCCAGCTCAGGTGTTGCATCGTCATCTTACCGTGGTTCAGAATTACTTAGTGTTGTACTCGGATCTTTCCCTTAGGGGATTGATCCAGGACCGTCGTCAGTAGCCCGTTGTGTTGCTCCAGTACGACGTTAGTTTAAATACCTACCTACCAAACGTCCACACCATGACAACGCGAGGACATTTGAGGTCAGGTCAGATATACCGTGCAGCCGCGTGCTAGACGGTCTTTGGTTGCATCGAGTATCGAACTCGCAAGCCTCCAGTCGCTAATCCGTTACTCTTTCAACCGAGCCACTGCGGCCCCAACGAACATATGGATGGTAATGGTAATGGTAATTTTAGTTAACGTCGTACTAGAGCAACACAACGGGCTATTGACGACGGTCCGGAATCAGTCCCTTAAGGGAAAGATTCGAGGACAACACCTCGTAATTTTGAACCACAGTCAGATGACGAAGCAACACCTGAGCTGGCACCCCACTCTCCAAACTTCCACGCCAACCCAACGTGAGGACTTTCGGCCACGACAGATTTAAGGTGCACCAGCCGCCTCTACACCATACGTTTACAAACATCCATGCCCTTACCCGGATTCGAACCAGGAAATTTCCGATCTAGAGGCTAACACCTTAACCACTATACCGGTTGGTCGGCACGAACATATGGAAAATAATGCACTTGTTACTTTGATTGGCAAGTGACTAGTGAAGTGAAAAATTCGAAGGGTCCATCTAATAGAGAGTGGGTTTGTTTTCGGTAATCTTAACACTCCAAGTGGTAAGGACAAGATATCCTGTCCATCCAGATATAACGAATTTACTAATGACGAGATAACTCGTTATTAAGTTCTCGTCACTAATGCCGAGATATCACGCCATTAGTAAACTGGTCAGATCTGAAGTGATTTTGTATTAGTGTCTTGTGATAAATTGGACGGTATCTTAATGATGGTAAGGTAATTTTAATTAACGTCCTACTAGAGCAACACAACGAGCTATTGACGACGGTCCAAGATCAGTCCCCTAACGGAAAGATTCGAGGACAACACCACGTAATTTTGAACCACGGTCAGATGACGAGGCAACACCTGAGCTGGCACCCCACTCTCCGAACTTCCACACAAATCCAACGTGAGGACTTTCGACAACGACAAATTTAAATTGCACCGGCCGGCCTCTTCACCATACGCTTACAAATATCCATACACTGACTCGGATTTAAACCAGGAACCTTCCAATCTAGAGGCTAACACGTATCTTGATGAAGATATATCTCTTCATCAAGTTGCTGTCAATTTTTCGTGTTGACGAAACAAGGTCTGGTTTTCTTGTTAGGTTGGCGTGAAAGTTTGGCGAGTGGGGTGCCAGCTCAGGTGTTGCCTCGTCATCTGACCGTGGTTCAAAAATTACGAGGTGTTGTTTTCGGATCTTTCGATGTAGGGACTGATCCCGGACCGTCGCCAATAGCCTGTTGTGTTGCTCTAGTATGACGTTAACTAAAATTACCATTACCATCTCCAGTTTTCTTTAAAATTACGAGATAACTCGTCCTTTAAGATCTGGTCAGGTCAGGTCAGGTAACGTCAGGTCTTGCTAATGACAAGAGATACCTCGTTGACACCACCATGGGGATCAAACAGCAATTCCAGCATTAACACAACATTATGTCGTCCATCGATTTCACAGGTTGATCCCGGACCGTCGCCAATAGCCCGTTGACTTGCAACAGTGCGACGTTTATTAAACACCTACTTACCTACCATCGTGTTCCCATTGAATCAACGCCGACCAACCGGTATAGTGGTTAAGGTGTTAGCCTCTAGATCGGAAGGTTCCCGGTTCGAATCCGGGTCCGGGCATGGATGTTTGTAAGCGTATGGTGTAGAGGTGGCTTGTGCACCTTAAATCTGTCGTGGCCGAAAGTCCTCACGTTGGGTTGGCGTGAAAGTTTGGAGAGTGGGGTGCCAGTTCAGGTGTTGCTTCGTCATCTGACCGTGGTTCAAAATTACGAGGTGTTGTCCTCGAATCTTTCCCTTAAGGGACTGATTCGGGACCGTCGTCAATAGCCCGTTGTGTTGCTCTAGTACGACGTTAACTAAAAATTACCATTACCATTGAATCAACAAGCAAAACCTTCGCACAAAATTCCAACAGCAGCCAATTCTGCAAAAAAACAAACACACCAACACCGTCCGTAGTTTTGTTTCCCATTCAACCAACCAACGAAAGAAGGTAGGAAGGCTCTTAATTGCAGGACCCAGCGCTAGGCGAGCTCTAATTGTTCAAACTCAGCAACACCCCGATTCAATAAGTCCCCACCGACAAACCAATACGTCCAGGACAGTAATTGATGGGGCGATGCTCATAAAGGAGAGGAATGTAGGAGGAAGAGTTCAATTGTGGAAAACACGAGCACAGGCTAAACGGGTCTGCTTCGAAGACGTTTGACAAATTGTGTTAGCTGTTGAATGCCAATCATTAACAGATTAAAAACTAATTTGAAGTTATTTTTGATATCGGACAGAACTGACGCCCAATTATGGATCGGAATAGGAAAAAGGCAAAAACTGCCACACCTTCTGCCAAATTAATGAAGCGGGATGAGCTGTGTGGGGGCGTACACAAATAAAAATGTTTCGGATTCCTCCACCGGGAGATGCCATGTCGGAAAGCAGGGGGTTTCGGAGACTCTCCTCGCCTCTTATGGGATTTCTATGGCAGGGGAATTCGCAGATAAATAGTTTAGCAAATTGATTGAGAATCCGTTTTTCTCCCACTGGATGTTCAAGGCTGGTTGTGAAGCGGTAATGGTAATTTTAGTTAACGTCGTACTAGAGCAACACAACGGGCTATTGACGACGGTCCGGAATCAGTCCCTTAAGGGAAAGATTCGAGGACAACACCTCGTAATTTTGAACCACGGTCAGATGACGAAGCAACACCTGAGCTGGCACCCCACTCTCCAAACCAGGTTGTGAAGCGGATCGACAATCGTAGGTTTGTGAGTTTAAAATTCGCTTCAACCTAACATCGTCGGTAATTTGGTAATTTTTAGTTAACGTCGTACTAGAGCAACACAACGGGCTATTGACGACGGTCCGGGATCAGTCCCTTAAGGGAAAGATTCGAGGACAACACCTCGTAATTTTGAACCACGGTCAGATGACGAAACAACACCTGAGCTAGCACCCCACTCTCCAAACTTCCACGCCAACCAAACGTGAGGACTTTGGGCCACGACAGATTTAAGGTGCACCAGCCGCCTCTACACCATACGCTTACAAACATCCATGCCCGGACCCGGATTCGAACCGGGAACCTTCCGATCTAGAGGCCTAACATCGTCGGATATGGTGGGGCTGGTGAGCGTTAAATCTGTCATGACGTGAAGTGTCCTCACGATGGTATATAGGTAAGTGTTTAATTAACATCACACTGGGGCAACACATTAGACTATTGGCGACGGTCCGGGATCAATCCCAGAGAGGTTTGACAACGATTTACCAAAAAACTACGTGGAACAAAAATGCGAGGACAACACCACGTTATTTTGAATCATGCACAGATGACGAGGTCACACCTGAGCTGACACTTCATTCTCCAAACTTCCACGCAACGCCAGTGATTTGTTGACAAATTTTATATGCAACCCCCCCCTATGTACACGCCAGTCTGGTTTGGATTCGAACTTAAAACTCTTCGGCTGCTAATATGGTACTCTTCCGACAGGGCTATCACGGCACTGTCCTCCCGTTGGTGTGGTGTGGTAGTTTGGAGACAGCGGTGCGATCTCTGGATCTGACCTCGTCATCGGCTTTAAAACTTTCCCTTCGAGATTGACCGTAGACAGTCGCCACTAGACCATTGGTGGTCTAAGTGACGTTAATTCCACTAACTCTATTCTAGATTACAATACTCGTACAGTTAAGGTTACTGCTTCCTAGTTTAGGGAAATGGTAAAATCATATAAAAATTTCTGTCTAACAGGTTCAAACCTATTTAGGATAACATTATTCGGACATATGATAATTTAAACAAATGTTTACGGATGGTTGGTTAGGTTTAGTGACATAACAGTCATACTGTCAACTTTTGTGCCAGTAAAACCTTCATTGTACGCGTCTATTACTTGATTGTGGAGTCTGGCGCAGCTTGGCCAAATATGACCCTTGCGCCATAAAACCCCAAATCCAACTAGCCAGCCACACTGTCAAGCGGCGAGAACACAACGCCATGTAAATGGACATACAAACGCAAGCAAAGTTTTACTGATCTAGAAAAGTTCGGTAAGTAGTTTAATTTACGTCACACTGAAGCAAAATGGGCTATTGGCGATAGTCCGGGATCTATTCCGAATGTAAAGCTACGTGAATTATGCCGCTTAATTTTGATCCATGGTCAGATGACGAGAAGACCTAAGCTGGCACCTCACTCTCCAAAATTCCACACAACACTGTGACATTCAACCACCCACATTCTCTTCGTGGAACCCCCTGCTTATGCTCGACCCGCCCTTGATGATCTCCAACGGAGATAATGCGAGCGTGTCATCGGACGTCGGGGTAAACACAAATTTGCCTCACACGAAACCGAGCCGACGAGGATTTTGAACACCATCGATTGAGAGATTTGCCACTAAAAAACTTCCAGAGTGCGCACCTGATCCGAGAGAAAGTGTTATATTTCGAGTAAATTTTGTGTCATATTTCGACCAGTGTATTTCTGTGCGTCCCCATCACCAGGACACCAGACGCCACAACACCAAGGCGAGGACATTTGAGGTCACGACAAATCCAACGTGCTCCAGAGTCGGTTTTGTCACTCCAGTGCGACGATTGTTATAAGACATACCTATACCAACAGTCACTTAAATGTGTATGTATATATTGTGGATTGCTTAGCTCTCCCTTATCCCAGAATCTCCTCCGTAAGGCGGACTATACAGCTGAAAGCCGCACAGGTGAAACAGTGTCCGCCTACGGCGTCCAATCCAATCCAATACCAACAGTCACAGAAGCTCTTCAAACCAATCGGTGCATTTCCTGGTGACTTCTAAAGCCGCGTTAACATCAGATTTGCACAACTTCTCTCCCTCCTAACATCGAAGCTATTTCGAGAAACGGCATTAATAACGGCATAACGGCTGTACAATTCTGGGCTCCATAAATGCGAAAGGATATATAATTAATTGAAAAGGTTCAGCACAGAGCTACAAAAATAATAAAGTGGATAGCAAATCTCGACTATAATAAACGTTTAAGTAAACTAATCATGTATACACTGGAAAGAAGAAGAAGGATTTGGGGATTTGATTCAGCTTTTCAAGTTGGTAAAACAAGGGGACACAGAGGGCTTAAATTTCAATAGGGATAACAGAACAAGGGGCCATGGGTATAAATTGAATAAGACACATTTTAATCGGGATTTAAGGAAAAACTACTACTTTAAAAGGGTAATAGACAAATGGAACGCGTTGCCAGAAAATATAGTTCATTCAAAGGGTACGAATTTAAGGTACAATTGGATCGTCAGTGGGAATTGGGGAATTCATAAAAAAAAGGACCAGCCTTGTTGGGCTTGAGCTGGTCGTCAATATTTGTATTTGTATTTGTATTAATTTTATCGTCAAGATTTCGAGTCGGTGTGGCGATTTGGAGAGTTTACAGAGCCAAATTTGTTTTCCACCATGAGTCGGTAAAGATCAAAGGGTTGTAACTTTTGAGGGAGATTTCTCCAAGACGTTTGCTTGACAATAACCACTCCCCTCTGACCTTTGCTACCCCCCCCCCATCACCCCCAGGTCGCTCACGCCGTCTTTTGTTGGCTCTCGGTGATGTTTTGCCATCATCGCTTGCCTTGTACCACATCTCCCGCCAAACAGCCAATGAGTGACCTATTCGATTTAAATGGCGTAGACGAAAGTGCTGGTAATAACATTGGTAAAACTATTTAGAGGGAGGCCTGTCCTCTGCGACCAAATTACACTCGAGTACACACGTAAAAACACGAAGAACAATGCCTGGAGTGAAATGAGTGAAGAACTCGACATCTTGAGGAAAAGTGATCCCCCTTCTCTACAGAGGGGTGAGAAGAGTGCGCTCGGATGATTGCCGATAGAGTCCACAAAGTGTTTACACCAAAGTCGGACGAAACGGGGTCAGCATAGGGGAACGTAATTACGTAGCGCAGGCCTCGAAATAGATTTCTTAATACAGGTGCATCTTGTGCACCTAAGTTTTTAAATTAGGTGCACAGGTTAATGTAATGTAAAATACATTAATAGTTGGGTATGTTTAGATAGGTTAGTAGTAGATAGTAAATAAAAATATTTAAACATCCAAATTCTCCGTCGCACGGGCCGACCAACCGGTATAGTGGTTAAGGTGTTAGCCTCTAGAGTGGAAGGTTCCTGGTTCGAATCCGGGTGCGGGTATGGATGTTTGTAAGCGTATGGTGTAGAGGCGACTGGTGGACCTTAAATCTGTCCTGGCCGAAAGTCCTCACGTTGGGTTGGCGTGGTAGAAGTTTGGAGAGTGGGGTGCCAGCTCAGGTGTTGCTTCGTCATCTGACCGTGGTTCAAAATGACGAGGTGTTGTCCTCGTATCTTTCCCTTAAGGGACTGATCCCGGACCGTCGTCAATAGCCCGTTGTGTTGCTCTAGTACGACGTTAACTAAAATTACCATTACCATCGCTGTCGCGACAGTCGCTTCAACAGAGCCATCTAGGAAAATGTTTCGATCATCGGAAAGTTCTGGTGGCAGTGGCACAAGTAAACCTTCCTCATGTGTAAACCCGTTACGGCCCCAGCGACTTAGTTTTCGCATAGTGCGTATTTAATTACTTTCATTTAGAGCGAGAGAGGTCGATACTAATACTTTGTTCAAACATCAAAATAACATAAAACACGTTCCCCACCCTTTTTTTTAACGTCAGGTGCACAATTTTATTTTTATGTGCACAGTGCACCTGTGAACCCGGGCATTTCGAGCCCTGAGGTAGCGTAACATAGGTAAAACGTCTTCGCCACAATAAGGGAGAGAAATGTATATGCTACTCCAATGTAAACACAGCTTAACGTCGTTTGTGTTACTCTAGTGCGACGTTTATTAAAACACATACCTACCAACAGTCACAGCAGCTCTGCAAACCAATCGGTTTACTTCCTGGTGACTTCTAAGGACTTCCCTTCTCCACCCCCAAAACGACCCGGGCAGCCTCTTTTTCGTTCTCACGTTTACCCTACCGTTTTCTCCCGGGGAGTGCAGAGTGCATACCCCACCGGGATCCCCGTTGACAGATGTTATCAGAACACAAGATCTGCCCGGAGAGCGCCAGGTATTATTATAATAAGCCGCGAAAGCAGATGTTAACACGCTCGTGTCATGTCTCATGCAAAACCACCATTAGCGAAGACATTTATTTCGGATTCCGCGCTCGCCTTTTTTTTTTGTTCTGCTTTTTGCGCCTCGCTGTTTGCGCAGGTCGAGGTGGAAAAAAAAATTCATTTTGCACCTCGGTGACGTTGTTTGTGTCCTGGAAAATGAATACCGCATGTATGGCGTTGTTTAATTTGTGGTTTTCGATGGGCGTGTGATGCAACTGTTGTTGTTTTTCGGTCGCGTAATGATGTTGGTTTCGACCGGTAGCGGATGAATAAACAACTGAAGGAGTATGTGCCTGATGTGGAATTGGTGATTGATGAAAGGTGCTGCATTAGGTATTTTATTGATGTCGCACTGGATAAACCCAGTTGTCTTTTGGCGTCGGTCCGGGAATACCCCCCAAAGGGAAAGATCCGAGGGCAACGCCACGTAATTTTGAACCACGGTCAGATGTCGAGGTCACACCTGATGTGGCACCCCACTCTCCAAACATCCTCAGCACTTCAATGTGAAGACATTTGAGGTTTGACAGATTTAACATGCATCAGCCTCCTTTATACACGAGTGTCTGGTTGTGTTCGAACTCGCAACCCATCGTTTGCTGTTCCTGTAAGCTTCGGTTCGGTAAGAAAGTGGAGCCGTGACATGTCATTTAGCCGCAGGCATAACTAGACGACCGTGTAAACAGAGTCCAGAGGTGTCAACAGATGGAGATAATACGTTGGAGAATCTGCGACACAGACGGCTGTCGTGGTTTATTTTATTCGAGAAACAAAACAAAGTGGGTTTTTTATTCTCTAGTCCAAAGTTTCTAACTTCGAAATCGTTGAAGATAGAGTGAAAATTTCAACGGATTTCAAATCAGCGTAAAATTCAACGCCAGAACGATACGAAAACAGTTTTATTATTCAATTATTTACCACTTTATTATTTAATTATTTATTAAATAATTAATTATTTATTCAAAGAAAATCACATTTAGAGTATCGTTCTGGTGTAAAATTTCCCGCAAATTTCAAATCCGTTGAAATTTTCATTCTGTGTTTAACGATCCCGATTTTACAAAAACGAACTAATCAATGGCAGTCAAATATGTTTGTTTGTTTTGCTCCCCTCCGCTCGAATCGTTTGGCGCATTAAATGAAATGTTGCCGCTCAAAAACGGTCTCAAACAGTCGAGTAAAAACGTTCCCCAACTGTTTGAGACCGCTATGACGGTAGTCATGGAAATGGTGGCTCCGATAATTTTCATTACTCTCACAATCAATGCTCTCTAAGAAACCAACACCATCTGTTAGTATAAAACGTTTTAGTGACGTCACCCACAGCTATATCACGGCTGCTAAATCACGTCTGATAGATCACGGCTACGCTTTCTTAGGAAACCGAAGCTTTAGGCTTCCAACCGGGTTAACACGGCCCGTTGTGTTTGGACTTGAATAAAACGAAGACCGATAGAGTAAATCCATTTGTATAAGGTGATTTCACCAAACACGTAAGCAACTTTGTAAGAAATTTACCATGCGGTAAAATATTGGGGTGTACCCATTTTTTCGTTTTTGATCACAAGATGTAAACTTAGTATATCATTTAAAAAAAGCTGTATTTAATCAACTTTGTAGTTACCACTTTTCTATGATTTTCGTCCATCTGGTTTCGAATTTTTTCAACCCAGTTTTAAGAAACTCTGGAGTTATGGAGTCAAATAATGTGTTTTTGGCATCGTCATAGATTCATTTTTTTTCCAGCTAGAAAGTGCTGGAAGGATCTGAATAGAAGATAATAAGAAGGTCAAATATCAAGTGAGTATGGAGTATGGAGAACTTATCATCAGAATTCCCTAATTTTTTGTTGATAGATCCTCACAACATGTGGTCTCACGTTATCATGTTGGATGATAGTGCCTTTGAGGATAGCACCTTTTGATCAAAACAGGATGTGTGTCTGTACAATGGCTGCTTTCAATTGGTCATGTTGACCAAAATAAAAGACTGCATTAACAGTTTCTCCGGCATCAAGCAGCTTAAAGTGGACCCTAAAATGAATGTTCCACTAAACACAGGAAAAACTTGCTACCGGAAGGTTGAAAGTTGAAGGCTGGATTTAACCAAAGACTCGAGGGAGCTTGTGCACGTTAAATCTATCACGGCCTTAAATGTCCTCAAGTTGGAGTGGTTTGTAGTTTGATGAATGGGGTGCAAGCTCAGGTGTCAGCCTCTCTATCTGACCGGGGTTCAAACTGACGAAGTGTGCTCCTAGATCCTCGAAACCCCGAAACAACCCACCAAAATAACAAAGCATCGCCAAGTACCCTCCAGCACAGAAATCAAACCCCAATACTCGAAGTACCCTCCACAAACAGAAATGATACCCCAGCACGCGAATTACCTTCCACCACAGAAATGATGCCCCAGAACTCGAAGTACCCTCCACCACAGAAATCAAACTCCAGCTCTCGAAGTAAGCACCATCCCGTGATGTTAAAAAAAAACCATGCGGAGCTTGGAGAGTAGAGTGCTAGCTCAGGTATTGACCTCTTTGTGTGACCATGGTTCACAACGACGTGTCCTCCTATGATCCACTAAACCCCAAACCAACCAACAAACCCCAAAAGCATCGCGAAGTACCCTTCAAAATAAAAAAGGAAACTCCGCACTCGAAGTACCCTCCACCACAGAAATCAAACTCCAACTCTCAAAGTAACCACCATCCCGTAATTGTTAAAAAAAATAAACATGCGGAGCTTTGAGAGTAGAGTGCCAGCTCAGGTATTGACCTCTTTGTGCGACCACGGTTCAAAATGACGTGTCTTCCTCTGATTCACAAAACCCCAAACCAACCAACAAACCCCAACAGCATCGCGAAGTATCCATCAAAATAAAAAAAGGAAACTCCAGCACTCGAAGTACCCTCCACCACAGAAATCAAACTTAAGCTCTCGAAGTAACCACCATCCCGTGATTGTACAAAAAACAACCCGTGAGGAGCTTGTAGAGTAGAGTGCCAGCTAGGTATTGACCTCTTCGTGTGACCGTGGTTCAAAACGACGTGTCCTCCTTGGATCCACAAAACCCCAAAAATACCAACAAGCCCCAAAAGCATCGCGAACCACCCTTCAAAATAAAAAAAGAAAACTCCAGCCCTCGAAGTACCCTTCACCACAGAAATGATACCCTAGAGCTCGAAGTACCCTCAGCCTCAGAAATCAAACTCCAGCTCTAGAAGTAACCACCATCCCGTGATTGTACAAAAAACAACCCGTGCGGAGCTTGTAGAGTAGAGTGCAAGTTCAGGTATTGACCTCTTCGTGTGACCACGGTTCAAAACAAAGTGTCTTCCTCTGATCCACAAAACCCCAAAAGCATCGCGAAGTACCCCCTTCAAAATAAAAAAGGAAACTCCAGCACTCGAAGTACTCTCCACCACAGAAATCACACTCCAGCTCTCGGAAGTATCCACACCACATCAAGTGATTGTTTAAAAGCCACCCCTGCACCCTCCCAGGCTAATTTGTAACCCAGTTAGCCACCTTCCCCCCAAGTGTCAGACACCAGATCGGGACGACGAAAGTTAAACCCAACCAACAGCACACACGCATTTCAAGCACATAGACTCTCCAAACGCTTTTCATACTGTGACCGGGGGTGTGAAAATTTTTCTCACCCACACCCCATTCAAACCGTTCCCTATTGTGTCCCAAGTGGTGATGCACCCCAATCTATTTATAGGGCGAAGGGGGTCGAAATCAGAAGAGGGCCCCTTTCTCTCTCTCTTGACCCCAGACCTTGGCATCATTACCAGAACTAAAACTCTGCCACATGCAGGCATGCTCTTGTGGGGGAGAGGGACTTTGGGGGGGGGGGGTCGAGAGGCTCTCGCTTTCTTTCTGTGGATCGTCCTCCTCTCTTCCCTTTACTCTCTTTCCCCTCTCTCCCATCATCGATAATTTTGTTCCGCCGGATTTGGGGTGGTGGGAGAATAGGAAATTTTCTTCCCGTGATTTTCTCGGCGATTTTCGAGGGTTGCAGCAGATTGACTTTGTGCGAGAGGGACTTGCAGCGGACGGGGTCTATTGCTTGGATTGGCTGTTGTCTGGTGTGTGATTTTCGTGTTTGATCTCGGACCGTCGCCAATAGCCTTTGTCTTGCTCCAGTGCTGCAGTTAGTTAAGGGGATCTGGGACTCAAAATACTAAAATCTTCGATTTTAAAGTTTAGGTTTTAAAATTTTTACTGTAGGTGTGCATTGTATTTTGAAATCATAACTATTTTGTGTTTTCAAAATTTTTTAATTTTATTTATTAAAATTAAAAAATGTCATAATTTCGAGTTGGGCAAATTGATATATCGCAAAATGTTTTATAACAAACCACTTCATTTTTGCATTAATTAACTTCTAAGAGTTCATTCTATAAATTGTCTTCGTGATTTTTAATTAAAAAAATTAGAAAAAATTTAAAAATATATTTGTTAAAAAACTTTATAAAACACATAGTATACAAAGTTCGAAAAATTATAGAAAAAAAACTAATATATATATATTCACAATTGTTGAAGACAAATTAAAGAAATATATTTGAAAAGTAAATGCTGACAATTTCGTTCATTTATGACAAGTAGTTCTTAAGTTATCACAATATTAAATATTGAAATCCCATTTTACACAAAAGGAGAAAAAGAGCGTTTAAAATTAGGAAGGCTCATTGGATTTGCAGCTGTCATGTTTATAAAAAGTTGAATATTTCCGGTTCTATGTATGGTAGAAACAAAATTGCGGTGTCATTTTATTCAGGTAATGGTTAAGGTGCACCATTCCGCCTCTACACCATACGCTTACAAACATCCATACCCGGACCCGGATTCGATGGTAATGGTAATAGTAATTTTTAGTTAACGTCGTACTAGAGCAACACAACGGGCTATTGACGACGGTCCGGGATCAGTCCCTTAAGGGAAAGATCCGAGGACAACACCTCGTCATTTTGAACCACGGTCAGATGACGAAGCAACACCTGAGCTGGCACCCCACTCTCCAAACTTCCACGCCAACCCAACGTGAGGACTTTCGGCCACGACAGATTTAAGGTGCACCAGCCGCCTCTACACCATACGCTTACAAACATCCATGCCCGGACCCGGATTCGAACCAGGAATCTTCCGATCTAGAGGCTAACACCTTAACCACTATACAGGTTGGTCGGCCATTTTATTCAGAAAGATCTATATTATTTTTTAAGATAATAATAAAAAAGTTGGACTTTTTTTCCCTCCATATTTTGAGTTTGAGACCCTCTTAAAATACCTATCTATCTGATGCATGATTGACGATATCCAGGCGAGTACCGAGTCGTTGTTTTGTCATAACTTTGTCAAGCCTCTCTTCTAGATGGATGCCGACCAACCGGTATAGTGGTTAAGGTGTTAACCTCTAGATCGGAAGGTTCCTGGTTCGAATCGGGTTCGGTGCATGGATGTTCGTAAGCGTATGGTGTAGAGGCGGCTGGTGCACCTTAAATCTGTCGTGGCCGAAAGTCCTGAAGTTGGGTTGGCGTGGAAGTTTGGAGTAGGGTGCCATCTCAGGTGTTGCTTCGTCATCTGACCGTGGTTCAAAATTACGAGGTGTTGTCCTCGGATCTTTCCCTTAAGGGACTGATCCCGGACCGTCGTCAATAGCCCGTTGTGTTGCTCTAGTACGACGTTAACTAAAAATTACCTTACCTTACCTTACCTTCTAGATGGATTCCAGACCATCGCCAATAGAGCGTTTGGATTTACTTAAACTCCCTACCTACCTTCTCAAGCCTTGGCAGCGTAACCCGGACCCTATTCCCCTATTATATGGAACTTGGTATTTTTAATTAACATCTCACTGGATCAACACAATGGGCATTAGTGACGGTCAGGGATCAACCCACGAAAGGAAAGATCCGAGGACAACACCACTAAATTTAGAAACACGGTCACGCAACACCTGAGCTGGCATCCCACTCTCCAAACTTCCATACCACATTAACATGAGGACATTTGATGCTCCGACGGAGTTAAAGTGCACCAGTCCCCTTTGTACACGATGGTGTTTGGCTGGATTTGAACTCACAACCCCTCTGTTTGCAATTCGTTGCTGTTCCAACCAGGCTACCGCCGACCAACCGGTATAGTGGTTAAGGTGTTAGCCTCTAGATCGGAAGGTTCCTGGTTCGAATCTGGGTACGGGCATGGATGTTTGTAAGCGTATGGTGTAGAGGCGGCTGGTGCACCTTAAATCTGTCGTGGCCGAAAGTCCTCACGTTGGGTTGGCGTGGAAGTTTGGAGAGTGGGGTGCCAGCTCAGGTGTTGCTTCGTCATCTGACCGTGGTTCAAAATTACGAGGTGTTGTCCTCGGATCTTTCCCTTAAGGGACTGATCCCGGACCGTCGTCAATAGCCCGTTGTGTTGCTCTAGTACGACGTTAACTAAAAATTACCTTACCTTACCTTACCTTCTAGATGGATTCCAGACCATCGCCAATAGAGCGTTTGGATTTACTTAAACTCCCTACCTACCTTCTCAAGCCTTGGCAGCGTAACCCGGACCCTATTCCCCTATTATATGGAACTTGGTATTTTTAATTAACATCTCACTGGATCAACACAATGGGCATTAGTGACGGTCAGGGATCAACCCACGAAAGGAAAGATCCGAGGACAACACCACTAAATTTAGAAACACGGTCACGCAACACCTGAGCTGGCATCCCACTCTCCAAACTTCCATACCACATTAACATGAGGACATTTGATGCTCCGACGGAGTTAAAGTGCACCAGTCCCCTTTGTACACGATGGTGTTTGGCTGGATTTGAACTCACAACCCCTCTG